>VZQC01014793.1:402345-499274 GCA_009823505.1 Rhizomys pruinosus | reverse complement strand
AAAAAAAAAAAAAAAAAAAAGAAAAAGAAAAACACGCCGGCAAAGGCAACTTAAGGGAGAAAGGATGTATTTCAGCTCATTACTACAAGGTGTCATCCTTCCTGGTGGGGGGGGGGTCAGAACAGCACACAGATTGTGTTGCATTCAAATCAGAGCAAGTACAATGCCTGAACGCCTGCAGCTCAGCTCCCTCTCCCCACTTACACAGCCCAAGAGCCCAGTCAAGGAAGGATGCAACTCTAGAGCAGTTCTTCACTTTAATTATGTGACCAGGTAATCCCCTGCACCAGGCCGTCCCCCAGGTGATTTTAGAGTCTGTCAAGTTAACAACTAACCAATTAATGCTACAATAGTATGCAAATAGGAAATGATCATTTTATTTCTCTATCTTGTTTTTAGTCTTTGGATAGTGCAGAGGGCCATTGCAGTCTTCTTCCTGCTCTGCTTTTGAAAGTATTCCCACAGGCCCCTTGCCAGGACCCTCCCTGGGGTTATCTGCCCCTGAGGCACTTGCTTCTGCCTGTCTCACTTTCCCTGGTGTCCTACTAAGTCCTCTCTTTCCTGTTCCAGCAAGTATCTCACCTTGAGAGTTATCCAGATGGGGAGCAGATGCCCCCAAACTCCTGGGAATATTCTTTTAGCTCTTCTCAGACCTCCCTCGTTTTTTGTTCAGTATTCAGTGCATAGAAGTACAGATTTCCTGCTATTTATTTATTTATTTATTTATTTATTTATTTATTTTGTCTTTTTTGAGACAGAGTCTCCCTTTAGTCCCAGCTGGCCTGAAGCTTGCCATGTAGACCAGGCTGGCCTTGAACTCACAGAGATCCACCTGCCTCTGCCTCCTGAGTGCTAGAATTAACGACGTGCACCACCACACCTAGCTTCTGATCCCTCCCTCTCTAAAGGGCTGTCTAATTTCATCTGATGTCCCTTCCTGGATCCCCCTTCCTTAGGTGGGAGGGACAGCACAATCTTCTTTAACCTTTATTTTGATGGCCAGAGAATTCAGAGCAACTCCTCACTGGCTGATGAATCTTATTTTGGTTCATCTTTAATGAATGGTTTTTATCTGCATCTCAGTGTCTATATGCTGTGAGAATGCCCACAGAGGCCAGAAGAGAGATTCAGATACCCTGGACCTGGAGTTATTGGGGGGGGGGTGAACTGAACTCTAGTCCCCTGGAAGAGCATCTCGTACTCTTAACTGCTGAGTCAGCTCTCCAGCTCCCCTTTAGTGAAGTTTTATTCATATATATGGATGCGCATGTACATATAGTGTATCTATACCTACTACATCTATAGATGTGAAAACAGACATAAAGCTGTGTTATGCAAGTTACATGTCTCAGAGGTGTAGCCATGCTAGATATACAGTCTGGTTGCTATGCCCACTCTTCAGCCTTTGAGTAGGTTGGAAAGAGTGTGTGTACACTTTACTTTGGATCATTGAGATGATTTTCTTCACCCCTCAGAGGGAGTGCAGACAGAACTCCAATCTTTTAGGACTGATATAAACAGTATTCAACTGTTAGTACTTTCTAGCTTTTTTTTTTCATCTCACATACCTACTCCAAATGCTTGAACATATCATAGCTAACTCCCACATTTTATTCCAAAGACATTTTTCTTACTTCCTTCGGCAGAGTCAAGTTTCAAGGGTCAAAGAAATACAACATCTTGTCCAAGATCACGGAGCTGGGCAATGAGCTGGCCCTGGCTGTGGATGTAGCTGTGTGTTCTGGGCTTCATCACAGCGTCAGATGCTTAGATAACGTCAGTCACATCTGTGAAACACAGACTCTCCTCTCCCTGAAGTACTGATTAAAAAGTTCAGCTGGGGCCCTGTGTTTGTTCTCGTGCAGGCTAATGTGGCCATCACCATATTCCCTGGGAAATATGGAGCTGTTTGTTTTCTCCCAGTTACAGATGCAATATCAAGTGAAGACTGCACACTGCTGCCCCATAGGGAGGGGAATCAGTCAGACTGTCTGAAGGGGTCCATTCAGATTCCTGGTGTCTCTATGGATATTGGTTTGGCCTCAAAGCTGCTTATGTGTGTTAGAGAGATACTGTGGGGAGAGTAAGAGTTGCAGAGAAGGTTCTCTGCTACGTGAGGAAAACATGGCTCCACGTGCAGGTCCACCATGCAAGCAGAATGGCCCACCATTGCTTTCATATGTTGATGTGAAAATATCACCCTCTCAGCCTTAAATGAAGTAAGTTTTCAACAAATAATTACATTTACAATAAAGGTACAAAGGCACCTTGTTCACTGAGTTTGCTAATTGTTTCATCTGTCTTTTGTGGCAATGAGCCAGGGTTCAATCTTCAGCCAAAAACAGACATTCAGCCATAAACCACTCACCCAAAGGATCATAAACGATCAGCTTCCCCTGTTATTTCAACTCCCTCACCTCTCTTAACTGGACCACGTGCATTTTTCCTCCCTGACCTTCCAACACATTCCAAGCTTTCATGAGCTTTGTACTTCAGTTATTAAATTACAAAAGAAATGGACCAGAAGGACTGAAATACATTTCTCAGGAATACAGCTGTGCTAGCCACGGGCGCTGCGTGTGAAGTATGTCTCTTATCCCACTCTCCTCCTCACATCTCGGCAAATAAATCCAACTCTCTGCGGAACAATTTTGGTGTTAGCACAAAGTAATTCAAAACAGTGGGGGGAGAGAGAAGCATAATTATGACTGGTTGAAGATCCATTTGCAAAAGCTGTGCGTGAAATGATTTAGTTGGGAAAATGCTTTGCCAGAAGCCCAGAAAATCCTTCTGTGTCCCCCTAAATTACCAAGCATTTATTCTAGTCTATAGTGATTCACATGAAAATTCTATAAAACTACTTTTGCCTGAGATTATTCTGTTTGTCCTCTTCCATAATGATACGTTAGGACTTGTCCATTTATTCTTTTGTTTGACAGAAGGCGATGCCATTCCAGCTCTGGCAGGGCGTATAAAAAAAGGTCGTTATGCCCCAGCTTAGTGGTGAATGCAGAGAGGCTGCATGAGTGGACTTCGTCAGGAAGAGGGATAGCCCAGGGCAGGGTGACAGGGAGCTCTGTGGACATTGAGATAAATGGGTGGAGCTTAAACAAGATAGGAGAGCCAAGATTGGTTCATTGCGAAAGGGGTTATGTAAGGGAGTATTAGAATGTTGAGAACTCATGTTGAACACTGGGTACCTTACTAGGTATGGAAGAATTTGGTGGGAAGAGCCACTGGAAATGGGGGGGGAGGACGGGCAGGAAGTGACATATTCAGGAACATGGAAACAGACAGGCAGCATGGGAGAGGAGGGGAGTGTATTAGTGTTCTCTGGAGAGGGAGAATGAAAAGAGATGGAGAGATGAGAGGGGGCATTAGAAATACAGGGGGAGAAAGGAAAGGAAAGGAAAGGAAGGGAGAGGGGAAGAGAGGAGAGAAACAGATGCAGAGTATGACGTGGGTCTTACCATCTACCCTGCAATACCAAGTAGAGTTCACGGGAGGGAGTCAATCAATAGAGATTTTTAAGTTCCTGGAAGGGAAGGAAGGAGAGGGGAAAGGAGAAGAGAGGAGGAGAGGAATTTATCTTAAGGAACTAACTCCTGTAATCCAAAATCCATTGAAAGTGCTCCAAATCCAGGTAAGAGCTGACGCTGTCCTCTTGAGTCTGCAGCACACCCGTCAGTCCGGGCAGACTGGGGACTTGGATGGGGATTCCACATTACAGTCTTAAGGCTGCATTCCTGTCTTATTAAAGAAGCTTCAGTCTTTGTTCCCAAGGCCTTCAGCTGATTGGATGAGGCCCCAACGTGCTGTGAAATAGGATCTGCTTTACTCAGAGTCCGGGTTCAAGGTTAGTCACCTCTGAAAAGTGCCTTCACAGCAACATCTGACCTGGGGTTTTACCAAACAGCTGTGAGCCACAGCCCCACAATTCAAATGATAAAATTAACCATGACACTGGAAATAAATGCTGAAGAAGGATGACTTAGTGGCCATATGAGGCCATATTGAAGAGGCCCTGGCTGTGTTAATGATGTTCATGCTGGAGATCTGCAGTCATAAGGAGGTATCTAAAACAACCAGGCAGGCATATGGACAAATGGCGTGAAACTTACTTAATTTCTTAAACCTTGTTTATGATAGAAGCGTTAA
Source organism: Rhizomys pruinosus (assembly GCA_009823505.1). NCBI lineage: Eukaryota > Metazoa > Chordata > Mammalia > Rodentia > Spalacidae > Rhizomys > Rhizomys pruinosus. The sequence continues at coordinate 495,116 of VZQC01014793.1, read as the reverse complement.
GTGATAGAACACTCTGTTTCATGAAAAGAATGAGTAGGCTGAGGAGCCAGCTCCACGTCTCATGTGGCTGTGGCAGGAAGCTTCAGACCCTTGCTCTGTGACCTCTCCATAGCACAGCTGAGTGTCCTCAGGTGAGAAGAGAGGGTGAAAGATCAACGAGGACTCCTCCATGCCTCCCACAGTCTAACTCACAGGTGCAGTCTTATCCATTCTGCCTTAGTCTATTGGCTGCACAGATGCTGTTGGTGCATCAAGGAAGCCTTATACAAGAGCTTTGATACCAAAGGAAGGGAAGCCATGTTGAAGACTGGCCAATTTAGTGTTGAAGTAAAACTTCTGGGAAGAGCAGCCTTGAGGCAGGGATGTTGTTTCAGGGAGATACTGGTTCAACAGAATGATGATGTGGGCTGGATGTGGTGGCGCACGCCTTTAATCCCAGCACTTGGGAGGCAGAGGCAGAGGCAGGCAGATCTCTGTGACTTCAAGGCCAGGCTGCCTGGTCTACATAGTGAGTTCCAGGCCAGCTGAGACTAAAGGGAGACCTTGTCTCAAAAAGACCAAAAAAAAAAAAAAAACAAAAAAAAAAAAGAAAGAAAATTAGTCGGGGCTGGAGAGACGGCTCAGTGGTTAAGAGAGCAGACCGCTCTTGCAGAGGACCCAGATTTGATTCCCAGCACCCACATGGCAGCTAAGAACCATCTTTAAGCTGGGCATGGTGGCACACACCTTTAATCCTAGCACTCAGGAGGCAGAGGCAGGAGGATCTCTGTGAGTTCAAGGCCAGCCTGGTCTACAGAGTGAGTTCCAGGACAGCTGGGGCTATAGGTAGACCTGTCTTAAAATAAAACAAAACAACAAAAGAAAATTAAGAAGCAGAGAATGAATCTGAATTGAGCAAGTGTGTGTGTGTGTGTGTGTGTGTGCGCGCGCACGCACATGTGCATGTGTGTGTCCCTGTGGTGTGATAAATACATGCGTGTTTGGATGTGTGTGGGCAATTGTGTGTGTGTGGAGTGCATGTGGAGGCCTGAAGTTGATGTCAACTGCATTTTTCAGTTGTTTCCTTATGTACTGACAATCCCAGCTAGTCTTTCCAGGCTGCTTACCCCAGGTAGACTCCATATTTTTCTCCTGAATGCTAGGATTACATCCAGCTGCTATGCCTGCCCAGATTTTTACATGGGTCTGGGGATCTGAACTCTGGTATCACACTTTCACAGCAAGCAATCTATCCACTGAGCCATCTCCCATAAACTGATAATTTATTTACAAATAAAATCAAGGAGGCCTTGTAACTGATTTACTAACTTGTCACTAATAAGTAGTTAAGTCCATTGTAAATGTTTTTTAAAAAATATTTTTCTGTACTGGTAAAAAAATTAGCTGGAGTGCTTATATAGCCTGGGAAATTATTTACAATAACCATATTTTTCATTTGAATAAGCAAGTTTATTAAGTCTACAGCAAGCCAAGGTAAAAGAATAAATAGTAAATAAGAGACAGATAGGTAGGTAGAAAACATATAATTGGACACTCAAAACATGTAGCAGAACCTGACCAAGGAAGCCCCCTTTTAAAGCAGTCAGCTGGAATTTCCCACTGAGAGTCCCACACAAAGCATGGTATTCCCTCAGGTGAGGCTTCTGTGTAAAAGAACAAATAACATCAGACAGTGAAAATATTCTCAAATCAAGCACTCCTAACATCTAGCAGGAGCCATCTAGGGAAGATGAGGTAGACAGCTGGAAGTCCCACAGAGCTTTCTCTCCGTGATTTCAGACCCATGGCTGAACTTCTGGCTTCTCTTTCCAGTTATAGGCACTTATATCTTATTCTATGTTATGTTAAAATTTATTTTTATGTGGTTCTGTAAGGAGTATGTGTGTATGAATGCAGTGCTCACAGAGGCCAAAAGAGGGAGTCAGATCTCTTAGAGCTGGAGTTACAGGCAGCTGTGAGCCACCCAAAGTGCATGCTGGGAAAGGTACTCCAGTCCTCCATAAGAACAATATCACTCTTAACTCTCTCTCTCTCTCTCTCTCTCTCTCTCTCTCTCTCTCTCTCTCTCTCTCTCTCTCTCTCTCTCCCCCCAACCCGTTGGCACTTTTGTATCATGATAGCATCTGTTGGAAATGATTTCACTTCTGCCTATTTTCAAGAACACAGTTTTTACTTTTGAACTGTTTTGCTACATTGTCTTCCCTGTAACAGTATTAGGGGGACAATCTATCCCAGAAAACGGCCTTGGAGGACACTTTGAGACAAACACGCTTGGGTTAAAAAAGGGGGTAGAGCACAGCAACCCACATTCCAGAGCTATCTTCTCGGTGAGGTCAAATAAGAAAAGACAATTTACCAATGCAATATGCATTACAAGGAGGATAGAGACACTTGCTTTCCCAACATCTCTTTGAATTTTCCTGCTTTTGCATATAATTGTGTGGGAATTTGATGCCTAGGACTCTGGCAGCTATTTTGTGAGAAGGAGGTGACACATCATCAGATTTAATGTGCTAAAGCCAGAAAAGATCCTAGGTGTCTGGGGACAATACTGATCCAGATGTCAACCTGGCAACTTTAAACAGTGAATCTATGAAGAGATTAAGTCATGCAAGTTGGATATTCTTTAACTTACTTTTGAAAGCATTCCTAAGGTATACAGGGAGATGCCATATTTCCTGGCTTGGAGAGTAAATGCTTTAATGCTGCATGGAACAAAGCTACAAATGGTAGAAAATGTTCAAGTCTATGTGGTCACGATCCTGTTCCATGAAGCCCGATTGTAAGACATCAAGGTAAAGCAATAGACCAATAGATCATGGGTGAAGGAGAGATGGTGATCAGTTTGTCTGTGCAGTGAGATGTTTAAACACATCAGCCTTTTTGTCAGTGAGTACTGAGTAAGTGACCAGATGATGACTATGGAGTTCATAATGGTTCTCACTGCAGTAGCAGTTATAGGGCTTAGGGAAAAGCCTGGTCAGAGATGGTATGTGAAGCTTTGATCCAGGCCCATGAAAGACTATCGTAAAGTCATTGTTTTGTGAGCATGCTACTTTTCATTTTGGTTTTGTGCTATTCTTTCTTTTTTTTTTTTTTTTATTCACAACATTTTTTTTATTGATGCTTTGTGCATTCAACATCATTTCCCACATTCAGTTACCGGCATATCTCCCCTTCCCTTCCCAGCCCCCCCACCCCCCCAATCGAAGTCATGCAATTCTGCCCCTGACTGTCCTGCATATCTCTCTGTCCAGTTGTTTTTTTTCATTTTTTAGCTATAAGTGATAATCCATGAGTACAAGCATCCTTCATGTATAACCAATTTGCAGGCTGTTGTGCCCAAACACCCACAGCCCCACCTTCCAGAGGGGGGTGAGGGGTTGTATGTTCAATCAGGTTAATCAAATGAGGGTCCAGACTACATTGCTGTAGTTTCACCCTTCTATTCTTTCTATGGTAAGTTTCCATTGAAGAAAATGATGCCTCCAAGTCTGCAGAAGCAGACTGTGTAGGAGAGATGAAAACTGAGTGAGCAAAGTTAGATCTGCTGTGTGGCATGGCATCTCAAGGATTCTTCTTTGAGCTCTGAGAGGAGGTGACAGTCTGTTTGCTGCCTGTGTGATATGCAGCTGCAGAACCTGACAGCCAGCCTCTGCTGGTCAGTTAATTTCATTTGAAGAATATTCCATGGGCCCTTCTTTGACTCCTCTTTGTACTTTGAAGTTTATTTCTGTCTTCTAGGCTCCCTTCAAATGATGATACACCCTGGCTTGGAGCCTGCACAGTTAAAGGCAAGCTATTTATGGTCAAGTTTTATCTGTTTCCTCTCTTTCATGAAGTCCTAGAGGTAAGGTTTCAAACTGAGGCTCTGTGAGTGTGCTCAGCCAGTCACTGAGGTCAGGGGCTTTGCAGTGAGAAACTGGAGCAGATGCCATTGTTTGGATCAGTGAGTGTGACCGGTACATCTCTGGGACCATCAAAGCTCTTGTGCAGTGTCATGAACCTTAGGAATTTTGCATCACCTTCTTTAGTGAGTTGTACCAGAATATTCAAGTAGTTCCAAAATGCTACACAGCTTTTGTTCTTGTGCCAAGAGTGATGCAGATAGCTGTTGAAGCTTTTTCTCAGATCTTTAGGTCAAATTGTTCTGTGGACTGTTATGAGAACTTGGCTCTGTAAACATTTGTAAGGCTCTTTAGAGTCTCAGATGATGAACACGAAACTTCTGGCCATTTGCCATCCCAGGAGTCTGGCAGGCCAGCTGGGATTTGGATGGAAGGGGACAGGTGCTATGGATAGGACAATGCTCTCCCAAACTTATCCTCCTTCCCCTCCTGGTAGCCAAAGCCTGCTCTGAGAAAATCCTCCTGGCCTGAGGAAATCCTCCTGTCTCTGCTTGAAACTCATTCTTGGCCCTAGGCAAACAACTGCTATTAGGAATAAAATCCTTGTGGCTCCCTGGTCCAGCCAATCTACTTGGAGAGTTCCAGGTCACTGAGAGATCCTGTCTCAAAGAAAAAGTAGCTAATACGTGACCTCCACATGCATATATACACACACGTGCACCTGAACACACACACACACACACACACACAACTCAGATCCCCGGAGCTGGAGTTACAAGTGGCTATTCGCACACACACACACACACACACACACACACACACACACACACACAAAACTCAGATCCCTGGAGCTGGAGTTACAAGTGGCTATTCGCCACTAACATGGGCACTGGGAGCCGAACTTTAGCTCTCTACCAGAGCATCAAGCACTCTTACCCACTGAGCCACCTCTCTAGCCCAGAGACATCTCTTTATACACATTAAAACAACTACCCAGTTCTTTTTTAGTAATCTTGTTAGGAAGTTCCAATGCTAAAAAGTACACCAGGCTGTGTAGTTTTACTCCCATTGCAGAACAGCATCCAATTAGCCCTGGTGAATATTTAACTTGCCTTAATATTATGATAACACACACAGTCATGCAAGGAATAAGCTAGTCTCATTTATGTATATATCCCTGTTTGATAAGTTGACAGAAGTGAAATGGAAATACCACAGATGCATCCACTCTATAATCTGATAGTTACTTCCAAATTGTCCCTCAAAATGTTTGCACCATGGTCCAGTGACATGGCTCAGTAGAGAAAAAACACTTGCTTCCTGACGATGCAAGCCCGAAGATCTGAAGTCAGGCCCTGGAACTCAAGTAAAAGCTGCATGAAACAACTGACTCCACAAAGTTGTCCTCTGACCTCCAGACACTTGCTATAAAACACACATGCACATGCACACAATGAACTTTGAAAAATAAAAAACAAAGTTTGTACCAATTTACTTTCCTAATAACAGCATCTGAAGGTCTTTTCCAGCTCTCGTTATCCATGAACATTAGCAAAGACTCTCCTGTTTGGTAATCTGATGAGAAGCTCGATTTTATCCTCAATCTTTTAGTTATAACTGATAGTGAACTTACTTCAGCAGCATGTTGATTGGCCGCTGGCCCAGCTTTGGTGCCTGTGACCAAGTTTTTTGTGTTCCACATCCATTTCTTTTTGTCCCTTTGAAATGTGAGTTTTTCTGCTTCTTTTTAAAAATCAATAATTCCAGGAAGAGTTTATTTGCTTTCTTCATCACGAAGCCTTCCATTGTGCTTTGGGGTATTAACGACAAGCATTTAAATATTTCTCTCTCACTGCAGCTCCTCAGCCACCAGCCTGCAGCTCATGGGATCTACTTCACATTACCAAATTAGATTTGTAACAGCTGAGTTTTTTCCTCTCCGGAGTTGTCAGTGGGTAAAGATGGTGGGTCGATAACAGGAGGGCACGCTCTGGGGACACGTAAGTTGGAGGGAAGAAATTCTAATACAGAAACTGGGGATAAACGTGGAATAAAACAAAAATGAAGCCCAGGGACATGGCGTTCATGAAGTGAACTCAAATTTCATCCTACTACAGAGAGGCTCAGCTGTTGTCCCTTAAGTTTTTCAGCTTCCATCAATTGCCAATTAATATTTGCAATTAGGAAAGTATTGGGTAAGTATCATTATACATAGAATGATATTTAAAATTAGAAATTTAAATAAAAGTTTAGTGCATTCAGAACTATTCTAGACTAGAGATTCAGGATAGATGAAGATATTTTTTGTGTGGCTTAACTCCAAATCAGGTTTATAACTTTGATCACCTTATAACCTGTTCCCATTTCTATAAAACTGAATCTCTCAATTCTAAATAAAATTTTAGTCTTATGCTAAAATCTTTGTTGTCAGAATGTGTATTCACTGCAGTAGCCAAAGAAGCTAATAAACAGAATCCCACAACTGGGCAATGTGCAAAGTGCTTGTCCGTGACCTGGACACCTAAGTCAAACCTCTGCCTCCAAAGGCTCAGGGATCATTGCAGAAGAGGGGGTGGAAGGACTGTAAGAGCAGAGGAGGTGGATGACCACAAGGAAACAGTTTTCTAGACATCTGGATAGTTACTCATAAGGACTCACAAAGCAATAGTGACAGCATACACAAGTCCCACGTAAGCTCAAGCAAAAAAAAAAAAAAATTCCCAGCATAGACATGGGAAATAGGTAAGAAACCTCAACCCTACCTGAGGAACTATTGGAAACTGGTGGCTAATGGGAATGGAAGAGTTAGTCTCATTTAAGTGTGAGACTCTTGGTAAGTTAACCAGGCTCCACTGGATGAAGCCACACTGAAGGACATTTGGGGACACAAATTTGATACTATAGGCTTTTTAATATACATATATATTTATTTCATGTGTCTGAGTCTTATACTTGCATCCATGTTGTATACTGCCTACAGAGGCCAGACGAGGGTGTTGGATCCCCCTGGATGGTTGTTAGCTGCTGTGTGGGTTCTAGGATTCAAACCTGAGACATATGTAAGAGCTGCCAGTGCTCTTAACCACTAAGCCATCTCTTCAGCATATATGTGTGTGTGTGTGTGTGTGTGAGAGAGAGAGAGAGAGAGAGAGAACATGAAATTGGACAGGAGGAGTGGGGGGATGCAGATAGATGAGGGGATCTAAATGCGATCAAAATACATTACACGAAATTTACAAAAATTCAATTAGAAAAGGGACAAAAGAGGCAAATAAGCTTCATCTCTGAAGAACATGAATGAAATCTTGGCACCATCAGTTCTGCCTCCTTGGCCACTCAGATCAACCCAGGACACCTCTGGGGACAGATGTGGCATCAACAGGGGCCCCACTTGGAGAGCAAGTGGCAGGAGTTGTTTTCCAAGGCTTGTTCTTTCATATTCGAAGGGATCACACAGGGTTTCTTGGAGGCTGTTGAAGCTCTTGCTCAATGCCTTGCTGGTAGGGCCACCGAAGGTGATCTACCCCACTCTTCCCAGGAGCTCTGAGGAGCGTGTGGCCTTCTTACCTCTGCTGGGTTAGCGGCCTGCTGCACATCTTGCAGTTTCTGCTTCCAGGTGCCTTTTCCTGCTCCTTGCATCACAGATTCCCCTGCTTAATGCTGAAGTTTGGATAGGATTTGTTTCCCAAAGCCCATATTGTGAGATTTCCTTCTCTGGAATGACGTAAACAACACCAAACTCCTCCTTATAAGGTCCCAGTGACAAACCAGAACCAAAGTACTTTTCCACCAAAGTTCACCCTGGGGGAACCTTTAAATTTATAATGTTTACTTACAGAGCTTGGGTGAGACAAAACCTAAATTTTATTCTTTTCTATGTAAGATGTATTTTGAACCAGTTCTAGCCCTATAAATCAGATTCATCTCATTCTGATACTCTATATTTAAGAAATGGTTTATTATAGGGGCTGGGGAGATGGCTCAGCAGTTAAGAGCTCCAAATGCTCTTGCAGAGGACCTGGGTTCAATTCCCAGCACCCACATGGCGGCTGAGAACTGTCTTTGGCTCCAGTTCCAGAGGAATCCAACACCCTTTTCTGACCTCCTCGGCATTGCACGACACGGGTACACCAACCAGCATGCAGAGAGTATACTCAAACACATAAAAAATAATTAATTAATTAATTAATTAATTAATTTTAAAAAAGTCTTTAGAAAAGAAATAGTTTATTCTACAAAAGAGAGGTGTGTTCATTAGTTTTTGTCAACTTAGTTGCTGACTTAGGAGAAGACACAATCACAGTTGAGGAATTACCTCTGCCAGGCTGGCTCATGGGCATCTCCGTGGCACATTTTCTTGATTGCTGCAGCTTCTGCCTCCCACTTCCCACCTGGGCTTCCCTAGATGATGCACTGTAAAGCATAGCATGAAATAAACAGTTTCCTCCCAAAGCTGGTTTTGTCCAGTGTTTTATCACAGCAACAGAAAGCAAAGTAGGAAAGAAATTGGTTCCAGAAACTAGGAACTTGTAATGATGGACCTGAGTATGTTGTTTTATGGAGGATTGTGGAAGAGTTTTTGAAACTTTGGGCTACATGCTAAAACTTAACAGGCTGTTCTTTAAGACCTTGGAGAGAATTTCAGAGGGAAGTTTGAAAGTTCCTCAAAAACTATTCTGGCTGTTCATGTGCTGTTTTGAATTAGGAATCCATGGCTTCTGATCAACTATGGCTGAAGAATCATCTGCAATTAACCCAAGACCAAGACCACTGAAGTGAAACCTTTGCTTTCCTGGGACAATCAGTTATAGTTAGCTGGACATGAAACATCAGAGTCATGGGATAAGACCATCACCACTGGAACAAAATCCTCTAGGGAGTATTTCCGAGGGGTCAGCACACAAAAGCTGTGATCCAGTGGTAGGTCAAGGCTGGACGTTGAGCTGACGAGTAGAATTTCACAAATAATTTATAAAAGTATCCCACATGGCACTGGCTTTGAAGGCTTGAAAGGGTCACGAAGAGCAGCCAAGACCTGACACTGTGTGACAGGGTTAGAATCTCCCTGAAGAGAGGGCAGGGGAGGTTCATCAGTGAAGGTGCAGCCTCAGTTAGAGTGGAGACCTCAGCATCCTGGAGATGCCTAAACCATACAACAACCACCAAGGACAGTGGTAGGTGTGGAGGGAGCCCGCCTGAGCAGACGAGACTCACCAGGTGTGCTGCAATTGCAGAGGCAGAGAAGTGGAACTGCCCAAGTCCTGTACTCTGGATCACTGAGAGTGAAGCCACATGTTGAACACTGAGCTCCCCTGCTGGACTTTGGTTTTGCTTAACTGTTCCCTTGTTCTTCCCTTTTGGATAAGAAGTAATTCATTCTTTATTTTACAGCCCACAGTTGAGAGGCTTTAGATTTTAAAGAGACTCTGAACTTTTAAAATGTTGAATTTTTTAAAATACCATGGAACTTTTAAAGTTGGGCTATGTTTTATTTTTATTTTATTTTTTTGTAAATTTTTGTTGAATTTTTGTGTATTTCACACAGAGCATTCCAGTCCTCTCTATAGCCCCTTCTCCCGTTGGCACTGTCCCACAGCTACACCTTATATTATTATATCAGTGTGAGATCTTGGGGCTAAACAAGAAGGAAAAGTTGTGGTTTAATTGTGGTGTACTGTGTGTCAAGTTAACAAGGGTTTGTTCTTGTTAACTGACACAAACTAGAGTCACCTAAGAAGAGGGAATCTAATTGATACGTTTTCTCCTTCAGACTGGTCTGTGGGCATGTCTTGGGGCATTTTCTTGATTGCTAATCAATGTGGGAGGGCCCAGCCCACTGTGGGTGGTGCCATCCCTGGGCAGGTGGGCCTAGGCTGCGTACGAGAGATGCCAGGAATCAGTGTTCTCCAGGGTCTCTGCTTCACCTCCCACATCCAGACTCCTGCCTTGAGTTTCTGCTTTGGCTTTCCTCTGTATTGGACTGGGACCTAGGAGCTGTAAATCCAACCCATTCCTTCCCATGTTGCTCTGGGTCATGGTATTTATCACAACCTAGAGCAGAAGAGAACCTCTTCAGTTTTGTGAAGATGTGGAAGCTATGAATTACAGCAACAATACTTCCAGGAAAGAGATAAACTGTAACTGTGATATGTGGACTGGACCCGGGAGAAGTTTAGTAATATCTTTTAAATGTATGGAATGGGGACTAGAGAGGTGGCTCAGTGATTAAGAGTACTGGCTGCTCTGACAGAGGACCCAGGTTCAGTTCCCCATATGGCAGCTAACAACCATCTGTAACTCCAGTTCCAGGGGACCTCTTTTGACCTCCACAGGCATTGCACACACATGAGGTACTTACACAGGCAATACACTAATACACACAAAAATAAAGTAAAAATAATAATGTGTGAAAAAGGAGAAAAAACTGCTATACCAAGAACAGGAGAAAGTTCCAACATAGTAATAAAGAAAATTATGAAAGTATTTGGTATCATTACACATAAAATGATCTTTAAAATTAGTATCTGTCAAGTTCCCATTGATTTTGACTTCTAGCTTTTCAATTTTTGTTTAGTTCACAGCAGTCTATTAATGGATGGTTTTCTGCTTCCCAGAGAATGAGACTCTCTCCCCTGGGCCCTCAACCATTTTCCAGGTTCTATGTCAGAATGCAGTATTAATAAGACACTGAGGAAGACTTTTGAAAGGCCCAGTGTCGGCCTTCACATTTCATGTTCTGTGTCATAACTCAGAGTTACTCACCTTAGCTCCAGTTAGGAAAGCTGCTGTCTATCTTGTTGTTAGACACATAAAGAGAAGGGATTTCAGAGAAAGAAGCTTAAGGAAAAAAAATATATGTATACCATTATAAGATTCCTTCTGCACGTGTGTCTGCTAGCTTGCCAAAGAGCTGGCCATCCTTTCCAGCAGGGATGTCACCCCCATGTACGTAAGAAAGTTTAGTTTGACATTCCCATTTATACCTTAAAATTTTTATGAGTGCATATTCATTGTAAAAAGGATGAGCTTTATGTTGATATTTTTATTTAGATTCATTCCACACTTTGCCCACATTCCCTCCCCATGACCCTCTCCTATCCTTCCCTCCCCCTCCCATTCCTCTTCCCAAATAGTGCTCCTCTACCTTCATGTGACATGCTCCATGTATGATGTATGTGTGTATGTGATATACATGTGTGTCTGTATAACCTAGGTTCCACATATGCAAGAACACATGCAGTATTTGTCTTTCTGAGTCTGTCTTAGTTGGTCTAATACAATGAGCTCCAAATTCCATTCATCTTCCTGCAGATGACAATTTGGTTCTTCATTATGGCCAAATAAAACACTGTTACGCGTAAGTACCACATTTTCTTTATCCATTTTTACTTTTGAGAGGCTGGTCAGCCATGGCGTGCACTTGTCGTCTGAAGTGTAGGCAGCCCATTGTTCCTCGGAAACACTGTGATAATGACACTTCCTGTGTGTTGAGCTGAATTATGTGTTCCCCTCTTCTAAAATTTACAAAGTAAGAGCTCCAGCAACTCATAACGAGGCCATTTTGGAAGTATATTACTTAAAGAACCAACTTTAAAAGGAGATTGTTAGTGTGGACCCCAATCCAATGTGATTGATTCATTAGGATAAGAAACGGGGCCACGGATGTGCATAGAGAGGACCACGTGTGGACACAGGGAGAAGATGCCACTGTAGCCAAGGAGAGAGGACCCAGGAAGAGCCATCCCTGCTTGCCCCATGCTCGTTTCTAACCTGCAGAATGGCCAGGCAGTATATTTCTGTTCTTCAAGCTGTGCAGTTTGCGGTACTTTCTGTTGTGGCAAACCCAGCAAGGAAAGGTACCACGTGGCAAGCCTCATGAGCCGCTGTGTGCTGTAGACTTGAGTCCCTTCAAAGGATCAAACCAGACTGCTTTTCTGCTGCTCCCTGAGCAAGTTGAGAACAAGAACAGAGAAGAAGGCACCGCCAGGACAGCGGGCACAGTCTGTGGCGATACCCAAACTTTCCATCACCCCAGATCACAACTTCCATTATCTGTTAAGCTGGATCCATAATGGAATGAGTAGGCACACAGTTCTAGTATGGAAACCTCATTACTTCAAGATTGTGGATTTGATGAATGCTAAGAAACATAATCTGGATTCTGAATTGGGGCCATTTTTTAAAGCAACTCATTTAGAATCATCTTTAGAAGACAGTAATGAAAAGATGAGAGAGTATGCCACTGTGCCCAGGACCCCATGGATGGTGGTGTTGGTGCAGAGGAGCGAAGTTCTGTCTTCACACGCTGGGATTCAATCCAACATCAGAATTTCTGTGCAGTTGATACAGACACAGAAACTGTTTCCCCAAGAAATGATGTGATGCCTTTCTCTGCAGAGCTCTGTGAAGACAACCTGATTGCTGTCTGCGGGGGGGTAAAGTTGCAGTACTTCCTTGGGCAGATGGTGTCCCAGGGACTCTGCTGACTTTATGTTGATATAAAAGAAAATTATGAGTCCAAAGATGCTGTAGGCTTTTAACTAATATCTTTGTAGAGGGCATAGCAGTTAAGAACCAAGAGCAGCATGTTTCAATTAAAGGAATGTAGACTTACAGAAAGAAGAAAGGCAAGGGGCTGCCAGCCAGGGCTGCAGCTTGCCAGGTCCTACCATGGTTCACCAGCAGGACCAGGCATCATACACGTTATGAAAGAGTGTGGGTCCTCCCTGAGTCACTGGGGTCCACAGGGTAATTGTATTCAAAGACAGAGTTTTGACTGTATCCCTGAGACTATGCGAGTTTTGGTTATGGAATTTGACTTTGGCTTTTGATGTGAAACTGGTTTGGGGTTTTTGTTGTTGTTGTTGTTGTTGTTGTTGTTGTTCAATGGTAGCAGACACCATTAATGACACAGGATCAGATCTTTTTAGCTCAAGAATCCTCCCCAGAGCAGTAAGTTGTCTTCAGAAATCAGAGAGCTGCACCAGCTACATATTAATGGGAGAATGAAAGCATCCCCAAACCAATTCTGGCCACAGATGTCCAGCTTCATCCCTTTGATTTTGGTCTGCAGAATTAATCACAGCTCTTAAATGACCATATTAGGACACTTAGTGTGTTATATTGAGAGTATTTCCACCCATTGCATTGACTGCACAGTGTGCAGGTAACTGCAAATGAATCTGTGCTTAGCAGTCTCTGCCTAATCTGTTGGTTCGAACTTCAGCCTGGTCCTGCTGTTTTCTGCCATTGGACATGTACCTTCTTGAAAGTTTTACAGACATGTGCGAATAAATTGAGGTAATCAGGAACTTGCATAGAGGTTACTTTCAAAAACAGATTTTCATTTTATGTGAATGAGTATTCTGCTGTGTGCCTGTGCACCATGTATGTGCAGTGTTCTGCTGTGTGTCTGTGCACCATGTAACTGCAGTGTTCTGCTGTGTGTCGGTGCACCATGTAACTGAAGTGTTCTGCTGTGTGTCTGTGCACCATGTAACTGCAGTGTTCTGTTGTGTGTCTGTGCACCATGTATGTGCAGTGTTCTGCTGTGTGTCTGTGCACCATGTATGTGCAGTGTTCTGGTGTTTGTCTGTGCACCGTGTACATGCTGTGTTCTGCTGTGTGTTTGTGCATCATGTATGTGCAGTGTTCTGCTGTGTGTCTGTGCACCATGTATGTGCAGTGTTCTCCTGTGTCTGTGAACCATGTACATGCAGTGTTCTTCTGTGTGTCTGTGCACTGTATATGTGCAGTGTTCTTCTGTGTGTCTGTGCACCATGTGTGTGCAGTGTTCTGCTGTGTGTCTGTCCACCATGCATGTGCAAAGTTCTGCTGTGCCTGTGCACCGTGTATGTGCAGTATTCTGCTGTGTGTCTGTGTACCATGTGTGCAGTGTTCTGCTGTGTCTGTGCACTGTGTATGTACAGTGTTCTGATGTGTTTGTGCACCATGTACATGCAGTGTTCTGCTGTGTGTCTGTGCACCATGTATGTGCAGTGTTCTGCTGTGTCTGTGCACCATGTATGTGCAGTATTCTGCTGTGTCTGTGCACTGTGTATGTGCAGTGTTCTGCTGTGTCTGTGCACCATGTGTGTACAGTGTTCTGTTGTGTGTCTGTACACCATGTACATGAAGTGTTCTGCTGTGTGACCGTGCACGGTGTATGTGCAGTGTTCTGCTGTGTCTGTACACCCTGTGTGTGCAGTGTTCTGCTGTATGTCTGCACACCATGAATGTGCAGTGTTCTGCTGTGTCTGTACATCATGTATGTGCAGTGTCCACAGAGGCCAGAAGAGGGTGTTGGACACCCTGGAACTGGAGTTACAGACAGTTTTGAAACACCATGTAGGTGCTGGGAACTGAACCTGGATCTTCTGCAAGAACATCAAAGCTTTTCTCCACAGAGCTTTACTCCAACCCCCAGGCCATTTTATAGTAGGCCACTCCCCTTCATTTTCCTTTAAAATTCTGAATTAATTCTGAAGATAGTGTTAGAATATCATTCCATTTTCACTCCACAGTCAGATGCTGCATAACGAAAATAACTGTGGTTCCAAAAGATTTCAATAGGATGAAATTTTTCTGTCACCTAGTGACATCATAGGTGTTCCTATGTGTCATAGTGGAAACCACTGTTATGTGGTGATGCTGGTGTAAATAAACCTATGACAGTAATGTAAAAGTTGCAGTGCTGGTGTTATAAAAATATAGCAATTTAAGTCTATAGAGGGCTTAATTCTCAATAGAGATGATAACTGTTACTGGCTCAAAAGCTTGGTATATTGTATTTTTTGGAGTGTGCTTCTTCTAGGCATTAAAAATAATTACCGGGGCTGGAGAGATGGCCTAGCGGTTAAGAGTGCTGACCGCTCTTACAGAGGACCCGGGTTCGATCCCCAGCACCCACATGGCGGCCGAAAACCGTCTGAAATTCCAATCCCAGGAGAACTCCAGTTCAAGGGGAATCCGAGACCCTCTTCTGACCTCCGCGGCATTGCACGACATGGGTGCACAAACCTGCATGCAGACAGTACATTCATGCACATACAGAAATAAATAAAATTAAATAAAAAAATTTTTTAAATAAAAAAAAATTACCAAATAACAAACAGTATAACCTGTGACACTAGCCACAAGACAAGATGCTCAAATGATCCCCAATATAAAACTCTTTGGGACTGGACATATTTCATATTACACATATCTATATATCTCATTGATAATATTTGAAGATGGTCAAACACAGCAAAATGCACACACAGAATGTAAACATGGTTATTTTGTTTGAAAACATTTAAAATAATATTCTTCTGTGAGTTTGTCCATGTCAGTTTAGTCACTCTGACACTCACGTGAGTTCCACACACTCTGTAAGAAGGCATTTTTCATGTCTGGTGCACCTTGTGGTGTGTAATTGTTTAGTGTTGGTTGATATCTTGAGATGTGTCCCTGCCTTCTCAAGTGTTTAGTTTTCATGAGGATACCACTTTGCCCCTCTTATTCTTTTCTGTGAATGCATGCTTCTGAACCTCAAATGAAGCTGAAAATTTTGTCTAGGGTTTCACAAAAACAAAATGTTGAAGCTTGGTAGAAAGTAGCTTTCTGTACAACTTTGAAACCTAGTAATCTGGAGCTCTGAAGGTCTAACTCTGTCATTATCCTGATGCATTTGAAAATGACATGCCCGTTAGTTCACCAAACTCCTATAGTAATCAAACATGACCAGGTATCTTGAAAACTATTAATATAAACTTTCCACACTGTGCTGGATAGCTTTAGTGTCAACTAGACACACCTGGGTTGAGGGAGCCTCAGTTGGGGAATTGGCTCCATTGGACTGGCCTGTGGCCACATCTGTGGAGTATTGTCTTGATTGTTGAGCAATGTGGGAGGGCCCAGCCCACTATGGGCGGTGCCACCCCTGGTCAGGCAGTTCTGTATTCTATAAGAAAGCAGTCTGACTTGGGCCAGAGGAGCAAGCCAGTAAGCTGCGCTCCTCCATGGCCTGTGCTTCAGCTCCTGCCTCCAGGTTCCTGCCCTGAGTGCCTATGTTGGGCTCCCTCAGTGATGAACTGTGACCCAGGAGATGTGAGCTGAATAAACCCTTTCCTTCCCAAGTTGGTTTTGGTCAGAGTGTTTTGCCATAGCACTTGAAAGCAAACTAGAAGACACCCTATTTGCACAAGCTTGTTGTTGCTTTGGGTTTTGAATCATGTTTTTGTAAGACCAAGAAAGAAACGCATTGAAAGTTGAGTTAGGACTTCATTAGTGCTGCATATTCCCTGAGGAAGTACACACAGAAACATGTCTGATTTACCTGAGAACATACCCATTTTCTCCTTTATGTTTTTGTGATTTCATTTTTACAATAGACTTGCCTTCTCCTAATGAGGTCTTCTCTGTGTTAGGTCTTGCCCAAGGACGATTTTATTTTTCTGGGGTACAGGCTAATAACTATCTTCTGCCAAATTTGTTTTCTTCCTGACTCTCAAAGAATTTTTTCAAAGATTTTCTGGGATTTTTAAAGTCTATTTTTCTGTAGTTGATCACAACTCTTCTTTGGCCTTAAAAAATTACTGCATTTATTTACTTATTACATACACACACATACACCACAGCACACATGCAGAAGTCCAAGGACAACCTGCAGAGATGGATTTTCTCCTTCCATTATGAGGATCCCAGGGGTCAAACTCAGGTCATCAGGGTTGGCAGCAAGCTCCTTCACCTACTGAGCCATCTTGCTTGCCCTGTCTTAACCTTGTTAACACATGTTTTTGGTTCATATTTTATATAAGTAAGAATTCCATAAAATAACAAGGAATAACTATCTTCATTTTAGCCAAAATATCATACTATATTTTACTGTTTGTTTTGTGACCAAAAGGACCCTATGTAGCCCAGGATGGCCTTCAAATCACTGAGTATCTGAGACTGACATCCAACTCCTGATTCTCCTCTATTTACCAACTAAGTGTCAATTTCAGAGGTGCAATACCATGCCCAGTTACTGGATTTCTTACTGTATAAAATTATCTTATTTGATTTCTCTAACACTGAACTAATCTTGAATTAGTGGACTTAATGAACCTTTGCAGATTAAATAATTTCTACCACATGTGACTGGTGTCCCAGCATCCCCTTTTCCACTGAACTTGGGTGTCATTTGTATTTATTCCACTTGCTGCGTGGCCCTGATCAGTTTCTATCAGCTTCTAGACTGCACTGTGAAGTGTGGCTCCATTACATCTGAATTATTGACAACATCACAAAGTCAGTGGAATACCTTCTTTGTATATTCAAAGGAAATCTGTGAAACAGCCTTGCCGCGATGCCTTCAAGGTGCTCAGCTTGGCCCAGACCTCCTCCTCCTCCCCCTCTTCCTCCTCCTCCTCCTCCTCCTCCTCTTTCTTCTTTTGTCTAAATACATGTATTTATGTGTGTTTGCTATTTTATCAGAAACAATTCACTTCATTAAAAAAAAAACAAACTTCATTCACCAACAGGATATTGCCCAGTGATATTCTTTGATTTTGAGCCAGGCTTCTTTATAATTTTGAGGAAAAATTTTCCCAGATTTTGAAAATTATGTTTATTTTATGTCTTTTTTATCTCAGGAGCTGTGTAATAATTTTACTAAGGACATATTTCAGATTTAATTTGCTTTCAGTGTTCCACTGCAGTTGCCCCCTGCCCTTCCCTTTGTCTCTCCTCTTCCTTCTGTCTCCTCCTTTTTTCTACACGTCTGCCATTTGTATTCCTAGTCAGTGTCCCTCCTGTTCCTAGTGTTGTTTCTTTTGTATACCTAGTCAACAACTTTGTTTATTTACCTACTTCATGTCATTTAATAAGATCATATAAGCTGAGAATTTTCCTCTGATTATATAGTCTTATTCTTATTGAATCAGAATCATGATTTTGATAAGGCCCACTTCATAATAGGGAATCTACACCTGACACTGGTATAAGGGACAGATATCTGTGGCTCCACCAGTCAAAAGCCATCGGGGAGAGCCTGCTACTATCACCTGCCTACTGGACACAGTATTAAACTGATTCATGATGACTTACTTTCTTTTTTTTTTTTTTAATGCTTTGTGTATTTCATAGATCATTTTCCAGTTCCAGGCATATTTCCCTTTCCCTTCCCACACCCCCCCACCCCACCCTATCCCAGATCTTGCATTCTGCCATAACTTTCCTGCATCTTTCTCTGTTTTTTTCTTTATTTTTTTAACAATAAGCGATAATTTATGAGTACAAGCATCCTTCATGTAAAACCAATTTGCAAGCAATTGTGCCCAAACCCACACAGCCCATGGGTCCCACCATCCAGCAGGGGGGGGCTTGTATGTTCAATCAAGTTGATCCAATGAGTGTCCAGACTATATTGCTGTAGTTTCACCATTCACCTCAATCGCAGACCTTACATTCTAGAGTCCAAGGTGACTTACTTTCAAACCCATGGATTAGTATATCTCCGACCCCTCACCAAAGAAGGTCTTAGAATTTGGGGGCATAGCAAGGGGAAGAGGAGTGCCTTAGAAGTTGGGGAGCTATAAGGGGGGATGGGTCTTAGGAGTTGGGGGATAGCAAGAGGAAGAGGGGAACCTCAGTATAATCAAAATACAGTATGAAATTCTCAAATCAACAGCTCCAAGCCCAGGGCATCCTGTAGGAAATGCTGAAGGTCACCAGGCGTTTCCCTGACTCCAATTGATCTCCACCAGTTCCATCCACCTCAGAACTGAGGTAAATTTCTTCCAAATTCCAGAAATTGACACATAATTCAGTCAGACTTAGTCCAAAGAGTTATGTTTTAATTAATTCTCCTACTTTCTGTATCTTCAAAGTTGTTTTATTGAAAAAAGAACTGGGTCATCTGACAACCATCACAAAACAACCAAAACCACAGAATCAATAATCATGCTGCATCTAGTTACAGTAACCCTGCAACAGCAGTCATTTCGTTAAAAGCTTTCCCTGTGCCCAGCCCTGTGCACGCAGTAGTGAGCTGTTTGATTTCATCTACTCCATGACGGACATCACTAGTCCTTCTTTTATTGATGGGGAGGATCAGGGATTGATGAGGTCACTAAACAGGCAAACAGTGGTTCTCAGGTTTGATCCAGGTGCTAGACTCTGGGGTCAACACCATCTTCCATGAACTGGAAGAATCAAGTTTGGAAATGGACTCTGAGCAATGTCACAGGTTTGAGAAGAGTCCATTGGTGATGATGACCATGAAAAAAAATGATACAAAATGGAAAATGTGATTAATTGCACACAAAAATGATTTAAAAAGAGAAAAATCCAAGTAATGACTATTGCGGGATCTTAACAATCCACCTAAAGTTAATTGAGTAAGAAGAGCCCAAGAAGTTTTGTTCACCAGATTTCAAGTTAAATCTGCCTGTCAGCCTCCTGAATGTGAATGTTGCAAGTGACATAAGTTTTCTTTGCCAACATTATGAATTATAAAAGTGAATTTAAAATAAGTGCTCATCAGATAGTCATGCTCTGCACTTTGGCCAGCTGTGAGTTTCTGTGTTAATGGCTGTTCACTTCACAAAGAAACTTAACTCATAAAGTCTGATAGCTTCACTAACCTGTGGGTATAGAGATATGAATCTAGAGTACAGTAGATTCTATGTCCATTTAGGAAAATAACAGTAGTAGGTTCACACCTTAAAGTAGAAAAGATTTAGAATTATTATCAAACAACAGAAGCCCAGAAGGGGAAAAACCCTCATTTAACATACTTCATAGACAAAATCATGCCTATTCAAATGTTGGAACCTAAGTTAAGAGAAACCTTTTTCTAAATAAAATAATAAATCTCTATTCTCTTGTTCTTTTACATTATGATGGAAGAAAGTATTTTTCTCTGGGCCTAGATGTGCAATCTGTAAACCAAAGACAAGAATTCACTTCACTTTCAGATTTTGTTTGATTTGCAGCTACTGAAGCTTAATTCCTTTTGATCTCATTTTAATTTCATCCACATTTTCCAGCATTAGAAACTTGTTTGATTGCACTTGCCTCAATTTTTACAATTTATCATCTACTTTCTTGTTGTCAACATCTGCAACCATCTTTGATGGTACATGTAAAAAGGTAACTTTGTGATTCATTTGTGTCTTATTTTAGTGAAGGGGACCTGATTAGCTACAAAACTTCCTTTGTGGACCACCAGAAAACAGCAGCAATTCCTGATGCTACTCTAGACTGGTAATAGCTCTGTTAAAACTGGAGCCTCTCAGGGGAAAACATAAAAAGCTCATTCTTCTCAATTTACCTTTGTAATTTCTTTGAAGATACTCTTGAAGGTGAGGGTTAGTTATTGAGCTGTAATAGCCAGTTTATTCTACTGAAATGTATTGCGTTCTAAATTGTTGTTGAGCTGCTAACAAGAGGCTGTGGTGCTTAAACTGCTCTGTAATAGACCACACTACACTGTTTCCATATGGAAACTGCTGGTTTCTGGCAAGTTTTGTTGATGTTGATGGGAATGCAGTTGACCAAATCAGTTTGGGAGAAGATGCATCAGGACATAGATTGTTGGAATTACTGGGTATGCTGGATAGCTTTAGTGTCAACTTGACATATCTGGGTTGAGGGAGCCTCAATTGGGATTGTCTGGAATTGGCTCCATTGGACTGGCCTGTGGCCATGCCTGTGGACTATTGTCTTGATTGTTGAGTTATGTGGGAGTGCCCAGCCCGCTGTGGGTGGTGCCACCCTGGGCAGGTTGTTGTGTACTGTATAAGAAAGCAGGCTGGCACTATGGAAAGAAGTGTGGAGAACCCTTGGAAGACTTGGAATGAACTTGCCACCCGACCCAGCCATACCACTCCTGGGCATGTACCCTCAAGACTCACCCCACCACAGATATACATGCAAGGCCATGTTTATTTCAGCTCTCTTCACAATAGCAAGGAGCTGGAACCAACCCAAATGCCCCTCAACTGATGAGTGGATAGAGAAAATGTGGTACATCTACACAATGGAGTTCTATGCAGCAGTAAAGAAAGATGACATCATGAGCTTTGCAGGAAAATGTCTAGAGCTAGAGGACATCATGCTGAGTGAAGTAACACAGTCCCAGAAAAAAACAAACGACGAATGAGTGTTATCCTCATGCGTGGATGCTAGTGCCAATGCCTAGTTGTAAGTATTTTTGTGCACAGCCCTTGAGCTTTGTCCAAGCAGTTGGGAGTGATGCATATTGGAAACACAACAACAACAACAACAACAACAACAACACGAAGACTTGCATCAAGAACTGACTGAAACTGTGAACTTTCTGCTCAAAACAGTCACTTCCTCATGGAGAATATTGAGAAGAAACACTGAGAAAGAGATGAAAGCATGTTTGACAGAATTTATGAAGCTGGTGGGTGGGGAACATGTGGAGGGGGGGACACGGCGCCATGATTTTAGATTAAAAAAAAAATAAAATAAAATTTATATGGAAAAAATACATAAAAATGAGGGCATGTCGCCACCATGCCCAGCTAGCCTAAACCAAAAAAAAAAAAAAAAAAAAAAAAAAAAAAAAAAAAAGCAGGCTGGGCATGGGCCAGGGGAGCAAGTCAGTAAACAGCATTCCTCCATGGCCTATGCTTCAGCTCCTGCCTCCAGGTTCCTGCCCTGAGTTCCTACCTTGGGTTACCTCAGTGATGAACTGTGACCCAGGAGATGTAAGCTGAATAAACCCTTTCCTCCCCAAGTTGGTGTCAGTCAGAGTGTTTTGTCACAGCAATCAAAGAGAAACTAGAACACTGCATAAAGAAAATGTGCAAGAGAAAATTTAAGAAATATATCTGTTTATTGTGTCTTTTCTTAAAAAAACAGATTTAATTTTCAGGACCTTTGAAAATGCCTACAAGAAGCAACTTTCTAGACATTGTTCAAGCTGTCTGTATATAAATAACATATTATACCACATATACACATATACTACATATACACCATATATTACACCATATATACACTGTATATTATACCATATACACCCATATACACCATATACACCTCTTCCCCTGGCTCTTCCCCTCTTTCCACCTCCTCTTCTGCAATGGTGCCTGAGCATTAGGTTCAATGCCTTTTGTTGCACGAGGAAGCTTCATTGATTAGAGTTGGGAGATGCTTTAGCATTCTCTCCATCCCTTGCTCCATCTGTTCCATAACTCTTAGTTGTAGACGTTCCATTTTAGATATGTAGCGTAGGATTAGCATTTCACAGTCACTTAATCTCTATTTTTGACTAGTCGTGGAACTCTGTAATAGTCTCTGTCTATTGCAAAATAAGCTTCTTTGGTGAGTGGTGACTGAGATACTTGACTGTGAATATAAGGATGTATATTTCATACATGGTAAGAAATTACAATTGTCTAGGGATGTGACAGTCTTGCAGTTTTTTGTAAGGTTGATGAGCACTCTAGCCATGTGTTTTTGGCTGTGTTTATAGTACCACACAAGAGTTCCTTCTCAGTGAGTAGACTTTAGGTCTAATTAGGTAGCTGTTGATTCCCTAAGATAAAAATGCCACTACTGACCCAATATGGTTTGTTTGGTAGTCATTGTTCTGGTTATTAGGCTTTAAAACTGGGGTCGGGCCACTGATTGCTGTTCTCCCTTAGCAGCTTGCATAGCATTCTCCAAAACTATGAGATCTAGCCTTGAGGGAGGTGGCTTCCAGGTCATTTCCTGCTCCATTGCTCCAAAGCCTGTGTCTGAAGTGTGTCCTGTCTTCAGAGGGTCTTGCCTTCAGATTCTGGAAAGCAATCAAGGACCGTGGCAATAGCCTTTTGGAAGTGTAATTTGGGGAGTCTCTTGGACAACCCTGGCCTACAACTCAGGAAGGTTTCTTCTGGTAGGCACTGCTTTTTGTTATGTAGCTTTTAGTCATAAAAAAGACTCAAATAGAGATATTGTTTGTGCAATTTGTCAATAGATTCTTAAACTTGTACAATTCCCCCTGGTTTTTTTTTTTACACCAGCTAGACATTTATCTCTAAATAAGACATTTTTAAAAAATAAAACATTCAAAGAAAGAATGTCATGTTGTTGCTGACTTGCATAGCTAGGTCCAAGATGATTGTGTCTGACCTGAACAGGCTTTGACTTTTGTTTTTACTATTCCCTTAACAGTAGTACAGTGTTGCAACTATTTACACAGCACTTGTAGTGTGGTAGGCATCCTCACTCATATGCACAGAAGGATGTATTGGGGTTATATGCAAACACTATACTGCTTTATATAATAGCCTTGCATATCCTTGGATTTGCGTGCCTGTGGGAGTCCTGTAAACATTGCCCTAGGATGGGGAAGGAGCACTGTAAATTTTTCTCCTCTGGTCAGATCAGCGGTATCTCTTACCTGGTGTACATTTCAGGCTAGCTCTGACAGGCATCCTTTGCCACCTAACAAGGGTGGAACATAATCTTTGGTAATCATTGGGGCCTGGCTCAACCAATTGTGGTACTGGACAAGGACACCGACCTAGAAAGGCAGCTAAAGCTTTGCCTTCTCATGGAGCTGAGACATTTGCTGAGAACAGAACAGAGATTTGACAATGGAATTCTGTGGACTGCCAAAGATGGTAGAAGATGAACTGCCTTGGCAATCCCCAAGGGGTTGGAGCAGCCATGTTTGTGCTCTGAAAACTGTTCCCTGGTCCACCCAGATCCAAATATCAGCTTTATTATTAAGAGCCAAGTATCTTCAGGATTTTTAAAGTCAAAATCGAGTTCCCATTCATAGAGTCATAAACTAATACATCAGATACAACAGCAAATTTCTTACTGTCTTTTATCAAGCTACAATGTTGAAGTGTTCCACTCTCCATGACCTGAGCGCTAGCCCCATATAGCCAGGTTTAGAGCAGGTGCTTCCTCTGCTGCAAAAATCCTTTCCCTACAGTACCAAACAAATTCAGAATATTCACTGTTCTGTGATCTTAGAGGAGGTGCAACCACCAACACTGACAGTGCCACTGCTAACCATCTTCATTTGGCTTCATGTGTGGCTCCTATAACAGCTTACCACAAACAGAAATTGTTCAATGTTTTGAAGGCCAGAAACCTGAAGCATAGGTGGCTATGGTCTACACTCCATCTAGGGACCCTGGGAGCATCCTTCCTGGCTTTTCAAGCATCTTTCCAACTCTGCCTCTATTTCCATTTGACCTTCCCTTCTGCTTTCTGTGTGTCTCTGTGAGAACATTTGTGGCTGTATCTAAGGGTGACCTTAAATTCCAGGAAAGTGTCATCCAAAATAGTCAATTCAATTCCTTCTGCCAATAATAGCCTATTCGCAGGCAATTCCGAAAATTGGGAAATAAAAGTATAGATCCTTAAGAAGCTACCTTCCAGTGTCCACACTGCACCACGCCCTGGGGACTTGGCTTCTTCTCTGGGCTGTAAAGAGCAAGCAGAATATTGGGAAGTGGTGTTGGCCTGCTTTTGAATGGTAAGAGTTCAGGTCTCTGGTGCAGTGGATAGAGAGAAAGATGCATTGGTTTTCTCTGTTCTGTCACAATGTTTTTGAGGACTTTGCTGCTATCCCTGATCGTCAGTGCAGGATGGGATGCTCAGGAGGATGAGCAGCAGGGCAGTGGGGTGGAGTGAGTGACTGGGGGTCTCGGTGTGCTGTGCCTCATGCAGTGGGGTGGAGTGAGTGACTGGGGGGGTCTCGGTGTGCTGTGCTTCATGCAGTGGGGTGGTGTGAGTGGCTGGGGGGTCTTGGTGTGCTTCATGCAGTGGGTGGGGTGAGTGACTGGGGGGTCTCGGTGTGCTGTGCTTCATGCAGTGGGGTGGTGTGAGTGACTGGGGGTCTCTATGTGCTGTGCTTCATGCAGTGGGGTGGTGTGAGTGACTGGCGTCTCAGTGTGCTTCATGTAGTGGCTGGGGTGAGTGACTGGGGGTCTCGGTGTGCTGTGCTTCATGCAGTGGGGTGGTGTGAGTGACCAGGGGTCTCGGTGTGCTGTGCTTCATGCAGTGGGTGGGGTGAGTGACTGTGGTCTTGGTGTGCTGTGCTTCATGCAGTGGGGTGGCGTGAGTGACTGGGGGATCTCAGTGTGCTGTGCTTCATGCAGTGGGGTGGTGTGAGTGGCTGGGGGGTCTCGCTGTGCCTCATGCAGTGGGCAGTGCATGGTGAGCTTCTCGGCCTGCTTTGTTTCCTTCTCTCTAGCTTTGAATTCAGAAACTGATGGCTGGTCAAGGGATGCATATCAACACTTTTAATTAAAAATGAAGCCATGTTCTTTTTTTTCTCTGATGGAAATTAAGCCTGTCTTCATAGGGTTGACAGTGGTGACCCTGGAATAATTATATAACATAAGTTGTGTCTTTAATTTTAATAAGAATATATTTAAAGTACCTGATGAGACAAAAATCACTTGATAGTTACCATATTGTTTATGTTTAGGGACCGACATTTCTTCGTGCATCAGTACAAATATCTTTTTTTCATTATGCAGCACACAATGTGTGTGCTGGAACTGTGGTCCTTGGTGTCTTTTAAAAAGCGTGCCCCTTGCATTCTTGAACTAATAGCAGCTGTGATTACCTGCATCCTGTCACAGAAGGGGAAAGAGGTTTCTTGGCCTCCAGCCCTCCCTTGGGATTTATATCAGTTAATGGCTGATGGGAAAGAGTGTTTTCTTCAGTGGTGTAGCCTCTCGTAGGTGCCCATGCTTCTGTAAAGGAACTCTCATCCATGCTTCTGTAAGCAACCCTAATGAAACTCACTGGATCACAAAACAAAAACAAAACCAGCCAAACAAAAAACCATGAAAGGAGAAGAGGCTGTTGGGGAAGGGAAAAAGGTTGATAGGAGTGAGGGGACTAGAAAAGGTGACAGGAAGGGGTAAATATGATCAAAATACGTCATGCACATGCATGAAAATGCCATAATTAAATCCACTATTATGTTTAATTAATATATACTAATAATACATTAAAAAGCTATTACACAGCAATTTAATTCACAATACTTTATTTTTCCAAATGCTTATGAGTATATCAGACAAAGCAAGGTACCATTTTAATAGTGTCATTTGCCAGGACAGATAAACATCTTGGCTGAGATGATTTTTTCAGAATTTACAAAAATGATTTAAATAACAGGGTAACAAATTTGTTACTTGTTGGATTGATTGTTGATATTTCCCCATAAAGTAAATGAAGGTTCTTGTCATGCTTGGAAGATATTAAAAACAATTTTCATGCTGGATTACTAAGTGGCTATATCATATAATTTAGAAAAACTTTGATGAATTGAGCAGAAGATATTTTAAGAAATCTTCTCGGGGCGGGACCCGGGCACTGGGCCAGAGGGTCCGGAGAGTCGGGACAGGGCCAGAGCGGCTGCACCTTTGGGGGGGGCTACCCAGAAGTCACCTGGGCAAGTAGCTTTGGAGCTGGGTTCTTCCCGGATCTGAGGCCTTTTGGGCGGGACCCGGGCGCTGGGCCAGAGGGCCTGGAGAGTCGGGACAGGGCCAGAGTGGCTGCACCTTTGGGCAGGCTGCCAGGGCACAGGCTAGATCAGGCATATATATCTCTCCCCCCCCAACCCCCGCCACTGGTGAGAATCCAAGTGGACTCGGAGTTGACTTTTGTACAGGGCGAGAGGTAGGGGTTTAATTTCATTCTCCTACAAGTGGTGATCCAGTTTTGCCAACACCACGTGCTGAAGATGCTATCTTTTCTCTATTGTGGCTTCTTGGCCCCCTTGTCAAATATAAGATGGCTGAAATTGTATGTGCTCAGACTTGGATCTTAGGTTTTATTCCATTGGTCAACAGGTCTGTTTTTGTGCCAGTACCAGGCTATTTTTATGACTATAACCCTGTAGTATATTTTGAAGTCTGGTATAGAGATCCCCCTTGTGTAGCTCTTTTCACTCAGGGTTGTTTTGGCTATTCGGGGTCTTTTGTTTTTCGAAATGAATTTAAGGACTTTTGTTTCCAAGCCTGTGAAGAAACTCTTGGGGATTTTTATTGGAATTGCATTAAATCTATACAAGAGTTTTGGTAAGTGGGCAGGACCCAGGCACTGGGCCAGAGGGTCCAGAGAGTCCGGAAAAAGCCAGTGCAGCTGCGCGTTTAGGCGGGCTACCCAGAAGTCACCTGGGCAAGTAGCTTTAGAGCTGGGTTCTCCCCGGGTCTGGGGCCTTGTGGGCAGGATCCGGGCGCTGGGCCAGAGGGTCCGGAGAGTCAGGACAAGGCCAGTGAGGCTGCGCCTTTAGGCAGGCTACCCAGAAATCACCTGGGCAAGTAGCTTTGGAGTTGGGTTCTTCCTGGGTATGGGGCCTTGTGGGCGGGACCCGGGCACTGGGCCAGAGGGTCCGGAGAGTCGGGACAAGGCCAGTGCAGCTGCGCCTTTGGGCAGGCTGCCGGGGCGCGGGCTAGATCAGGCAACGCCGCCCCCCCCCCGCCATCGGTGAGTATCCAAGTGGACTCTTTTTTTTGGAGAACCTTCAGAACAAGAAGAGAAGAGTGCTTTGGCTTCCAATATCCAATATAGCAACAAAATTGAAAAGTAGACAAGTCCATACTCCATAAACAAGGAGGAGGAAAGGGAACAAAAAAAAAAGGCATCTGAAGGAGGAAAGCAAAACCGTCTGCTATTTGTGATCTAAACCACAAAAGGGAAGCCCACATGCCAGGGACACGACGAAGGGACAACATGGGAAAGGCACAGGATAATCCTGCACCAAGCTCTACCAAACCTGTAGGAGACAGCTACAATGGGAACCCCTTGGAGGAGAACCAAGGAACAGATCTTAGAGGAATAATTGCAGACCTATGCAGAGAAATTAAAGAACATAAAGAGGAATTCAGAGAACTAAAGAGAGAGAATGAAAAACTCAAAAAGGACCTAGAGGGATACAATGACAAACATCAGAAAGAACTAAAGGAACAGATTGACAAACTCCGGAAAGAACTAGAGGGAGAAAAAAATAAAGAATATAGAGAACTAAAGAGAGAGAATGAAAAACTCAAAAAGGACCTAGAGGGATACAATGACAAACTTCAGAAAGAACTAAAGGAACAGACCAACAAACTCCAGAAAGAACTAGAGGGAGAAAAAAACAAACTCCGAAAGGAAGTAGAAACACTGAAAAAGGAAGCCAACCAACGAAGTAAGGAGCACCAAGAAGAGATTGAGAAGCACCAAGAAGAGATTGAGGAGCTCAAAAAGGAAATGGAAGTACTAAAAAAAACACAGGATGAAATGAAAAAGGAATTAGAACACACATTCAATCAAGAAGAAAGGAAAGGAAAAAGCCTCAGAAGTAGAATGGAGGAAGCAGAACAAAGAATATCAGATCTGGAAGATAACACAGAGCAATTAAAAAGCTCAAATAAAGACTATGAAAAATTTAAAAATACACAAACGTGGAACAACCAGGAAATATGGGACACTATGAAAAGGTCAAACGTCCGTATCATAGGAATAGAGGAAGGAGAAGAATCTCAAGAGAATAGTATTGATCAGATCTTCAACAGAATAATAGATGAAAACTTCCCCAAACTAAAAATAGACAAACCCATACAAATACAAGAAGCACATAGGACCCCAAACAGACAAGATCAGAAAAGAAACACCCCACGCCATATTATAGTTAAAATGCTAGATGCCCAAAATAAAGACAAAATTCTGAGGGCTACAAAAGAAAAACAAGTCACATACAAAGGGAAACCCATCAGAATTACAACTGACTTCTCGCCTCAAACCATGAAAGCAAGAAGAACATGGAGCAAAGCATTCCCAGTGTTAAGGGACTACGGATGCCAACCCAGAATACTTTACCCAGCAAAAATGTCGACTATACTTGAAGGAGAGAGAAAAATCTTCCATGACATAAACAAGATGATGGAATACATGTCTGGAAAACCAACTCTTCATAAAATACTTGAAGCAATTCAAAGGGCAGAAGAGAGGAGCAACAATCCTCAAACACCTAGGAAAAGAAACTAATAAAACATAACCATAGGAGCAAAATCAGAGGCTAGAAGCCCAAATGGATAATAAAATGAAAGGAAGCAACATCCATCTTTCAATTATAACCTTAAATATTAATGGGCTAAACTCCCCAATCAAAAGGCATAGACTGGGAGAATGGATTAGGAAACAAAACCCATCTATATGCTGTCTACAAGAAACCCATCTCAATTTCAAGGATAGGCACCAACTTAAGGTGAAGGGATGGAAGAAAGTATTCCAAGCAAATGGTACCAAAAAGAAAGCAGGTGTGGCTATTCTAATATCAGACAAAATAGACTTCAAAGCAAAAGAAATCAAAAGAGACAAAGAGGGCCATTACATCTTTATTAAAGGAACAATTGACGATGAAGATTTCACAATCATAAATATATATGCACCAAACACCGGTGCACCAAACTTTATAAAGACAATTCTTCAGGATCTCAAGGCACAGATTAACCCCAGCACACTAATACTAGGGGACTTCAATACCCCATTAAGTCCCCTAGACAGGTCAACAGGACAAAGGATAAACAGAGAGACATCCGAACTAAATGACACAATACACCAAATGGACCTCACAGACATCTATCGAATATTTCACCCAAACACCAGAGAATACACTTTCTACTCAGCACCTCATGGAACATTCTCCAAAATAGACCATATACTGGGACACAGGGAAAAACTCAACAAATATAAAAAGATTGAAATAATCTCATGCATTCTATCAGACCACAGTGCAATAAAACTCAATATCAACACCAGAATAAACCCTACATCCTACAGGAACACATGGAGACTAAACAACACTCTCCTGAATAATGAGTGGGTCAAGGAAGAAATAAAGAAAGAAATAAAAACATTCCTGGAACTGAATGACAATGATAAAACAACACAGCAAAATCTATGGGACACTTTAAAAGCAGTCCTAAGAGGGAAGTTTATAGCTCTAAGTGCCTACATTAAAAAAACAGAAAGAACACAAGTGAATGACCTAACACTGCAGCTAAAAATACTTGAGAAACAACAACAAATGAACCCTAAACGGAGCAGACAAGAAGAAATAACAAAAATCAGAGCAGAGATCAATGAAATAGAAACAAAGAAAACCATACAAAAAATCAATGAATCCAAAAGCTGGTTCTTTGAGAGAATAAACAAGATAGACAGACCTCTAGCCCAGTTAACCAAAAGAAAGAGGGAACAACTCCAAATCAACAGAATCAGTGATGAAAGGGGAAACATCACAACAGACAATGAAAAAATCCAGACAATCATACGGGACTACTTCAAAAACTTATACTCTACTAAGTTTGAAAACCTAGAAGAAATGGATGAATATCTGAAATCCTGGGAATCACCAAAGCTCAACCAAGAAGAGATTGACAGCCTAAACAGACCAATAGTACAGGAAGAAATCGAAGATGTAATAAGTAGCCTCCCAACCAAAAAATGCCCAGGCCCGGATGGTTTCACGGCAGAATTTTATAAAATATTTCGAAAAGACATACAACCATTACTACTTAAATTGTTTAGAAGGATACAAACGGAGGGACTTCTCCCAGAATCCTTCTATGAGGCCAGCATTACGCTACTACCAAAACCAGGGAAAGATACAACCAAAAAGGAGAACTATAGACCCATCTCCCTAATGAACACAGATGCCAAAATTCTAAACAGGATTCTGGCAAATCGCATACAGACTCACATCAAGAAAATCATCCACCATGACCAAGTTGGATTCATACCAGAGATGCAGGGATGGTTCAACATACGAAAATCAATAAACATCATCAAACATATCAATGGACTGAAGGACAAAAACCACACCATCATTTCAATTGATGCGGAGAAAGCCTTTGACAAAATCCAGCATCCTTTCATGTTTAAAGTCCTGGAGGGAATTGGCCTAGAGGGATCATTCCTCAATGTAATCAAAGCCATATACAGGAAACCCACAGCCAATATCATCCTAAATGGGGAAATGACAGAAGCATTCCCCTTGAAGGTAGGAACTCGGCAAGGCTGCCCCCTGTCACCACTCCTCTTCAATATAGTGCTGGAAACCCTTGCAAGGGCAATAAGGCAAGAAAAGGAAATTAAAGGAGTTCTAATTGGAAAAGAGGAAATCAAGCTATCCCTTTTTGCTGATGATATGATTGTCTACCTAAGGGATGCTAAGAACTCCACCAGAAAACTCCTAGAAATGATTAAGAGCTTTGGTAAAGTGGCAGGATACAAAATAAATCTAGAAAAATCAGTAGCCTTTCTTTACACCAACAACAAGCAACTGAAGAAGGACTACAAGGAGACCTTCCCACTCACAATAGCCTCAAAAACAATAAAATACCTAGGAACAAACCTAACCAAAGACACCAAGGATCTCTACAACAAAAATTTTAAACCCCTGAAAAAGGAAATTGAGGAAGACATCAGAAGATGGACAAACCTCCCATGCTCATGGATTGGGAAAATAAATATAGTAAAAATGTCCATCCTACCCAAACTAGTGTACAGATTTAATGCAATCCCAATCAAAATCCCCAAGAGTTTCTTCACAGGCTTGGAAAAAAAAATCCTCAATTTCATTTGGAAAAACAAAAGACCCCGAATAGCCAAAGCAATCCTGAGTGAAAAGAGCAATACAGGGGGGATCGCTATACCAGACATCAAACTATACTACAGGGCTATAGTCATAAAAACAGCTTGGTACTGGCACAAAAACAGACCAGTGGACCAATGGAATAAAACTGAAGATCCAAACCTGAGCTCATACAATTTCAGCCACCTCATATTTGACAAGGGGGCCAAGAATACACAATGGAGGAAAGACAGCATCTTCAGCAAGTGGTGTTGGCAAAACTGGATCACCACTTGTAGAAGAATGAAATTAAACCCCTACCTCTCACCTTGTACAAAGGTCAACTCCAGATGGACCAAAGACCTCAATGTGAAACCCCAAACTCTGGAGGTGATAGAAGAGAAGCTTGGCAGCAGACTACAAGACATAGGTGTAGGAAAAGACTTCCTAAATCAGACAGCAGCTGCACAAGAAATAAGATCGACAATTGACAAATGGGACCTCATTAAACTCAAAAGCTTCTGTACATCAAAGGAAGCAATAAAGGAAGTGAGGAGAAGACCCACAGAGTGGGAGGAAACCTTCACAGCAGATACATCTGACAAAGCATTAATTTCCAGAGTATACAAGCTACTCAAAAAACAAAGAAGAAAGAAAACAAATGAATCACTCAAAAGATGGAGCAAAGATCTGAATAGAGACTTCACAGAGGAGGAATTAGAGATGGCTGAGAAACATCTTAAGAACTGTTCAACATCTCTGATAATTAAGGAAATGCAAATTAAAACCACTTTGAGATATCACCTTACTCCAATAAGACTGGCTAGGATCAGGAACACGAATGTTACCAAATGCTGGAGAGGTTGCGGGGAAAGGGGAACACTCATCCATTGCTGGTGGGAATGTAAACTAGTACAGCCACTATGGAAAACAGTGTGGAGAACCCTTAAAAGACTCAAAATGAGCCTTCCATTTGACCCAGTCATACCACTCCTGGGTATATACCCACAAGACACAACTTACTGCAAAGATACATGCACAGCTATGTTTATTGCAGCTCTGTTCACAATAGCAAAAAGCTGGAACCAGCCCAGGTGCCCCTCAACTGACGAGTGGATAGAGAAAATGTGGTACATGTATACAATGGAGTTCTATGCAGCAGTAAAGAGGGACAACATCATGAACTTTGCAGGTAAATGGATGGAGCTGGAAGACATTATGTTAAGTGAAGTAACACAGTCCCAGAAAAACAAACGACAAATGGTGTCCCTCATATGTGGATGCTAGTACCAACAACCCAGATATAAATATTTCTCATGGAGAGGGATGCATAGTAAAAGAACAACAACAGAAAGACTGCATCAGAAAATGGACTGAAATGGTGAATTGGGAAGGGGGGATGGGTGGGAGAGGGACACGGATGTATATTCAATCAAGGCATATTTAATTGATGTGAGTTCAGCAAGTACTCAGTTTCACCTAGACACTGTCTACAGGATACATGGTGTTTTAGGACTTAGTAAAAGTAAATATG
Organism: Rhizomys pruinosus; assembly: GCA_009823505.1. Lineage (NCBI taxonomy): Eukaryota > Metazoa > Chordata > Mammalia > Rodentia > Spalacidae > Rhizomys > Rhizomys pruinosus. The sequence continues at coordinate 462,151 of VZQC01014793.1, read as the reverse complement.
TGTATATTAAACAACATTGGTTTACAGACTCTGATAAAAACGGTAATGCATCTGAGTTAAATGTAGATATAATTTGCTGTTGTCCACATTTGTTTTACACAAAATCTCTAGAGCAATAACTTTGGGATTGGCACATACAAATGTTCTCTATAATTTCTCTGTTGTACAGTATCACCTTGTAGCATTCTCTTTAAGATGATTTAAAGCAAAAATTAAGTTTGCTTCCCAAGTTAATCATATATAGTCACCCAAAACAACATGGGTGAATTTGATGAAATCTGTGCCTTGATTCCACCCTATAGTTATGTATAATACAACTGTCTTCTGGAGACTCATGGGTTAAAAAAAAAGGGGGGGGGGGGTACAGACAGACATGAAACCTTCTAGTCAAGAACCTTGCAATTCAAATCTTAAAACTAACTATGGGAAGAGATTTGTTTGTTCCAACAGGACAAAATGTCACCAACTTAACGGCTGAGAAAGAAAAGATACAGCTTTGCATTGAGTAGGATGTACCAAAAAGTGGCAACTGAAAGGTTGACCCGTCTGAACACTGAAAGGAAGAAAAGCCTCAGATTGCCATAAACATCGAACCCTTCTGTGGATCCTACATGTAACAACTATCTATAATGAGTCCTAATGAAACTTATACCTTCTAGGTGCAACAAAGGTTTTGATATGACTTTCTTGCCTCCCCCCCCATAGAACAAGGAGAAATATGACGATGATGATGTCATTTTCCAACTGTAAATTGGAGACAACTATTATAGAGGTAATCTCTTATAAAACCGGTAAAAATGCCTTCTTTAATTGACTAATAGACATAAGAACTGTGAAAAGGATTATACTCTGTTCAGAACCAAATATAATACTAAAGTCCTTGGGCTATGCACTTAGGCAAAGTATATTAATGCAGGAGCTCTGACATCAGCAATGGATTGTTCTACCAGGGGGATGTTGGCCAGGGGATCCAAGGCCCCACAAAAGGTAAGGGCTCCTTGCCCCTAAGTTGGGATACCTGCAGGAGGAGAGGCGATAAGACCCTGCTGCCGAAGACCTGACGTTAACATGGGAGGGATGTATTGAGACCGCACATGCAAGGGTACAGATGGCCTCTGGAATGCCAGAGAGTGTTCCCAAAGGCCACTAAACCAATAAAGCAAATACGGGTCTCCCTGAGTCAAGCAAGACTCCACCATCAGCACCAGCTACACTTCACCTGCCTGGAAATACTGTGCAGCAGAGGCAGCCATGTGCCTGTATATCCCAAATCTAATTGGCTGTTGGCTCTCTCCTTGGAGGAATAACCCATGGCTGATGCCACAAGCCTACATCCTCTACAGGTTAGGAGATGTCATAAGCCACAGTAAGACCCTGTTATATTTATCAGGGGGTAAAAATATAATTCATGAATTAACATATCATCCAAACATATGTGTCTATGCCAAAGTAACCTACCATAACTATTAGTGCTGCTTAAATACCTATATATCTAATTGCTTGTGCTTCATTAGTAGGATCGAAAGGTTACTCCTGAACAAACTGTCAGCCCATGAAAGGAAACAGCCAGAATTGACCAGAATCCAAGTCAACAGCTCCAGAGAGAGAGGACAGTTTTACTTCTCATCCACCTGTGCCCCTTTTCTAAGCCTAGGGAACAATCTGCGGAAGAGGGGGCGTGGTAGAATGTAAAGGCTGCGATTGGGGTGAACGGTGAAACTACAGCGATGTAGTCTGGACACTCATTTGATCAACTTGATTGAACAAACAACCTGTCAACCTCCACTGAATGGTGGGACTGTGGGGGTTTGGGCACAACAGTCTATAGATTGGTTTTGCACGAAGGATGCTTATACTCATGGATTATCACTTATAGCTAAAAAATGAAAAAAAAAAAACCTGAAAGATGCAGGACAGTTATGGCAGAATACATGATCTGGGATGGGGTGGGGGTGGGGGGGAAGGGAAAGGGAAATATGCCTGATCTGAATTGGAAAATGATGTATGAAATGCACAAAGCACCAATAAAAAAAAGACAAAAATTTAAAAAAAAGAAATCTTCTCCCCCCATATCCTTGTTTATATAAACATAGTTTTTCAGTATCAAACATTAAATACTAATAAATTGATAATGACTCTATGCTCACTTGTGTGGTAAGCAAGATGATCACATCTTCCAAGGATATGTGAGCTACTGAGGGTAAGAGAAGACAAATTTCCAACATTTTATTTTATTTTATTATGTTGGGTCTTTTTGAAACAGGGGCCCCCTTTAGCCCCAGCTGGCCTGGAACTCATTCTGTAGACCAGGCTGGCCTTGAAATCATAGAGATATGCCTGCCTCTGCCTCCTGAGTGCTGGGATTAAAGGTGTGCTCCTCCATTTCTGGCCAAACATTTTATTTTTATTGAACATTATTTATCAAAATTTTGTAACATGTTATTTCATTGATTAGTTATCATAATGATGCCATTATGGTGACTTGGAAGAAATATTTAATATTTAGAAATTTAAGAAAGAAAAATTTTTAAACAATTTATATACATATATGCATATATCTTTATTAAAGAGAAATATGATAAAGTAACAAGTGAGACACTCAGGCCTGAAAATACATTAATTGTGATAAAAATCTGTAATGAAAGAGTGCAAACAGATAAAAGAATGACATGTATTCTCAGCTGTTTGAGAGGAGCTGATTTTTAGACACAGATGATGGTAGACGCTCACACTCTGTGTCCAGGGTTCCCGGAGCTGAGACAATCACGTGGATGGTTTAGTAAGCACTCCTGGGGTATTTAATTCAGTAGTTCTAGAGTGACACAGGCACAACCGCACTTCCAACATGTGCCATGTGGTTCTGCGGCTGCTGGCCTGGAGACCATTTTGGAAAGGGCTAGCCTGTGGTCTTAAGATCCTGTTGGATTATTTTACAAGAACCATAAATGAATAATATGTTAGAGGTCACAGAGAAGGATTGATGGAGAGAGACAGATAGGTAGAAGATAGATAGACAGGCAGGCAGGCAGACAAACAGACAGGGCATAAATCCTCCAAAGTGGCCCTGGACTGGTTTCTTGGTTACCTTAATAATCCAGGATCTTTAAATGCTCTTTACAGAGAGCAATTTTCCCAAAGCTGGGTCTGGCTGAGCAATTCCATCTAGTACCAGAGCAGCCCACACCCAGGCTAGAAGCTGCTGAGAGGACGGAAACCCCACTTTGCTTGTGAATTCTTGGTTTTGCTTTTCTTATGAATTCAGGGTTGTGGTGAGCCTCGTGCCCCTGCCTACCAATAGGCCTCCAGCTGCAGTCGTTACAAAGATTTTTTACTTCCTTTAAGCGGCATAAGGTGACCTGCGAAAATGGTTTGCTATTCTCTTGATCCAGAAAACCCTACAAAATCATGCAAATCAAGGGGTTCAAATCTTCATGTTCACTTTAAGAACATCCATGAAACTGTCCAGGCCATCAAAGGTATGCATATCTGAAAAGCCACCAAGTATCTGAAAGACGTCACTTTATTTTTATTTATTTATTTATTTATTTATTTATTTTTATTTATTTCTGTGTGTGTATGAATGTACTATCTGCATGCAGGTTTGGGCACCCATGTCGTGCAATGCCGCGGAGGTCAGAAGAGGGTGTCAGATTCCCCTGAAACTGGAGTTCTCCTGGAATTGGAGTTTCAGACGGTTCTCAGCCGCCATGTGGGTGCTGGGGATCGAACCCAGGTCCTCTGTAAGAGCGGTCAGCACTCTTAACCGCTAGGCCATCTCTCCAACCCAAGACGTCACTTTAAAGAAGCAATGTGTGCCATTCCGGTGGTACAATGGTGGAGTTGGTAGGTGTTTCAGGCCAAACAATGGGGCTGGACACAAGGTCGGTGGCCCAAAAGGAGTGCTGAATTTTTGCTGCACATGCTTAAAAATGCAGAGAGTAATGCTGAACTTAAGGGTTTAGATGTAGACTCCCTAGTCATTGAACATATCCAGGTGAACAAATCACCCAAGATGTGCCACAGAACTTATAGAGATCATGGTCGAATTAACCCATACATGAGCTCCCCATGCCATATTGAAATGATCCTCACTGAAAAAGAACAAATTGTTCCTAAGCCTGAAGAGGAGGTTGCACAGAAGAAAAAGATATCCCAGAAGAAACTGAAGAAACAAAAACTTATGGCAAGGGAATAAATTGAACATAAAATAAATGCACATAAAAGGGAAAAAAAAAAACCAAAAGTTTTAGCAACTTCACAGTTTCTATCACATGGATAAAGTATCTAATTTATTAGTACATGTCTCCACACCTTGGTCCCTTAGAATGCACCTTTCCTCCCTCTATTTTCTTTCCCCTGCCTCTCCGTCCCCACCTCCAACTCTTCCTGTTTCTTCTTATTCTTTTTTCTCTTATTCTTGTACATGAAACTATACTGAGCATCAGACTGCATGCCTTGAGTGTAAGTAATTCATGGCAAAGACAAGGCCTAAGGACATTCCTGGACTCTTTGCTCCCTTTGCAAATGATCCCCACGTGCTGGTTCTCCATTGGGATGCAGCCCTCAGTCTGCTATGGAATCCCATCTTTAGTGCTGGATCAACATTTCTTCTTCAAAAGTCACGCTTTCTCCATGGCAACAACTTTGTCTTGTGAGCAGCACACTGGCACTCTGGATAGCAGCTTTTAAGGTCTGGGAGGAAAGGGGAGGGCTAGGAGACTTGAAGAACTTATTGGACAAATTCATTCAATTGCAGCTTTAAAAATCGAATCAAAGTGATGTTATTGGCCTAAAAGGTTGGCCTGTGAAAATGAACACTAATTACTTCTCTGTGTAAGTAGGTGCCCCACTTAGACCGTTGCTAAAGCAATTGTCTCTGGGCACCACTCAGCCTGTCATCTCCTGCAATATGTCAACTTATCAGCTTAAAGCTGGCTTTGTGTTTACACAGGAACGATTCAAAGTCCTGAGAGGTCTGATGAATATGTTATGTCACATGATCACCCTGCCTCCACCTGGATGAGATCATAGAGACATAACACATAGTTGGCTTGCAGTTCCGTGTGCTTGATTTCCCAGAGACTTTTTTTATACAAGTATTTTCATAAGATAGTACAATATAACAAATATTATATGGCATACACTATTATATTTACACTTGTTACAAATATTTATGGACATTATTATAAATACATAAATATAAATCATTTCTATGGTTGATTCTTCAAGTTTTTGTGCCTAACTTGCTTCATCTAGGTGGATATTTGTTGCTTCTGTAAGATCATATTTTGTGTCCAGTTAAAGTCATCTCTGCTCACATCTTAGCTTCACTTGTTTAAAACAGTCAAGTGAGGGCTGGAGAGATGACTCAGCAGTTAAAAGCACCAACTGCTCTTGCAGAGGACTTGGGTTCTGTTCCCAGCACCCACATGGTAGCTAAGAACCATCTTTAAGCCAGGCCTGGTGGTGCACGCCTTTAATCCCAGCACTTGGGAGGCAGAGGCAGGCGGATCTACATGAGTTCAAGGCCAGCCTGGTCTACAGAGTGAGTTCCAGGCCAGCTGGGGCTACAGGGAGACCTTGTCTCAAAAATGCCAAAAAAAATAAAATAAAATAAAATAAAAAATAAAATGGTCAAGCTACTCTCCAGCACTTTGATCAGCAAAGGCTAAACAATTACCTGCCAGCTCTCTATTCTCCCAAGGCTTGGCCTGTAACTCACCCTGATGCCTCTGGTCTTCCTGGTACCTCTGTCTAACTACAGGTTTGTGAACATTCCCTGTGAACTCACTCTGTATCCCATACCTGCTTACTGGGCTGTCTCCACCAGACCCGTTCTCAACCAGATCAAACACCTGTCTTCCCAGGATGGGAAGGAGATGCTTACAGGGTACCTCAGGCTTGCTCCATCCATAGCTGAACTTATTCTCTTTGACCAGTCTGCTGTCCTTCCACAGTTCTCAGGTTAAGTTTTGGCCTCTTCATTCACACATGGTTCTATTCCTGTGATCAAAATTGCTATGTATTTATTTAAATGATGATATCTTGCCATTAAGGAGTACAAGACCATACTCTGAAACGTCATACACAGCACAAGCAGAGGGGCCTGAGATATCCACTTACAGCTGCACAGCTGTGTTTGCCTAATAGAAAAGGTGATGAGAGAGCCCACATAGGTCCACAGGATATCCGCTATTTCTTATTTCATGTGCAGAGTCCAGCCAATTAGTAGTGGTGGCCCTGAATTCTGGGTGAGGTAGGCTATGTCTAAGTCAAGACAGGAGGAGTCTTTGTGATCAATTAATAATGCCTGTCAAGGGCAGTAGCTAGAAGTATACAGCTATGCATTCTAAGAGTTACATCATGTATGATTGGCATGGGTCTTTTTCAAGTGACCTTTTTCAAATGGCTGCTTTCTTGAGCACATGGATGAGTTCTGAATATGGGACTACCTGCTTCTGAATGGTAGCCAGCTTGATGATTATATCAGCAAGCAAAAATTCCAAGGTTGTGAGTTTTGACTTAAAATCCATGACTAGAGTTCACCACATCATCCCAATTTCTTAGAATACTATACAGCACAGCTCAAGACCAGCATGAGCCTTGCTGGGAGAGAGGAATTCATCCATATCCTGCAGAATGCCATCTTGCAAAGGAATAGGTGAGGGCTGCCTTCCTGGGGACTTTGGGCACCCCTGTGCCCCATAGAGGCCTGGTATCACCTGGGACATTCCAACCTTCCAGCCCCAGTGTGCTATGGGGGCAGAGCTACCTGTGCTCCACACAGCACAAGACCAGTGTGTGCCCTGCTGGGTGAGCAGACTTCACCCCTGTCCTGCAGAATGCCGACTTGCAACGGAACAGGTGAGGCCTGCATTCCTGGGGACTTTGGGCACCCCTGTGCTCCATAGAGGCTGGGTATTGCATGGAACATTCCAACCTTCCAGCCCCAGTGTGCTATGGAGACAGAGCTACCTGTGCTCCACACAGCAGAAGACCAGCATGCACCCTGCTGGGCGAGCAAACTTCTCCCATATCCTGCAGAACACTAACCTGCAAAAGACCAGCCTAGGGAAGTGGTGGTGCAGAGGATCTAGCTGTGCAGCCAACGTTGAGGCATCAGAACCCAAAGAAACAAATAAACAAATGAATCCCCATGCCAAAGACACACACAAAAAAACCAACGTGGGAAAAGCTCATAACAAATCCACACTGAACTCTATAAACCCTACAGAAGACTCTGACAATGAGATCTCCCTGGAAGGAAACCAAGACACAGACTTTAGAAAAACAACTTTGGACATATTCAAAAAAATTAGAGAACTAAGGGAAGAGAATGAAAAACTCAAGAAGTACCAAGAGGGTGATAATGACAAACATTGGAAAGAACTAAGGGGAGAGCTTGAAAAACTCAAGAAGGACCTAGAGGGAGAAAATAACAAATGTTGAAAAGAACTGAAGGGAGAAAATGACAAACTTCAGAAGGAAGTGGAAATGCTGAAAAGGTCTCAGGCTGAAAGGGAAAAAGAAAGTGACCAACGAACCAAGGACCTACAAGATGAGAATGACAGGCTCCAAAAGGAAGTGGAAACACTAAAGAAATCACAGGAGGAAATGAAAAAGGAAATTGAACATTTATCCAATGAACAGGAAAGGATGGGAAAAGCCTCAGAAGCAGAATGGAAGAAGCAGAAAAAAGAATATCAGACATGCAGGATAACATGGTCCAACTAGAATGCTCAAGTAAAGATTATGAAAAAATTTTAAAAACATAGGAGTGGAGCAACCAAGAAATGTGGGACACTATGAAAAGACTAAACCTCTGCATCATAGAGATAGAGGAAGGAGAAGAATCCCAAGACAGCACTATTGACAAGATCTTCAACAAGATTATAGAAGAAAATTTCCCCAAACTGAAAAAAGACAAACCCATACAAATACAAGAAGCACATAGAACACCAAACAGACAAGACCAGAAAAGAAATTCCCCATGCCATATAACTGTTAAAACACTAGATGCTCAAAACAAAGATAAAATACTGAAAGCCACAAAAGAAAAACAAGTTACATATAAGGGGAAACCCATCAGAATCACAGCCTACTTCTCAGCACAAACTATGAAAGCTAGAAGAATGTGGACAAAAGTATTCCCTGTACTAAATGACTTTAGATGCCAACCCAGACTACTATATCCAGCAAAAATGTCAATCATAGTTTAAAGAGAAAGAAGAATCTTTCATGACATGAACAAGATGAAATAATACATATCTAAGAAACCAACACTTCAGAAAATCCTTGAAGCAATCCAAAGAACAGAGGAAAGAAGCAGCTATCCCCTAAGCAATTAAAGAGAGAAAGCAACAAAATCATAACAGAGTAAATATAAACCTACACCAAGAATGCAAACCAAAAATAAGGTAAAAAGAAGCAATATACATCTCTCAGTAATAACCTTAAATACTAATGGTCTAAACTCCCCAATCAAAAGGCATAGACTGGGAGAATGGATTAGGAAAGTGAACCCTTCTATATGTTGTCTACAAGAAACCCATCTTTGTGCTGGAGAGATGGCTTAGTGGTTAAGAGCGCCAACCGCTCTTACAGAGGACCTGGGTTCGATCCTCAGCACCCACATGGCAGCTGAAAACCGTCTGAAACTCCAATTCCAGGAGAACTCCATTTCCAGGGGAATCCAACACCCTCTTCTGACCTCCGTGGCATTGCATGACACGGGTGCACAAACTTGCATGCAGACAGTACATTCATACACATACAGAAATAAATAAAATTTAAAAAATTAATAAAAAAAGAAACCCATCTCACCCTCAAGGACAGACACCACCTTAGAGTGAAAAGATGGAAAAACGTATTCCAAGCAAATGGTACCAAGAAACAAGTTGGAGTCGCTATTCTAATTTCAGACAAAATAGATCTCAAAGTTAAATTAATCAGAAGAGACAAAGAGGGTCATTATATCCTAATCAAAGGAACAATGAACCATGAAGACTTCACAATCCTAAATGTCTATGCACCAAACTCTGGTGCACCTAAATTTATAAACACAACTCTTCAAGACCTCAAGACACAGATCAATCCTAACACACTAATAGTGGGAGACTTCAACACCCAATTAAGCCCCTAGTATAGATCAACAGGACAAAAAATAAACAGAGAAACATCAGAATTGAACAATAGAATACACCAAATGGCCCTCACAGACATCTACAGAGTATTCCACCCAAACACCAGAGAATATACTTTCTACTCAGCACCTCACGGAACATTCTCCAAAATCAACAACATACTGGGGCACAAAAGGAACTTCAATAAATACAAAAGGATAGAAATTATTCCATGCATTCTATCAGACCACAGTGCAATAAAGCTCAATATGAACACCAGAATAAGTCCAACTAGCTACAAGAACACATGGAGACTAAACACAATCCTGAACAATGAATGGGTCAGGGAAGAAATAAAGAGTGAAATAAAAGTATTCATGGAACTGAACAAAAAAGAAAATACAACACAACAAAACCTGTGGGATACTTTAAAGGGAGTCTTGAGAGGGAAATTTATAGCCCTAAGTGCCCACATCAAAAAAATCTCTACATCACTTGTTGTCTTTTGTTTTCTTGATTTTTGCCAGTCTTATTGGAGTGAGATGATATCTGAGAGAGCTTTTAATTTGCATTTCCTTAATTATTAATGATGTTGAAAACTTTATAAAATGTTTCTCAGCAATCTTTAATTCCTCAATGGTGAAGTCTCTGTTCAGCTCTTTACTCCTTCTTTTGAGTAGTTCATTTGTTTCTTACTTCCTTGTTTTTCTGAGTAGTCTATATATTCTGGATGTTAATGCTCTGTCAGATATATCACTGGTGAAGATTTCCTTACACTCTGTGGGTTTTATCTTCACTTCCTTGATTGTTTCTTTTGCTGAGCAGAAGCTTTTGAGCTTGATGAGGTCCCACTTGTCTTCTGTTGACCTTATTTCCTGTGCAGCTCCTGTGTGATTTAGGCTTTTCCTATGCCTATGTCTTGTAGGTTGTTGCCAACTTTTCCTCCTATCACCTTCAGGGTTTCTGGTTTCATGTTGAGATCTTTGATTGACTTGGAGTTGACTTTTGTACAGGGAGAGAGGTAGGTGTTTAATTTTGTTTTTCTACATATGGTGATCTAGTTTTGNAAAGCTATATACCCATCTCACTAATGAATATAGACACAAAAATTCTCAACAAAATACTTGCAAATCGCATACAGACCCACATCATAAAGATCATCCATCATGATCAAGTTGGATTCATACCAGAGATGCAGGGATGGTTCAACATATGAAAATCAATAAATATCATAAAACACATAAATGGACTGAAAGACAAAAACCACACAATCATCTCAATCGATGCAGAAAAAGCCTCTGACAAGATCCAGCATCCCTTCATGTTTAAAGTCCTAGAGGGAATAGGCCTGAAAGGATCATTCCTCAACATGATCAAAGCCATATATAGCAAACCTAGTACCAACATCATCCTAAATGGAGAAAAATTGGAACCATTTCCCTTAAAGGCAGGAACCCAGCAAGGCTGCCCCCTATCTCCACTCCTCTTTAACATAGTGCTTGAAACACTTGCTAGGGTAATAAGACAAGTAAAGGAAATTAAAGGAGTATTAATTGGAAAAGAAGAAGTTAAGCTATCCTTCCTTGCAGATGATATGATAGTTTACCTAAGGGATGCTAAAACTCCACCAGAAAACTTCTAGAAATGATTAAGAATTTTAGTAACGTGTCGGGCTACAAAATCAACCTAGAAAAATCAGTAGCTTTTCTTTACACCAACAATAAACATGTGGAAAGGGAATACAAGGAGACATTCCCACTCACAATAGCCTCAAAAATAATAAGATACCTGGGAATAAACTTAACCAAAAATACCAAAGATCTCTACAACAAAAATTTTAAACCCCTGAAGAAGTAAATGGAAAATGACATCAAAAGATGGAAGGACCTTCTATGCTCATAGATCAGGAAAATTAATGTAGTAAAAATGTCCATTTTACCCAAACTGATACACAGATTCAATGCAATCCCAATCAAAATCCCTATGAGATTCTTCACAGACTTGGAAAAAAAAAAAGTTAAATTCATATGGAAAAACAAAAGACCCTAAATAGCTAAAGCAACTCTGAGTGAAAAAATGCAATACAGGGGGGATTGCCCTACCAAACTTCAAACTATACTACAAGGCCATAGTCATAAAGACAGCCTGGTACTGGTACAAAAACAGACCAGTTGACCAATGGAACAAAATTGAAGATCCAAATTTGAACTCATACAATTTCAGCCATCTCATATTTGACAAAGGGGCAACAAAACCCTCAGTGGAGGAAGGATAGCATCTTTAGCAAATGGTGCTGGCAAAATTGGATCACCACCTGTAGAAGAACAAAATTAAACCCATACCTCTCACCATGTACAAAAATCAACTCCAAGTGGATCAAAGATCGCAACATGAAGCCTGAAACCCTGAAGGTGATAAAAGAAAAAGTTCAACAACCTACAAGACATGGGTGTAGGAGGAGACTTTCTCTTTTTTTAACTTTAAAATTTTTTTTAAATATTATTTATTTTATGTGTATGAATGTACTGTCTGCGTGTAGGTTTGTGCACCCCTGTCATGCAATGCCATGGAGGTCAGAAGAGGTCATCTGATTCCCTTGGAACTGGAGTCAAGGACAATTCTCAGCCACAATGTGGGTGCTGGGGATTGAACCCGGGTCTTCTGCAAGAGCAGTTGGCACTCTTAACCACTAGGCCATCTCTCCAGCCCCAGGAAGAGACTTTCTAAACCAGATAGCAGCCACACGGGAAGTAAGGTCAACAGTTGACAAGTGGGACCTCATAAAACTCAAAAACTTCTGTACTGCAAAAGAAACAATCAAGAGGTGAAGAGAAAAACCCACAGAGTGGGAAGAAATCTTTACCAGCAATACATCTGACAGAGCATTAAAGTCAAGAATATATAAACTACTCAAAAAACAAAGAAGACAAATGACCTACTCAAAAGATGGAGTAAAGAGCTGAACAGAATCTTCACCAGTGACAAATTAAAGATGGCTGAGAAACATCTTAAAAAGTGTTCATCGTCATTAATAATTAAAGAAATGCAAATTAAAACCACTCTCAGATATCATCTCACTCCAGTATGGCTAGCTAAGATTAAGAAAACAAAAGACAACAGATGCTGGAGGGGTTGTGGGGAAAGGGGAACACTCATCCACTGCTGGTGGGAATGTAAACTTGTACAACCACTATAGAAAGCAGTGTGGAGAACCCTTAAAAGACCCGGAATGAGCTTACCACCTGACCCAATCATATCACTCCTGGGTATATACCCCAAAGACTCACCCTACCGCAAATATATATGAACAGCCATGGTTATTGCAGCTCTCTTCACAATAGGGAAGAGATGGAACCAACCCATATGCCCCTCAACAGACGAGTGGATGACAAAAATGTGGTACATCTACACAATGGAGTACTATTCAGTGGTAAAGAAGGATGGCATTATGAACTTTGCAGGTAAATGGATGGAGCTCGAAGCCATTATGTTGAGTGAGGTGACACAGTCCCAGAAAGACAAACGGGGAATGGTTTCCCTCATTTATGAATGCTAACACCAAATCCCCCAGATGAAAGGCAAGCTGAACGACAGTATGGTTATACTTTTGTTTATCTGAAAACAACTATGTTGTTATAATGTGAATTTCTCAATGGGCTCTAGAATCCGCCCACCAATTATTTTCAGACTCTGTAATTACTGTATATGGGTGGAGAGTAAGGACCAATATTTTAGAATAATATGAAATTAATGGAGGAAAATGTGAATTCCTAAGCATAAAAAACAGACTGAAAAAAAGATGCAGAATAATTATGGCAGAATGCATGATATGGGATGGGATGGGGTGGGGTGGGGGGAAGGGATAGGGGAATATGCCTGAACAGAAATGAAAAATGATGTATGAAATACATAATATACCAATAAAAAAAATGTAAAAAAGTAACTGCAAAAAATAAATAAATAAATATGAACAAAAAAAATTGACTTAATTCTTAAAGATCATAGAAGTGTCTCCAACCAAGCTCACCACAGTTGTCAGCAAACTACTGATCTGTAAATTCATAGACTTCCTATTCCCCAGCCTCCATTGTCAATTAATTTACCTACTTTATATTTACCACAAGATTTGTGGCTAATGTGTATTATGCCAGAGAGCATTTACTGACTTAAGAAAAGTTGTCAATGTAATAATACCTTTTCTCATCAATATTGATTTATCATATCTCTGTACATATTTGAATAAATTATCTTTCCCTTATTAAAAACAAAACATAGTGTAACATTAACTTTATAGGAAATCAGGTAAATACTAGTCCTGTTTATTATATGAAAACATCTGTGAATAGAATAACAGTGAATAGAATAGAACATCAGTGACTAGAATAAAAACTATACCCTGCCAGGTGTGGTGGCCCATGCCTTTAATCCTAGCACTTGGGAGGCAGAGGCAGGCGGATCTTCGTGAGTTCAAGGCCAGCCTGGTCTACAGAGTGAGTTCCAGGACAGCTGGGTCTATAGGGAGACCCTGTCTCAAAAGGAAAAAAAAAACCTTAAAAACTATACCTTAATGTAATAAAAAAGTGAGGACTTTCTTCAAGAAAAATAAGACATGAACACATGAACACACACTCTGTTCTCTTCTGTAAAGTTGGCTATCGGCTGTGCCTGAGTTTGCTCTCCATCACTGAATAGCTACAACAAAAGCCTAGCTCTTTAGTTATGACCCTGCATCACACACTTAGATTGTCTTAGTGGCTTTAAATATACATCTGGACATATCTAAAGCCTGTAATGGGAAATGTTATATCACAGCATGCCTTGAATTATAACAGATTACCAATAAAAACTCTCAAGTCAACACTGTTATCAGAAAAATCAGATTCTCTCTATGTAAACTCTACAGCAACACCACTTTTCCAATGGAACTGCTGAAACTTTAACCTAGTTTGGTCCAACAAGTTCCCGCTAAATGTATTTCCAGGCATGTTAAAATCAGAAAGTCTAGCATTGACTATTTCTTAAAGTAGTGACAGCCACGATTCTAAAACTATGTGTTTGGATTCTTGCTAGATATTATTGACTGTGTGGTAAAGATCATCTCTATGTTCATATGTGTATGCACACACATGAGTATAGATGTGGAGCCTAGAAGTTGGCGTTGAATGTTTTGTATCTCTATTGCTCTGCATGTTTGTTTTTAAGACAGAGTCTCTCACCACTTGACTAGACTTGCTGGCCAGCAAGCTCTGGAATCCTCCTGTGTCTTCTTCCTCAGGGTTAAGATTATAGGTACATACCACCATACCCGATTTTTCGTAGGTAATGCTGGGGATCTGAGATCATATTCTCATACCTGCATTATGAGCATTATCCCAACTGAGTGATCTCCCATCCCCCTGATAAATCTTAATATAAGTACCAATCTAACTTACTAGAGAGTCTATCTTGAGCATTTTCCTAAGACTCTGGTGTTTAGTTTCCACCTTTAAGAAATGCGGGTAACAATGACATTTTTATAGGATTACTATGCTGCTAATCTTGGAACCTAAGAAATCCTTAAGGTTTATTGCTATTATTATCCTCCAACTCAACATTTTTTGTGGTGTGTTTACTATGACCTAACTGTGTCATAAGAAACAGTAGGAAGTCAGAGTATGGCTTAATATCATAAACGCTGGACAGATATTAAGATTATGATAGTGAGTAAAATCTTAGCTCACTCAACACTTCTAGTCCCATGACAAGAACAGTAGCAATAGTCAACTTCAGTTCAAAGTACTCATGATAAGTGCTGTGAACTGTGGATATATCTTGAAGGAGCAGATAACCCAGGCTATAGGGTCAATGTGTATGGAGTGGAAGACTTACTTAGGGAGTATGGAGTGGAAGGCTTTCTTAGGGAGTGATATAAAGAAAACTGGGACCAGAAAATGAATAGGCACTAGACAGGCTATATATATATATATCTATAGATTATATATATATATATATATATACACTGGAATAATAGGGGAAGGGAGATGAAGGAACGTGGGAGAGAAAAAACGATTAATACTGCTGAGAACTGCATATGGTAGGAAGTTGCCAGATCAGATATGAGATAAAACTGTTTAAAGGCACAGACAGAAGACTATGGAGAGTGTGTGTGGCAAGATGGGTCAAACTACTACAGCCTCAGAGCTGCAAACTTGCATTTTCTATGGCAGTCTGAATGGTGCCATGGCCAAGCACGAGGCTCAGGATCCACATGGGGAGGGAAGACCAGAGCCAATGCTAGGGTTCTGTCTAGAGAGACCACTGGCTTTGAAGAAAGTATAGGTGCTGACACCGCTTAAACACTTTATTACTGATATAACATTCCAATAATAATTCAAATTTAATCCATACCAACTTGTGGAAAGAAGGGGTGTCTATGATGTATTTTCATAATTAAAGAAAATGGAGGTGTAATATCATACTTCTGAGACACTGCATATTGACAGGTGCCTTCAGACCCTCTTAAAAATGAGTTCAAGGGGCTGGAGAGATGGCCTAGTGGTTAAGAGCGCCGACCGCTCTTACAGACGGCCCGGGTTCGATCCCCAGCACCCACATGGCGGCCGAGAACCGTCTGAAACTCCAATTCCAGGAGAACTCCAGTTCCAGGGGAATCCGACACCCTCTTCTGACCTTCTGACCTCCGCGGCATTTTACGACATGGGTGCACAAACTTGCATGCAGACAGTACATTCATACACGTACAGAAATAAAATTAATTTAAAATTTTTTAAAAAATGAGCTCAAATAATGAATCCTCAGGGTCAGAGTAGATATCAGAATCCGAGTTTGAGGTGACATTTCTACCTTTAAAATCAATGGTAGGTGGCTGGAGAGGTGGCTCAGAGGTTAAGAGCACTGGCTGTTCTTACAGAAGACCCGGGTTTGATTCCTAGCACCCATATAGGTGGCAATGGCAAACAATAGCTGATAACTCCAGTTGCAGGGGAATCTGATGGCCTTGCTGACCTCTGCAGGCATTGCATAACATGGGTGCACTTACACAGGTAGGCAATACACTCACACACAGAATAAAAATAATAAATAACATATTTTTTTAAAAAAATGGTGGTTGTAACCCATTTTCATTTAGATGGGAAATTTGGTTTTGGATATAAGATGCCAACACTTTAAAATAACTTTCCTAGCTAATGTGAGGAACACAGTTGTTCCATACGCAAATACATTCCAGAAAAACTAACTGGAAAAATGCAGACTTTGAAATTGTTTTCCTTTAAATATGATCTGCTCACATTTTCTCCCATCCCTCAGTAGAAATGGGCATGGGCAACTTTGCATGAATAATTTATTCTTTTAAAAAATATTTTATTTATCATTTTGATTATGTGTGTAAGTGTATTGCCTGCCTGGATGTCACTGCACCTATGCCATGAAATGCCCACGAAGGTAGAAGACAGCATCAGATCCCTTTGGATCTGGAGTTATGGATGGCTATTAGCCACTCTGTAGGTTCTGTGACACATTTATTCTTTTTTTACTTCTATGAGTGTATTGCCTGCATGTGTGTAAGTGTACCTGTGTCATGCAATGCCCACGGATTCATAAGAAGGCATCAGATACCCCTGGAACTGAAGCTACGTAAGGTTTAGCCACGTGGGTGCTGGAAACTGAACCCGGGTCTTCTGCAAGAGCACCAGCTCAGGAATCACTTATTCTTAACCAACACTCATGAGCTGAACACAGTTGATAGCATATCATATATATATGTGAGACAAACTCAACACTTTGGTTAGTAGGGAAAGGTTCCTCCAAATTTGGTTCTCCAGGTTCCTGCACTGCAGTTCTTCATATGCACACCCGCTTTGTGACTGGGAACAGTCTTTTCTTATGTAAGTTATCTTCCCACTTCCATCTATGGGCCTCATTTGGATTAGAAGCAGTTTGATGTGAGGTTCATCTTCCATCCAGAAGAAAAAAAAGACTTCAACTATATTTTATATTCACTTTCCTTTTTCCTAGTAGTGAGAAGGGGGCCCTTGAGCTGTCATCTGCAATATACCCACCATTCATTACCAGACTGAAATCCCCCATGCACCTTAGCACTCTAAAACTATATCCAGATACTGCAGACTCTTGACTGCCCTTCGGAGAGTTGAAAATAAAGATGTTGTCATTCTGTAGAAAGTACCATTTGTTCACAATTGGAGCCTATGTTTTGATGGGGGAGACAATAAACTTGAAGCAATGCCTAACAAAATTACTAGTGAGCCTGGATCATCCTTGTTTCTGAAATTTTACCAACAAACTATTATTATAGATTTCAGTAAATATGCCTGCATAATCAAGAAAATAAAAAATAAACAAGTATAGCTTATGAGATTTCTGCAAAGGAAAGAAGAAACTCTTAAATACTTATTTCTAATGTTTAAATGAAATTCACTGAAAAGGAGATTTTTACCAAAGATCATAGCTTTGGTTATCCATTAGTAAATAATAACACAGGTCTCCAGCACAGAATAAACACTACAGCACCCACTGCTCAAACCTGACAGCAAACAAATCCCCAAGGAAAAAAGGTAAAAATATCAGAGGGAAGCTGGCAATATCTCCTAGGCATCTACATGGTGTCTAGAAGTGAATGTCATTTTCTCACCAATAATCTGCACTTTAATCTTACATGAAACAATTTTTCACAAAAAAGTCTCTGTTCCCTTGTATTTGATAAAGAAAGAGAATTAGAAAAAGGTCCAATTTCTTTAGAAAAGTAGGTTGCTTCAGCTTTCGGTTGGCCTTTCTCATAACCTCCTATACAAGAAGACAGATAATAAATATAATGATTTATACAGAAAAAAGAGCACCGAGGATAATGGCCCAAACAGTGCTGTCTTTTATTATGTTACCATAGTAAATAATAGCAGTACCATTCGCACCATCATACTTAATGTTGTAGCAGTGATTCCATTATAAGGCCTGTTTTTCACAAGTTTATAACTTGGTCTTGACAATATATTCCAGGCTAAAACTAGCCTTTTATTTTTATTTGTTTATTTTTTTTAGTCAAAGCCTGGTTTTTCTCTGATTGCCACACTATTAGTGAATAATAAGATAGAGGTTAAATAGCATTTCAACTATTTTTCTGTCTATACTTTGCATATGCATCTCTCCACAGCAAATTCTATGATGCACACCCCACACACACACACACACACACACAGAGAGAGAAACACACCTCTGGTTTGCTGCCAAAGTCAACATCTATATTTAGAACACTGGAGAGCAATCAATTCATTCATTGGGAGGATCATCATAATGACTTACCATAAAATGCTTAAAAGAAGAAAAAAATGCCTAAAAGACCTACAGCAAAAAGATTATGGATTTTATGGTGATATAACAGGATATTTACTGTATTGCATTATCTTATGTGAAAATAGAAACACAATACAGTGAAAGGTGAAAAAATCAAAATCAAGAAGACAGTAGTAAATACACATTCACTATGTTGGTATGCCAGAAGGGAAAATGAGCAGTTTTCTCCTTGTTGGTTGTTGTTTTATTTTGTTTTGTGTTTTTTTGTTTGTTTTGTTTTGTTTGGGGGGGGGCTTTACATGAAGAAGGAAATGAAATCTTGATTCTAACTAATTCTTTATCAACTTTTTACTATTCTATCTTAGTTTTTTACTGTTCAAATAATTTACTCACTGAACATCTTTCTGCTTCAGTAAAATAAATAAATAAATAAATAAATAAATAAATAAATAAATAAGGGGATTGCCAGGCATGGTGGCCCCTGTTAATCCCAGCACTGCGAGGCAGAGGGCAGGTAGGAACTTGTGAGTTAAGGCCAGCCATGGTCTACAAGTGAGTCCAGTTCCAGGACAACTGGGTAAAGGAGACCTGTCTCAAAAAGAACCAAATAAATAAATAAATAAATTAAAATAAATAAATAAATTACAATAAAATACAATCAATTTGCGAGCGCATTTGCATTCCAGTAACATAAGAAAATAATATTAAACAGCAAATGATCTGTTTCCCGGGTGCCTGCGCGTACACATGGCCTCCAGTCATGAATGTCTGCTGTGCATACATGAGGGCCCAGGTTCACTCTAGCACACACATAAGAAGACAGTCATGGCGGCATACACCTGTAACCCCAGCACTAGGAAATGGACACAGGTAGATTCCTAAGGCTCAATGGGTGGCCAGTCTAACAAAAGCAAGGAAGGAACTTCAGATTCAGTGAGAGATGCTGCCTCAAAACATAAAGGTAGAAAACAATTCTAAGAAACACATCCAGTGTTGACCTCTGGCCTCTACATGCAAACACCCTCATTCACAATTGCACATGCACACTAACAAGGACACCCACCACACATATGAAACACTTTTTCTCGTTGTGAGCATGAAGGTGTTCCATAAGAAATTAGCATTTGAATCGGTGGACTGAAAACATATGCCTCTCCACAGTGTCCTGTGCATCATCCAATCTTTGAAGGCCTGAAAAGAACAAAAAGAGCAAGGATGGTTGAATTTGATGTCTGTCTGACAAAAGTATGCCATTCCTTATGTACTCCATGCTCCATGCTTTGGAACCATTTGTTCTATGACACTTGAGCCTTAGATCTCACTCTTGTGAACTCCTGAATCTATAGCTTGCAGATGCAGATTTTTTCTTGTTGAGGGACCCCAGGTTGGGGCTCTCTCTCTGTCTCTCTCTCTCTCTCTCTCTCTCTCTCTCTCTCACACACACACACACACACACACACACACACACACTTACACACAGATGCAAACTTAGTAACACACTAAAATATGAAGTCCAGGGTTAGAGAGATGGCCTAGTGGTTAAGAGCGCCGACCGCTCTTACAGACGGTCTGACCTCCGCGGCATTGCACGACACGGGTGCACAGACTTGCATGCAGACAGTACATTCATACACATACAGAAATAAATAAAAATTAATAAAAAAATTAAAAATAAAATAAAATAAAATATGAAGTCCATTTATTATAAATAATAATGTGTATTTTCCTCGATATCTATTTTTATTTAATAAATCCACATGCTGTAGCACTTTCACTATACAGATAATACTGGAAGATATGAATAAAGAAAACCAGCATCTAGAGTTTTTATTTAGAGAATGATTTAAAAAATAGGAAAACGAACTTGGAGAGAAGATAAGCAACATATGCATTGGCTGGATTATAAATCTGCATAGCATATATTTTGAAAGTGCAAATTTAACAAAATCTCACATTATCTTTTCATAACAATATAGGGTACTAAAATGTGAGGGTGAATTTAAATAATGGCATTCAACAATAACACATGCATAGTTTACCTTAACAGTGATCTATTTCATATTTCACAAAAGTAACGTTTTTCTTTATAACTCCAAACACCCTTCATGACCAACAGAGTGTAAAATCATCATTTCTTTGAAAGGACATGATGGAGATATTTAGAGCTATCCCAAGTGCAGATTTAAATTCAGGAGTAATAATAAGATCAAGTAAACAAAGCACTAAAACCCAGTCAGATAATGAACAGAAACAGACTAAGCTTTTCAACAGTCATCAAAGAGCCGAAGTCATGTGAGTGAGGCAGGGTGGAGCAGTGGTCATCATGACACACTGCAGCAAGGCCCAAATCACTTTAAGTCTCTGTGTTCCAGTGTTTCAGTCTTAAAATATGATTACAGTGACCACTCAATAAAAGTTACTTATCATTTGCATTCATCGTTTTGGTTGTTTTTGAGGCAAGATCTCCCTAGAGTCCCAGCTGGCCCAAAACTCATTATGTAGAGCAGGATGGCCTCAATCTCACAGATACTCACCTGCTTCTGCTTCCCAAATCCTGGGATTAAAGAAGTGAACCACCTGGTTTGGAGAGATGGCTCAGGGGTTAAGAATGCTGGATCTTTTTCAGAGGACCCAGATCAATTCCCAGCACCCACATGGCAGCTAACAACCATCTAGAACTCCAGTTCCAGGGGATCTGATGTCCTCTTCTGACTTCCATGGGTACTGCATAACACAGGTATACATAGCCAATACACTCATACACATAAAATAAAAATAATTTTAAAAAGCCCCCCACCCCATCTGCATTATATTAGAATAAAATAATGATCAAGAAGTCTTCCAGATCTCTGGGAACTTGTTCATATGATCTTAGAGCAATGATGTCAGCAAGCACAAGACCCATCCAAACTCAATCAGACAAAACCCCATCATAGAACTGGGGAAAATGGGCAGCAGGGTCTGACCTTAGCTAAAGAACTATTGGCAGCTGATTACTACTGCTGGATGAGGAAGAGTTGATCTTCCTTAAGGGCATGACTCTAGATAGGCTGACCCAGTGGATGTACTTGCACTGAGGGACATCCGGGTACACAAACTTGACTCCATAGGCATTAACATATATGACAAAATGCATGAAATCTGGTGAGGGAATCACATGCCTGAGATATGGACAGAGTATGGAGAGTGGAGGAGGTTTAAAGATGTTTAAGATGCTTTATGACATGCACAAAAAATTCATTAAAAAATATGAAATAAGGGGCTGGAGAGATGGCCTAGCGGTTAAGAGCGCCGACTGCTCTTACAGAGGACCCAGGTTCGATCCCCAGCACCCACATGGCGGCTGAGAACCTTCTGAAACTCCAGTTCCAGGAGAATCCGACACCCTCTTCTGACCTCCGCAGCATTGCACGACATGGGCGCACAAACCTGCATGCAGACAGTACATTCATACACATACAGAAATAAAATTTAAAAAAAATATATGAAATAAGAGATAACTTGGTTTTTCTGGATGACTATGGCAAAATACACACATTAGAAAGCTCATAAACAATGAACTTGTAGGGCTTAAACCTGGGAGTTTCAAGATCAAGGAGTGAAGAGATTCCACGTCTTACAAGAACCTGCTTCCTCACAGACACTCTTTGTGCTGTGACCTCTCCCATGGAAGGGGGCAAGAGTGTCTCTTGTTCTTCTTTTATTAAGGCACTAATCCCATTACGAGGGCAATGCTCACAGAATTTAGCTTCCCAAGGTCTTGCCTCTTAATGCCTTCATAGCAAAGGTTAGGATTTCAACAAATAAAAGTTAACAGCACATACACATCCAGACCCCAGTAGGAAAGAAAGACATTTGCTTAAAATTGTGTAATTGAAAGAGTAGAGCTGACCTGAAGGTTTGCAGCCTATATAAGATTCCAAAGACCAGAATTTTCCTGCCTCTTCCACGCTGTGTCTTTATTTTTTTTTTCTCACGGACCTCAAATTTAACATAAATGATTATTGGACCTTGTTGTCTTCAAAAACTTGAGGATAAAAAATGAAAAATGTCATAAGGAGGACATTTCTAGGACCTGAGGACAAGAAGGATCAAACTAGGGTTCTTCCCCAGTGTCACCCCAAAGTTCAGAACCCTCAGGTCAGGTCTCAGCAGGATGCAATCTCTAGCAACAAGGAAGTCAAAACTGCCCATTGGAGGAACAACAACAACAACAAAATACCAATATATCTTCCCAAATAAGCTGTTTTTCCTGACTTTGTGGTTGGGAGTTTTTCATTGTTACAAGTCAAATAATACTAGTCACTATCCTTCACCTGAAGTAATGATTTGCTTAGGAGGTATTCTACAGAATAACTAAGACTGGTTATGAATATGTTTCTGTTACTGCTTTGATTATATCACACAGTATAATGATTCCTTGGGTATTACTGAAAAGATGCACTGCATTTTCAAAATGATCATTAAGACAGCATAATTACCACCGATTGTTCAAAGAAATGAATTGCTATTTATTATACAACACCCAGGCACATGAATGTGTTTTTCTTGTTCAATTTGTGTTGATTTAAGTGCTTATTATATAGCATGACTTATTGATCAAGAGCTCTTCCAAATGGCCTAAAAACAGAGAGAATTCCTTTTTCTTCTTTTTTACTATCACGAATTTCAATATGAAATATTTTGCTAGTATGTTGTGAACACTATAGTATAACATAAACCATGGAAAAATTCCAGTCTGTGTTGACATATTTTATGAATGTCCTACGATGCCAGATTGGAGGTGTGCATCTGTGGGGGTTGGCCAGGCATGCCCTGCCGTCTGGGTATCTGTATGCGTAAATGAATTAGCTAATATAAAAACAGAGCATAAACAAGTTTAATGTCATAGAATTTCCTTTACAGAGTACAGATTATTCAACTCTGAGCAAGGAAACAGAGAATTATGTACAACCGCTATTGGTTAGGAGAGAGGAATGTATAAAATGGAAGACAGAGCACCCAAACTGAAAAGCCTTGTGTATAGTGCTTTGTAGATCACCTTCCCCCAAACCTTTTATGATACCATCCTGTTTTACTAGCAGCTGTGTTTTTGCAACCTAGAATGGTGAGCAAGGGTATCTTTTATAAGAGGACTGGAAAAAAAATCATATCTCAAAGTCATTCAGAGACCAATCTCTCACTTTTTGAGGGAAAACCAAACCACAAGTATTTAGTCCTCAATCCTAAATCTTCATCTTTGAATTACTTGTTATACAGAAAACACTGTAATCACTTATCAAGAGCGCCCCCCTGTTGTTGATCTAAGAAAAGAGTCATTAGTAATGTGGCATTCCTATCCTGTCCTTTACGTCATAAACCTCCATCTACAGGATTGCATGTCCACAGCCTCACACTGGTCTCTTCTCATTTATGCTGCTCTTGCATGGTTAAATCATGACTTTTTCTGATATATTGGTTGACTTCAACTTTCATTATGTTTCCTCTTAATTTTTAAATATTATTTCAATTGGGTCATTATTTCTTCCTGGATTCATTATCTGCTAAACTATGTGTGTGTGTGTGTGTGTGTGTGTGTGTGTGTGTGTGTGTGTGTGTGTGAGTGTGTGTGTGTGTGTGTATGTGAGAGAGAGTATGTATGTGTGTAACAACTATAGGAATTAATAAAAAGAAGTTGTAAATAATCTCTTAAAGGGAAATTATATACATACATATACAATAGATATAGTTAGTGTTAATTTCAATGGTGGAATTTTTAAGTTAGACAAGAAACAATAAAACTTTTATTTTTAGCTAACAGTTTGTAAGCTAATTTAGTCTTTGAAATCCTTCCAAGTATGATAGCTTAAATTTGCCCCAGATGGACTTTCTCTTCTGTTCAAATTTCTTGACAGCAACATAACAGCCATTTATAACAACGTTTGCAGAAGTGGGCTGGAGCTTCTAGTCTTCCAAATATGTTGGTCTGTTTGTAAGGAGAGTGCCCCCATAAATCACCATGAATTAAATAGGAATGCACCCGTCCCAATCAAAACATCAGGAAGAAAGCCTTGCCCAAAGATAAGAACACAAACAAGTGCAAAGCATCACTTGAGTTTTTATAGAAGGCCCATATTTCTGGAAGGCAACCAGTGCTGTTTCACATGCTGTACTTTTTCTAATCTGACTGACTCACAGTCTTGTGATAGTGAGATAAGCTAGGTAGGCAAATTTTTATAGAGTTGCAATTACTGAAATTGTCATTACGCTGCTCACTGTAAAATAAATATAGATAGAAGTGAAATTATGCACAGGCTAGAAGTAGAAAGTGTTTTGCTTCTGTTTGCTAAATTAATCTCTTCCTAAATGGCTGCAGGCCAGGTAGGTTAGCATTTGTGGTTTCAAAGGTTTTCAGCGCTTGCAATGAGCCATGAAATTACTGCATGCTGCTGAAAATGGCAGCTGATGAAAGGAAAAGAGTGAATCCCAAAGGCAGAAAGACAGGAGGAAGCAAAATTACAGGCAGAAAGTCTGATTTTTGATGTTGCTCATTGTGAAATGTACACCCAAACTTTTAATAAAACATAAAACATTAATAAACCTGCTAACAATTCCTTACAATTTCTTTTGAAGTCTGAGTATAATTTCTGAATACTTATTAAAACAGGCAGTGATTCGGAAGGGGTGAGCAGGTTTCTATCTGTGGGATGTGCTATATTGGTAGGTTCTTTACTTGTGACTTTTGAAATAAGATTTTTATTGGTACTTTTAATTGAATCACACAAAGGGATTGATTTTCAGTTAAGGAAAGCATCCAGATCCTTTTAGTTTCTGCTAGGATTAGTTAATCTTAGTTTTGATAGTGTCCCCAGCATACACTACCTCCAAAGCTGCTATCTTGTTTTGAATCATTTAAATCTTCAGAGAATAGGGTGATACCTATGCCTTCATTCATAGTTTGCAAACCTCTCTAGACCTGAGGGCTTGATCTCAAGTGTCCTTACCCTGTTCTTAGGAAAGATGTCAATGGATTTGATTTTTCAAAACCACAAACGCCACACCTTGCCACAGAAAGGCAGGCTATTCCTTTCAAAAGGAAGCTTTCTCTTGTTCCCTAGGCTTTGCCTCTAGAGGGTCCATTTCAAATTGACAGTTGTAACAGTTCTTAAATATATTTATAAAGCTGTTTCCCATCTTGTAATGGAAACCAGTCTTCAAAGCTTTCAAGCATTTTGTAGCCAAGAGAGATTCCTAAGAAATGTATCAACCATCTTTAGAATTCTGCATTTCTGGATATTAGACAAACTCTGAGTAATTGGAGTTTATTCATACTAAAATAATCATGCTACCACCAAGGAATGCAAAAGTAAAAAAGCCTATACAGCTTCCCGGGGATTCTAAGCACTTACACTTGCATGATCTTATAGATTAATTACTAGGAAGACAGCGTTGTAGAGATTTTTGGATTAAATTCAGTTATAGAAGGCATAAATAATCTAATGATTACTATGCATGCCTGGTCAAATAGTTACTGTCACCAAGTTATTAGAATGCTGTTTTCACTTCTAGGAAAGAAATGATCTGAACTGAAAATTCAGTGCAGCTGCAAGAAAAGGATGCTTCCATCTGGGCCACGAAACCTCTAACGAGAAGCAGCAAGCAAGGTACTCCTTCAGGACATAGTTTAAAAGATCTGATGAGGGGAAATGCCTGACTAGGTACTGCAGTTCTTTGGGTATTCATTTGTAAGTGCTATCTTTTTTTTTTTTTAATTTTTTGTGTACTACTAATTTTTCTTCTTTAAAAAAAACAGCAACATTATGTGATTTTAGGTCAAAGTGGATTACTGGAAAATACATTCAATTTGAAGTTGAAAGAGCACATCTTTGTCACCTAGCCACACAATTACAAGGCCAAGGCCAAGGCCACACAGGGCCTGATTGTTTTTTTTTGTTTTGTTTTGTTTTTTGGTCCTGTATCCCCAGCTGTCCTGGAACCCACTCTGTAGACTGTAGACCAGTCTGGCCTTGAACTCACAAAGATCCGCCTGCCTCTGCCTCCCAAGTGCTAGGATTAAAGGTGTGCGCCACCACACCCGGCCCTGATTGTTTTTTAGTTTGGTTTTGGCCCTGTGTTTGTGCATTTGTGTGTGTGTGTGTGTGTGTGTGTGTGTGTGTGTGCTTGCATGCATGCGTGCGTGCATGCGTGTGTGTGTGTGTGTATGTTACAAATAATGACAGAAACAGTGAAGTCATAGAATCCAATGATGAGAGGTGGGAGAGAATGAGCAGCAGGTTAGGAACGGAGATGGGATTGGGGGTCTGAATGTGATCACAATATGTGCCATGCAATGCTTGAAGAATAACTAAAAACACTTGTAAAAGAATAGAAGGGTACACACAGACACATTCCCCATTTTGTAAACTAGAAACTTTCATACACTTGTGAGAGGCAATTTAAAAATGAAATGTGTGAGATATCATTAGTTTTCAACTAAGATTGATGAAGAAGGTAAGCAAAAGTCTGGAAAATTAATCAAGCTGAGGATATAGACGAAGTGGCCATGTGTAACAAGGCTTCTTGCAAGAAAAATCAGCTGCCTCCTCACATACCTGAAGTGTTTGCTGAATTCTGGAAGAAATTATTCTCCTTTCCATTGCTTTACTTCAGCCTTACCAGATTTTGAATTTAGCTATAATTTTCAAGCAACTCAAATCAAGTTGCCATAATTACTGATTTGTTCTGATCTATGTCACTATCAAGCCTTCACAAAAAGGGGGAAAAAGTGGGCAGGGGGAATATAAAGTAATAAAATAAAATAATAATGTCTCTTGTCTTTTGCTCAAACCAGCATGAAACACATTCCCCAGTACACTGATCAGGATCTGGAAAGACCTTGACTTTTGGGAAACAGGGTATAAGTTTTACCATCCAGTTTAATTTAGCCACAGCCTTACCTTCTTTCAAATTTGATCTAATGCTGAATTGTCAGTTCCAATGCTATGGAACTAGAGGATGCTAGACACACTGATGATGCTGAAGTTATTTGAAATTACAGACATTTTCCATGGATGCTTCCAAGGAGGCTGTTACAATTCCTGACACTTCAGTCGAACTCTACTTTGAAATAAAATTTAAGAATATCTTTTCTACTGAACCTTTATTACCTAACTAGCATAAAAATAAAAGTTCTGTATTTAATAGCTTCAGAGCTACTAACCACTAAGAAAATGCTCAGAGAAAGAGATTCCATGAATGCATTATTAAAATGGCATTGTGAATATGAATGGCATTTGCATCTGTTATGAAAATTTTCTGTCTAAATTGATTGTGTGGACATCCATCAACAAATATTTATTGAGTGCCTACTATGTTCCAGACATTGTTGTAACCATCAGTAAATAAAAGAGAAAATTCCAGGTTTAACCAGAACTCTCATTCTAATAACAATGATCCTGAATATATGACAAGGACTGTAAGTCAATTTCATTTTTGTTATCTCTGTACATTAGTTAAAGATGAACTGAAATAACTAGATTAAAAGGATTATGATGCTAGTGTGTAAGTTCAAGAGGAAAGACTATCATGATTGATTAGTGATGCCTTCCCTGGAACAGGACAGAGAAGTACTGGCACAGAGTGGCATGTTTACTACTCCTTTATGGGAAATAAGCATAGGGCTACAGCAATCAGATCTGGAACTATTGTCTAATGGCAGAGTGCTAAATAACATGGAGCATCTTGACCTACTTTTGTGCCATCCTTTGTGAGGTGAAATAAGAGCCTTCTATTTATAAGAATGAATGGTTTTCTAAAATACCTGCTTTGTAACTCAGAGTTACATAACAGAGCTGGACAAAGATTACAAAGCATTAACCTCAGAAAGAGCAACATTGGGTCCAGCAGGGTGTGTCTCCTGATGGAAAAACACTTCACCACGTGCTAAGTGGTTACGTATGGAAGAAGTAGAATATGGATCTGACCAAGCATTTATATTTGATTATCCATGTATAGCAAAAACAGAGAACAGAGGAGCATTATAAACCAGACTGTGTGAGTTCAACCAGTCTTAAGAGATACTAGGAAATCAATCAATCAATTTATTCTACAAATAGATTAAAGCACTGGGAGAGGAGGAAGAATCTATAAGTTAAGAGAAGAATTGAGCACATAAAATCTCATCACTGTGGATCCTCATTTTAACAAACTATTGAGGAAAAATAAGGAAAATTTGTAAGATAATTAAAAATCTGAAAGCAGAACTTTGCTTAATTTTATTTGAGCACAATAGTAATAGTGTAGTTATAAATGCAAGAGCTCTTATTTTAGAAGTATATAGGAAGTAAAATAATTATGGATAGTATTATATGATATCTAAAATTTTAATAAAATTCTAGAAAAAGAAATAGGGAACATATTAAAGTTATATGTGGTGGTTTGAATAAGAATGACCCCCATAGGCTTCAAGTATTCAAACATCTTGTCTCCAGTCGGTGGAGCTGTTTTGGGAGATCTTAGAAGGTGTGGCCATGCTGGAGGAAGTACATCACTGGGGGTGGGCTTAGTGAATTCAACAAACCTTGCAGGTTCCAGTTGCTCTCTCTCCGCTTTCTGTACTCATTGGAAGATGTGACCCTTGGCTTACTGCTCCAGCCCTGGCCAACATGATTCCTGCCACAATGGACTCTTAATTCCCTGGAACCATCAATTGTAAGCTCAAATAAACTCTTCCTTTTATAAGTTCCCTTGCTCATGGTGGTTTTATCACAGCAACAGAAAAGTGACTAATACAGTATAGATGAAGGAAAAACTTACTACAAGTTGATACAGGTTCAGAATGAGTCCTGGAAGTGGGGGTAATGGTACTAATCCATATGTTTCTGAAATGTATACAGTTTGATAATGCAAGGTTTAGTGATAGGCACATAAATGTTGTGAATAACAAATAGGCATAGTAGTAGTACCAATGCAAATATTTCCAAATTTTCCTCCTTAATGAGAATTATTAATTTAAATCTATGAAACATTTCCAAATTTTAATCATTTTAAGGCCACAAAAAAGGATTTTAATAAATTCCGCATTCCTATTTAATTAGTAATATTCATGGGAAATAGTACAAGATATTAACAGCACTAGGAAGAATGTCAATTTTCCCAAGTAATTTACACATTGACCATTCAGTGTGCTTGTGACTGAAATCAGCCTTTAGAATATTCATCTATATTTCATATTGAATTAATGTCTAAAATAATAACTAAAGCAATTGTGGAAATTGATAGAAACATAGGGTTGACTCCAACAACAATATAATAGAAAGAAAAATTAATTAAAACATGGAACTGTTGTATGGAGTGGCAAATGAATAAAATGGAATATCTAACTTTAAAATAGACCTTGGTGAATGCAATAACCTAATATTTGACAAAAGATGGATAAAATACTGAGGAAAATTTGTTCAGTAAAAATGTTGAGGAAGTTAACTGTTTAGGAAAAAAGAAAATAATCTTTTCTGATCTAAAACTTAACATGTTTTATGTATGTATGTGTGAGCAAGTTTGTGTAGGTGTGTGAGGATATGTAGGTATGTGAGGATGTATAGGTGTGTATGAAGAGACTGTGTAGAGGTCAGAGGTCAACTTCAAATGCAGTTCTTCAACTGCTATCCTGCTTGTGTTTTGTTTAAATATTGTTATTGATTCAAGAATTTCATACAGTGTATTGTGATCATATTCTGACTCCTTTCCTCTTCTTCATTTTCACTTTACTGCCCCCCCAACTCCATGCACTATATTATGAGTTCTCTCTTTTCTTAAGGCCCTGTGTTTTTTGACAAAGTCTCTGACTGGCCTGGACCTCTCCAAGAATGCTAGACTGGCTGGGCAGTGAACTCCAGGGGTCTGACTGTTTCTAACTCCTTAGTGTTGAGATTATATGTATGTGCATCACTCCCTACCTTTCTACATGGATTGTAGCAATTAAACTCAGATCTCCATGCTTGCAAAGTCAGTACATTACCAACTGAGCTATTCTCTCAGCCCTAGACATATTTACCATGTCTGCACAACCCAAACTTAGCTACTAGTACAAACAGATACACTCACCTTGGGCCCCATGTGATCACAATTTCTGCAGCCATAGGTTTTTTTTATATTTTTTTAAATTTTTTATGTATATGAGTGTACTGTCTGCATGTAGGTTTGTGCACCCATGTCATGCAATACCGCAGAGGTCAGAAGAGGGTGTCTGATCCCCCAGAACTGGAGTTAAAGACAGTTCCTAGCCTCCATGTAGGTGTTGGAAATCAAACCCGGGTCCTCTTCAAGAGTAGTCAGCGCTCTTAACCGCTGAGCCATCTCTCCAGCCCCAGCCATAGGTTGTTTTTTTTTTTTTTTTTAATCAAGATATGTAGTTCAGGGCTGGAGAGATGGCCTAGCGGTTAAGAGCACCGACTGCTCTTGCAGAGGACCCGGGTTCGATCCCCAGCACCCACATGGCGGCTAAGAACCATCTGTAACTCCAATTCCAGGAGAACTCCAGTTCCAGGGGAACCCGAGACCCTCTTCTGACCTCCGCGGCATTGCATGACACGGGTGCACAAACCTACATGCAGACAGTACATTCATCCACATAAAAAAAAGATATGTAGTTCATAAGACATAATCTTCTATAGCTCAGAATGAATCTTCTTGTTTCAAAAATACAAACTTGATTATCATATAATTCATAGTAATGTGAAAATGAAAGACTTAGTAAAATATAATTCAATATTTATACAATACATTAGTTTCAGGGACAGGTTCATGTCTTAGGACTTAAGAGATAAAAATTAAATTTCTACTAAGTACCAGAAAAAAGTACCATAGATATTTAACTGAAATAAAAAACCTGATAGCTGTCTGGAAGAAAAATGTTTAAATTTACCTAATGAGCATGAAATGTAGACAAAAGCATCTACTTACTACTTTTACTATCGAATTGGGAAAGATTAAAAAATATAGTGCCTTTGAACACTGGCATGGTTGTAATGAAATAGATCCTGGCTTTTCCACCAATGGTGTGAATATAAATTGGCAAAAGTAACTAATACATTTTCTGGAGAGTAATTGGGTCATAATCTATTAAGAGCCTTAAAATAGGGCATACTCTTTGATCCAGAAATTTCATTTCTAGGTCTAGTGAAATAATCAGAAATATGTGTCAGGCTTCATGCATAAAGAATATTTCTGCATCCCCTTCTAGAGTTGTAAAAAACTGGAAAGTTAGAGAATACTAAATAATTATGCTTTGTAGTGAAACTATTGCCAATCACTGAAATATAAGTGCACAAAGTACCATAAATTCTTTGTATACGTCATGATGTAAGCTAACAACACTGGAGGTGGGTACTGCCATAACCTACTTGGCAAATGAGGAAACTGAGGCAGACAGAGGTCAAGACAGCTGGGAAATTTTTGAGCTGGAATACAACCAGAAGTGCTCTGAGCCCACAAAAAGTAGCTTTTGCTCCTGCACTACCACAGCATTTGCATAGGACAGCATGATATTGCAGATGCAATGCTAACATTTTCTACTGCAGTTTAATACAAAACAAGAAAAAGATTCTGTCATATTTCCATTAGAAACATCAGAAAGTCAAAGCAAACAGTCATTCAGAATGAGTTACAAGCTAACAGAGACAAAATATTTTAAGACATGTAATGCACGTATAAATTATCCAAATATTCAGAGACATGCCTTTAATCCCAGCACTTGAAAGGTAAAGGTAAGTGGGTCCTTGTGAGTTCCAGGCCAGCCTTGTCTACATAGCCAACACCAAGAGATCTAGGGCTATGTAGTGAGACCTTGCCAATCAAAAAGGAAAATTGTGAGACAGTCTTGGCGAGATGGCTCAATGGGTAGAGGTACTTGCCCATAGAGCTGATGGCCTGAGTTTGTCTCCCAGGTCCAACAAGAGGGTAAAAGAGAACCTACACTGTCCTCTAGGGGAATACAAATAATTAAAAACTAGTTTGAAGTTTAACATTCTCCCTCAAAATTATGAATGTACTGAATTCATAAGAAATCCCAATTTTAGGATTTGGTTCTGTAGAAATGCTGGTCCATGATACCAAAATATGTGCAGCACAATATCTACTTCAGGATTCTTCACATGAAAGTTAGAAGAAACATTCAAATAGCTAAGACTGGAAGGTGAGTGAACTATGATATTTCAGTATAATTCCCACCATGTAGTTATGAAGGTGAATGAGGAGAAAGATTATAACTTTTGATGGAGAAAGAAGCAAATACACACACACACACACACACACACACACACACACACCTTTGTTAATACATGTAGAAAAATAATCTCACCCCATCTGTCTTCTGCATATGACTCTTACATTGTAAGTGAGCACATATGAACCAGAGGAGGTAGAGACAGCTTCTAGGGACTGAGTGACAGGTAGAGACAGAACTTTCATTTTCTACCAGAATCTGTTTCCAAAAACCAAGGAGAAAACTGAATGAGGATTTGAGTGATATTTTAAAAACTTTAGTTCTAAACTCATGTTATAAATCTATGTTTCGGGGGCTGGAGAGATGGCCTAGCTGTTGGGAGCGCAAGCTACTCTTGCAGAGGACCTGGGTTCAATCCTCAGCACCCACATGGCAGCTGAGAGCTGTCTTTAACTCCAGTTCCAGGGGAATCTAACATCCTCTTCTGACCGCGGCATTGCACAACACGGGTGTACAAACCTACATGCAGACAGTACATTCATACACATACAAAATAAATAAAATAAAAAAATAATAAATCTATGTTTCAATCTTATGGGTCAAAGCAAAATGATGAACTTCTTTGCTATCTGTTTGGTTTTTAGCTAATTTGTCAAAACAAAATATAAATTAGCAAATGAAAACAGACAACATAATGCAGGTTAATAAAAAAGGGAACTAGAGCTAGGCATGGTACAGCAGGCTTTTAATACCAGCACTCAGGAAGCAAGGGCAAGCATATCTTTGTGAGATTGAGGCCACCCTGGTCTACATAGTGAGTTGTGTGTTCCAGGCTAACTTGGGTTACAAGGAAATCCTAAGAAAGAAAGAAAAAGAAAGAAAGAAAGAAAGAAAGAAAGAAAGAAAGAAAGAAAGAAAGAAAGAAAGAAAGAAAGAAAGAAAGAAAGAAAGAAAGAAAGAAAGAGAAAGAAAGAAAGAAAGAAAGAAAGAAAGAAAGAAAGAAAGAAAGAAAGAAAGAAAGAAAGAAAGAAAGAAAGAGAGAGAAACCAAAGTCCATCTTTCCTCAGGTTTATAATTTTTTCACAGTGAGCTCATTATAACCAGAAAAACATTTATTAAAGTGCTGGAATTTAGTAAATAATAGAACATCTTTTTCTCTAAATGGCCGAAATTCAATTTTAGAAGAAATCCGGACTCTAGAATCTATCCAGTTAGGCAAATTAAGCATGCCAACTGATCAAATCAATTTTCTGCATTATGACCTTTTACCACCAGCCTTCAATATGTGATATTCTAAAAGAAAAATAAATAAAGCTCATCATTGCATTTAACACGGTGACATTGACAAGGAATTCACACAGCAATTCCTTTGAGTAAAGATGAAAGAAAACTGGAACGGATATATTTGTGCTGAAAATAAAATGCCTGTACTAGATAACACAGAGATTCTGCATAAAAAAACAGTGTCCTTCTTTGCTTTTGGTCCCAACCCACACAACTGTACTGGATACAAATTAATCATCTTCCATATACATGATCACTTCCATACTGGTCTCAATTTTTCTAACTTATTTATTATGCTATATATTCTATATGTCTTTAGGTCTAACTTTCATTTTAACTTTGTATTGTGTGTGTTTAGGATGTGTGTGTGTGTGTGTGTGTGTGCAGGAGGGAGGCTAACTATGTGGAGCTGCTTCTCTCCTTCCACATTTACATTTACATGAATTTGGGGGGTGTTGGACTCAGGTCTGGTAACACTGTTTGTGGCTAAGCCTGACCACCTACTTTCTATTCCCAAGACTCACACTGTGTAAGGTGTGATGCAACTCCCACAAGGTATCCTCTGATCTCCAAATGCACACACACACACACACACACACACACACACACACACGCGCGCGCGATATAAAGCAAGATTCCTTAGAGAGACAGGAGCCCTCCTTCCTTGCCTGCACCCTTCTCCCTCTCATCCATTCCTTATTTTTTTTTCTTGTTTTCTTTAATCCATTTTAGGTTACTGGTTTGAAACTGGGACTTTGAAACCCAAAGGGGAAATTTTTGATGGGAAAAACAACCCCTGTGGTGAGGGTGACACCAGTATTTGGCAGAAATCTCTCTTTGATAAAATATCATCATCATTTTTTTTCCTTTTTGCTAATATTATTTTTAAATGTGAGTCATCAGGAACGCAACAGGATTTTGTTATTTGTGTGTTAACATTTATTTTAATTACTTTTAAAAACTGAATATCTATCAGCCTTAAAAAGGATGAAATCTTTTCATTTGCTACAACATGGTTGAATAGCTTTGATTTTAATTATCTTATAGTACTTTAAGAATATTGGACTTTTTCTTTTTTGGCGTATGCTATGATGTTTCCTGCTGAAAATAAATGTATTTAAATAAAATCACTTAAGGAAATAATAGAAAAAGGGAAAATTGTTTGACAAAAACGGGAGCTGCAGTGTGGTTAATGCAGTCTGAGGACAGAGCACAAGCCATGGGAAGCTTCTGCATTGCAATATCTGCTGCTTTCTGTGTCCACTGCTCATTGGAATTGTGGGGCAACAGAATGGAAATAGCTTGAATGCGATTGTCTTGGTCATTTGGGAAAATGCATCATTCTTGAGTGAAGGAAATATGTTATTAAATTCAAGTTGAACTTGGTCAGAGGCAAAATTTGAGTTTTCCAAAAGCACCAAATGAAATTCAATGATTTCAAGAATCCCTATTGTCCCACAATAGCTTATGTAGAGGAGAAAGGAGAGAGGGTAGAACCCTACACCAAACTAAGCAGTTTTGTACCAGAGAGTCAAGGTAGTCCTTTTCACTAGAGGGATGGGAAGGGGTCTGGAAAGACGGCTTAAGGGGTAAACGCCCTGACACCAAGCCCGGGGAACTGAGTTCATCTCCAAGAGTTCATCGCCAAGAGCCCCCCAAGTAAATAAATATAACAAAATGTGAAGAGGAATGAGGACGATGATACTAAGGCTGCAGGTTCAAAGCAGACTTATCTAAAGACAAATCCATCTTATCACATTCAAACATGTTTCAATATACCTTAACTACATCTTCTATGCATGATTGATTTGTTTAGGAAAATTTCTGTATTCAAAAATGCAAGATGACTATATTGTAACATAGTGCAGGGATCTTGAAGATGGATGTGATTTTGAACTTTCCTACTGAACAAATCTGTGAAGTCAGAGCAAAGTTGTGCTTCACTGTGGATTGGAGTTGAGAAGCCCAATCTGTAGTTTTATGACACTTTAAAGAATGAGTCACCGTGAATGTAATTAGGCTCTGAACGGCCCCTACTTCTCCAAGTATCTAGAATGCAAGCATGGAATTTCCAGTCATAACCACTTTGCTACTGCATATTGGTTCACAGGTATAATTCCATTCAAAAGGTATAGAGCTCTTCCAACACATCAAACCTCAGCTCTCTGATTTTAAATTCTTCACATCTGATATCTCTCCACCTTGGGTCTTATTACACAGAACACAGAAAATATACGGCCATATTTTCATTTAAGTGAAAGTTTCAGACTTTTGGCAAGGCAGAACTAGTCAATGGAGGTTTTTTTATCTCCGATGTGAGGCTTGGTACCACTCCCTGATTTTATTGCTTTCTGAAAACTGGCTCACAGAAAAAGCAAAATCATGGCCTTTCCTCCCAAAATACTCTAAATCTCCTTTAATTCATTAATTGTACAATAAATCATTTGTATTTGAATTGTAGTAGAATTACCCCCAACAAGGAAGTTAATTTTAATTGCAATTTTCAGCATTCTTCTTCATTCATTCAACTCATATTCTCTCCCTCTGTAGGAGATTTAAGATTATGACCCCTTTGGGGCTGGAGAGATGGCCTAGCGGTTAAGAGCGCCAACCGCTCTTACAGAGGACCCGGGTTCGATCCCCAGCACCCACATGGCGGCCGAGAGCCGTCTGAAACTCCAATTCCAGGAGAACTCCAGATCCAGGGGAATCTGAGACCCTCTTCTGACCTCCGCAGCATTGCACAACATGGGTGCACAGACCTGCATGCAGACAGTACATTGATACACATACAGAAATAAATTTAAAAAAAAAAGATTATGACCCCTTCTTAAACCAGAACACTTGACACATCACATCTAGATACAATGAAACAGGGATCTCCTTCAGCTTCCCTCTGTAAGATCTGCCCATCCAGACATCCCAAGATCCACACTTTGTACATTCTTCTCTACCCAATGTGACCAGAGATCTCTGCTTGTCTTTCTAGATCAGTCCCTGTCATCTTCTTAGTCTCTGGATCTCCTTGGCTTTCACCATCTTAAATTCTTAGCTTTCACAAATTCCTTTTATGTTGTTTCTCCTCGTATTTTGGAGTTTTACTAACATACAAATATGTTCTGTGATTCTTTTTTTAAAAAAATTTTTATGTGTATGAATGTACCGTCTGCATGTAGGTTTGTGCACCCGTGTCGTGCAATGCCGTGGAGGTCAGAAGAGGGTGTCGGATTCCCCTGGAACTGGAGTTGAAGACAGTTCTCAGCCACCATGTGAGTGCTGGGGATCGAACCCGGGTCCTCTGCAAGAGCAGTCGGAGCTCTTAACACTAGGCCATCTCTCCAGCCCTGTTCTGTGATTCGTAAAAGAAAAAAAGCCTCTGACGGCATAATTCCTTTAACTTGTTCAATGTCTCTCTTCTTCCTCACAGCAAAGTTTCAGTTGCTCTGGAAAATACTCCATTTTCCTACCACTCCATGGAAACTGGTTTTTACCCAGTGACCTGTATGTTACACCAGCTCCCCATCTTTATCTGAATGGGCACACACTGCTGTTGGACACAAAACCCTCCCTCTTCGTAGATGTTTCTCCCTTGCTCCTGCTGTTCTGCTTGTTTTTGTATTCTGTTAGCTATTTCTACACACTCTTAGCCAACTTCTCTGGTTTGTTCCCTACAGGAATCAGATTTTGAAATTCTATCCCCCCAACCCCCAATCCATGTGGCTACATTTGGAGTGAGGAACTAATTATTAAGTGAAATGAACATACAATGATAAGATTTGTGTTCTTTTCGAGGACACATCAAGAGGACATACATGTGGACATAATGGGAAGGAATCTATGACCAAGACAGAGTCAGAGACAGGGAAGGAAGTCTATTTATAAGACAGACCAGAGATTGTTGGAATCTTCACCTTGGATTTTCCAGAGCCCCAGTCCAGAAGATAACTATTTACTGACCAATCTATTCCACCTGTGATACTTTGTAACAAGAGCCCTAAAAGATGAATGCATCCTTCCCTAGATGTCCCTCTTGATTTCAACCCCATAAATGATACCTCCCTACACATCCTTCTCAATAAACAGCCACATCACCCTTTCTTCATCAAGATGCAAGTCTTGATTCGCTGCTGTCCCGTATATCTTACATAAATACTTCTAGTCCCATTGATTCCACCTCTAAACCAACTCTGAGTCTTCACAGGCACACTCTCTACACACCCTTCATTCAGCTCACACCATCATCGTTTCTCAACTTCATAACCACACAAACTTCCAAGAGCTTTTTACCTTCATTCTGGGCTTCCTGTATACTATTCTGCACAGATAACTTAGAGCCTTCTTTATATTAAAATAAAATAAAATACCCAACAATGGCATCCTACTAAAAATAATTTGTTCTTTAAGGCCAGTTTGAAAGTTACAAAAATCTCATTCTTTTGCATTGCTGAGTAACTTGGTACCCTCTAGACTCATTCCCATGATGTTCAGGCCACAATGAATTTCATTGCTCTCTCCACCATCAACTTAACGCCAGCATGATATCTGTTCTACTTGGAGACTTCTCTAAATCTTGACTTCTGAGCCTGCTTGTCGTTCTCTGCTCTGCATGGTCATTGCTTCTTCTACACTCTGTGCAGGTTTTGTTTCTATATAGAGCAATTTTAACTGTGCTCGTTTTACTCGGTTATTTCTCTTGCTTATTTGGGCTCGCCTTCTCTAGAATGTCAGCTTCATCAGAACAAATTTTGTTTTGTTCGTCCTTTTACTTTCCTCATCTTAAACTAATTTTCCCATTATGTAAAAAATAAGATTGATCCAGTAACTCTTAGAAAATTATTTATGTTAACTTTATTTATATGCTATATAGATAAGCTTTGTTTTCAAACAATTTTAGTTATTCTTTAATTTCTTTAAAATGATCTCTAAATGGAGTTAGATAATCCTAGGAAATGAATGTCATCTTTATGACATTGGTATAAATTGCAACCATAAAATATATTAACTTCACTAGTAAATAATGTGTAGTTTCCCAGTAAAGAATCTACTGTATTTCATGCTTTCTGCCATTTATGTTAATGCTTATCAAGTTAAGTTAGTGTACACAACTGTCCCTCAGTGCAATTTCATCCACTGGAGTTTAATCAGCCTATCTACAGTCACTCCCTTGAAGGTCAGCGGGTGACTATGGAGAAAGGGACATGATGATGATTAAGCCTTTGTGTATGAAATGCACCAAAATTTAAAAATATATACCAAAAAAAGAAAATAGAAATAAAAATCTCTAGAGATACAGAGAACACCAATTTGGGACCTTATCCAATTGAATTGACATGTGTCTCCTCCTGTTCAACATTACCATTGCCACAAGTTAACAGCAAACTTCTAGTGGCCTGAAACTCTCTGTTTCCCTATGCTCATGGGACAACCCTGGCTCCTAAAATCTTCCCAGACCCTCTTTCCAAATGGTCCCTGAGCAGTGGGGGGGGGGGGCATTTAGTATAAGAGTCCTATCCAGGGAAACATATTCTACAGTCTCTTATTCTCTAAAACTTAGCCACTTGTAACCTTCTATGTGCTGCACTCTGTTTTATAAGAACTTGAGATATGTATTAGCATTTTCTCCACCCCCATTCCAATATGTTCTGAGAGCCTTAGGTGTAGAGCTTCCACTGCAGATGAGTCAGGTAAGGATGAGCATCTCTCACAGGTATGTTCTTTATGTGTGACCAGTTGTGGAACTCTGCAGCAGCCTCCATCTGTTGCAAAAAACAAGCTTCTTTGAGGACTAGTGTAACTTATTCTTGTCTATACATATATCCATATTTAGGATAAGGTAAGAAATTTCATTTGTCTAGAGATTTGACAAAGATAGGGTTTTGACAAAGATAGGGTTTTCTCTAGGATCTATGACCTAATCAGCCATGTATGTCCAGCCATAATTACAGTGTAACCCATGAGTTCACTCCCATTTAGAGGACTTTAAGACCAATTAGATAGCTGTTGACTATACCCCAGACAACAAAGCCACTACTTCACCAATAGAAGTAGTTAGCTTTATAGGTATTTAAACATTACTAATTGTTATGGTAGGTTACTTTGGTATAGACACAGATGCTTGGATGGTATGTTAATCCATGTATTACATTTTCTTCTGTTAAGTATGACAGGGTTGTTGTGTGGTTTATAACATCTCCTAACCGTTAGAGGATGTAGGCTTGTGGCATCAGCCATGGGTTATTCCTCCAAGGAGAGAGCCAATAGCCAATTAGATTTGGGATATACAGACATATGGCTGCCACTGCTGCACAGTACTTCCAGGCAGATGAGGTGTAGCTGGTGCTGACGGAGGGGTCTTGCTTGACTCAAGGAGACCTATATTTGCTTTATTTGTTTAGTGGCCTTTGGTAACACTCTCTGGCATTCCAGAGACCATCCGTATGCTTGCAAGTGCAGTCTCCATACATCTTTCCCATGTTTATATCAGGTCTTCAACAGCAGGGCCTTATCGCCTCTCTTCCTGCAGATATCCCGGTTTGGAGGCAAGGAGCCTTTACCTTTTGTGGGGGCTTGGATCCCCTGGCCAACATCTCCTTGGTAGAATAATCCATTGTTGATGTCAGAGCTCCTGTATTAATATATTTTGCTTAAGTGCGTAGCTTAAGGAGACTTTAGCATTATATTTGGTTCTGAATAGCGAATGCAAGTGCTACATTGGTAGGACCGAAAGGCTATATATTATACTGTGTAAATACCTATATATCTAATTGCATGTGCTTCATTAGTAGGATTGAAAGGTTATGCCTGGACAAGCTGGCAGCCCATGAAAGAAAACAGCCAGAATTGACTAGAGACCAAGACAACAGCTCCAGAGAAAGTAGACTGTTTTGCATTTCATCCACCTGTGCCCCTTTTCTAAGCCTAGGGAACAATCTGCGGAAGAGGAGGCGCGGTAGAATATAAGGGCTGTGATTGGGGTGAATGGTGAAACTACAACAATATAGACTGGACACTCATTTGATCAACTTGATTGAACATGCAAGCCCCCCCCCCTGCTGGATGGTGGGACCCATGAGCTGTGTGGGTTTGGGCACAACTGCTCGCAAATTGGTTTTACATGAAGGATGCTTGTACTCACAAACTATCACTTATTGTTAAAAGAAATGAAAACAAAACAAAAAAACAGAAAGATGCAGAAAAGTTATGGCAGAATGCATGATCTGGGATGGGTAGGGGTGGGGTGGGGTGAAGGAAAGGGGATATACGCCTGAACTGAATTGGAAAATGATGTATGAAATACACAAAGCATCAATAAAAAATTAATTAAAAAAAGAAGTAGTTAGCTTTAGGACTTGGTTGGACCATTGATTGATTAAGTTTTTAATTGACAGTGTTTTTAAATTCCTACAAGTTCTTGGGAAACTTGGAATAAACCCAGATTTTTCCTTAGCTTTGAGGAAAAGGAATATTTAATGGCATAAAAACAATATTGTTTATAATTTCTTTGGCCTTTCCATAAGCCAGGCACCCAACAATGGATTCTACCAGTCATTTACAATACCTCACATTGGCTTCTAACTGTAATCCACAAATATTATAGTTTTCACCATGCAAAACCATGCCAGTCTGTTCTTGTCTATTACCTTCATCTTCCACAATTTAAGGTACAAATACTGTTTAACCATTCTTCAAATATTTCTGCTAATATTCCATTACTTGCTGCTCATAATTATAAATTTTAGAGGTAAAAACCAAATCTTCTATAAGACTATCCACAGAGATAGTATTAGCTTTATTTTTAAAAAAGAGAGATAATATTAGCTTTAATCTATGCTTACATTCCTCATTCACTAGAGGAATCTGTTTTTTTTTTTATGTGTATGAATGTACTGTCTGTGTGTAGGTTTGTGCACCCATGTCGTGCAATGCCATGGAGGTCAGAAGAGGGTCTCGGATTCTCCTGGAACTGGAGTTCTCCTGGAATTGGAGTTACAGATGGTTCTCAGCCGCCATGTGGGTGCTGGGGATCGAACCTGGGTCCTCTGCAAGAGCAGTCGGTGCTCTTATTCCTGGGCTGGAGGCCATCTCTCCAGCTCAGAAATCTGTTTTTAAAACTAAATAACAAACAAAACTGCTCTGTTACAAATTTTAATAATATCACACAAGAATTTTAACAATTAAACTAAAAGTAAGAAAAGTTATGGTTTTCTTTATTTCATGTATTTAAAGCATGACATGTTGGAAAACTGTTTTGACTCTGTAAAGGGGTACAAATAGCATTTGTTATATTTTTATACTCCACTACTGAGTAAATAAAAACTAAAGACTCTAGGAACAGAATTTGTTAATCACTTGTACATTGAAATCAGAGCAAGTTAAATAAAATACAACTTTCAACATGTTTTCTTGATAAATGACTCCTCAATTTTACCTTTACTTCCTTTGTCTCTCCTCACTCCAGGCTTGAACAGTTTTTTTTTTGTTTTGTTTTGTTTTGTTTTGTTTTGTTTTGTTTTTGTCTTTTCGATACAGGGTCTCCCTGTAGCCCCAGCTGTCCTGGAACTCACTTTGTAGAGACCAGGCTGGCCTTGAACTAACAAAGATCTGCCTACCTCTGCCTCCCAAGTGCTAGGACTAAAGGCATGTGCCACCACGCCCAGCTTTGAACAGTTTTCTTAATACTACTGTTTGTTAGCCTAATTAAGCACATGTAATTTAATATGTAAAAATATAACTTTCATGTGTATATGTGTATGTGTGATACACGTAGTCATATGTGCATGTTTATGTGTAGATCAGAGTACAAACTCCAGTGTTGTTTTGTAGATGTGGCCCATCTTCTTGGGGATCATCGTCTCCAATTGGCCTAGAACAGGCCAAATAGCTTAGGCTGATCGGCCAGCAAGTCCCAGGAACACCCCTGCCACCATTACAGTTACCTGAATAAAACAGCCTGACTCTTAATTTTAGTTTTTTTATATACAATATTTTTATTGATGTTTTGTTTATTTCATACAACATTTCTCAGTCCAATTTAGACACACTCACTTTTCCGTATCCCCCATCCCACCCAGTTCACACACTCTGCCATATATGTCTTGTATCTTTTTTTCAGTCTTTTCAATGTTTTTCTCTGCAGAGGTTTATTGTTTGGGCAGAAGTTAACTGTTTCAGTAAGTAATGTATTTATAGTTCCTTGACATTTTATGTATTTATGGTTATTTGACATTTTGTCATTGCTATTCCCTCCCATTTGTATTGCTCCAAAATATGCCTATATACACGTCACATGTACACCAAAATTATGACCTCTGAAAATAAACTGTATATTAATTCTAAAATATGTTTAGGGATTCACATTTTTCCTTTATTTTTTAAATATTTTATTGATGATTTGTATATTTCATTCATTACCTTCACCCAGTTTAGACACATTCCTCTCTCCCTGCCCCCACCCCACACCTGTTCTACCATATATGTCTTGCATCTTTCTCTCAGTCTTTCCAAAGGTTTTTATTGCAGAGGCTTGTTGTTTTGGGCAGAATTTAACTGTATCGGTCAGTTCTTTGACCCAGTCTTTATGTTGTTGTTTTCCCTCCCCTTTGTATTGCTCCAACATATGCCTATGTAACTATCACATGTGCA
This sequence comes from Rhizomys pruinosus, assembly GCA_009823505.1. Taxonomy (NCBI): domain Eukaryota; kingdom Metazoa; phylum Chordata; class Mammalia; order Rodentia; family Spalacidae; genus Rhizomys; species Rhizomys pruinosus. Next base: position 418,597 of record VZQC01014793.1, on the reverse strand, counting down.
TCAAAATTATGACCTCATTTGTGGATGCTAACACCAAATCCCCAGCTGAAAGGGAAGCTGAACAACATTATTGTTATATTTCTTTTCATCTGAAAGCAACTGTGTTGTTATAATGTAAATCTCTTAACAGGTTCTAGAATCAACCTACCACTTATTTTCAGACTCTGTAATTACTGTATATGGGTGGAAGGTATGTATTCATATTTTAGAGTAATATAAAATTAAAGGGGGAATATGTGAATTCCTAAACATATTTTGGAATTAACATACAGTTTATTCTCAGACGTTGGGTCTGAACTTGGAGGACACCCATTTCCCCAGATGACCTTTGGATCTATGTTGTAGAACTGCTGTAGGAACTATGTTCTGGAATTGTGTTCTTGAATCAGAGCCAAGCCTGAGAGGAATATTTTCACTTCTCACTTCCAAAAATAAAGACTAGTGTGGTGGTTTGAATGAGTATGTCCCCCATAGGCTTCAAGTATTCAGACATTTTGTCCCCAGTTGGTGGCACTATTTTGGAAGATCTTAGAAAGTATGGCCATGCTGGAGGAAGTATGTCATTGGGGGCAGGCTTAATGAGTTCAACAAGCCTTGCAGTCTCCAGTCTCTCCCTCTCTTGACTTCCTGTACTCACTGCGAGATGTGAACCTTGGCTTTCTGCTCCAGCCCCAGCCACCATGCCTCCCACCACAATGGACTCTAATTCCCTGGAACCATCAATAGTAAGCTCAAATAAACTCTTCCTTTTATAAATTCCCTTGGTCATGGTGGTTTTATCACAGCAACAGAAAAGTGACTAATACAACTAGTATTATAGAAGCCCCTTACTTATCTTGGATAAAATAGCAAATTGAGATTCCCAGGAATGAAAATTTGGTAACCTTGTTGAAGGAGCATGTGGTTCAGTGGATTTTCCAAGGTCAATTAAAAGCCATTAGTGCAGATTCTGTGCATTTTCTAAAAGCCATTCCTACTCAGTCTCTGCCTGCCCAGCACTGGAGTCACAGGCAGGCACTGCTACTTTTTAATTTTTTTTAATTTATTTTACTTGACCAGTAAGTACACATATGCAATAAACATAAGGAGTGTCTATATAAACCCAGTTAATTAACATCTGAGTCCAGTTTTTGTACCACCCAGGGTCCCCAAGTCCAGTGGAAAAGTTTTTCTTACACAAACATGTTGATCAAATAAAAAAGAAAAAAAAGAGAAAAAAAGAAAACCCAGTCCATTTTTGCTGTGATCTCACAATTCATCCCCCTTCTTGGTCTCTACAATCTGACATGCCAACCTCTTCTGAGAGAGTCCCTGGGCTTTGGAGGGGAGCGGGAGAGAGTGAGAGATAGAAGATCTAGCATGTTTCTTTGTTTCTTTGTTTGTTTGTTGTTTGCTGAGGTGGCACATCAAACTCTTTGGACTGTCCAAGTTCTGTTTATAATGGACTAGTGGGTCATTTAGGAATCTCCTTTTAATTATAGTAATAAAACAAAAAATAGTAACAAATATTAAAGATTATAGCAAGTTACTCTATGGGCACAGACACATATGCTTGGATATTTTGGTTGGGGCATTACAACTCTTTGACAAAGGCATGCCAACAGCTTTCTAATGGGGTCAACAGAGCCCCCCCACATTAAGAGGCACCAAGGCATGGGCTGGAGAGATGTCCTAGCGGTTAAGAGCGCTGACCGCTCTTACAGAGGACCCAGGTTCGATCCCCAGCACCCACATGGCGGCCGAGAACCGTCTGAAACTCCAATTCCAGGAGAACTCCAGTTCCAGGGGAATCCGACACCCTCTTCTGACCTCTGCAGCATTGCACGACACGGGTGCACAAACCTGCATGCAGACAGTACATTCATACACACACGTACATAAATAAATAAAATTAAAAAAAAATTTTAATTCCTTCAACTCCTTAATTTCCCTAATCATGTTTATAATGGTTCTTTTAAGATCTGTATCTTGAGTTATATCTAAGGAGTCTTCACTACAGGATTCTTCAATATGGCTACTTAGTATTTGGTGGAAGTCCATTTGAGATATTTTTTTGTCTTTGCGAGACAGGGTCTCCCTGTAGCCCAGCTGTCCTGGAACTCACTCTGTAGACTAGGCTGGCCTTGAACTCACAAAGATCTGCCTGCCTCTACTTCCCAAGTGCTAGGATGAAAGGCGTGCACCACCATGCCTGGCTACCATTTGAGATTTTTATGTTATTATTTTTTCATTGAGATTTAGACATTTTGGTTGCTTTTGTTGGTTATGCTATTAATGTGAAGCTTAGGTGTTTCTTTGTTGAGCTTAAGACTGATTTTGGTTATATTCTTCAGGTGCTTTTGTCGACTTCTTAAGTGGCGTGCAGGTATGGATAATTTAGGCTCCAAAATCTTACCTCTATCCCAGTACTGGACAGACCAGCATGCCTCACCCAACCAGTAAATAGCTTGCCCAATGGCCAGAGCCACTCAATATCTAAACTACCTGAACCCCCCAGGCCTGTGGAACCAGCATCCCTAAGGCCCCAGGGGCTCCTAGTCCTATGCGCTGAAAAGTCACCAACACTTCCACTATTGTGCAGCCAGAGTTCCCCACTCCAAAGTTGGGTGAGCCCCAGTTACCCACCCAATAAGATGTACTCATAGGACCACCGCAAGCCACCCGACGTCTGCCCACCTGTCTCCCTGGGCTACCTATCAAGGTCTGTACCCAGATCCAGTGGGAGGGAGGCTCAGCCACACCCATGTTAGCCCTGTTGTTTCCTGAAGCCCTTGAGCCACATCTGTAGCACTAAATTGCAGTCACTAAGGGTCCAAGTGCTGTTGGACCACCTCTGGTGTTTCTCAATGCTCTTGGCGGGCCCCTAAGTTCCCCCACCCAACTTTGTCTTAGCTGCTCAGAATGTACCCCCCTTCCCTGGGAACTGCCTTCTTAATCTCTCCCACTGCTACTATTTTTTTTAAGATTTGGAAATAACAGTTTATTTTCAGATGACATGATTTTAGTACATGCGTGACATATATAAATGCATATGTTGAAACAATACGGATCGAAGGGAACAACAACAACAAAAGAATTGGGACAGGGAACTGACTGAAGCAGTAGAGTTCTTCCCCCCCCCAAAAAAAATAATCATCTCTGCATGAAAAACTTTGCAAAGATTCAGAAGGGGAAACAGGACATGTATGGCAGACTGCATGAATTTGGGAGGGGAGGGGGCATGGAGGGGAAAATGAGTCTGGATTGAACTGAGAACTGATGTATGAAATGCACAACACTTCAATAAAGGATTTTTTTTAAGTTCTAAATGTTAAGCTGGAATCTGAGGACAGGATTTGCGTCTTGACAATGTGTTTCTAGGCACTTTCTTGCCAAAGTAATGAGTCTTCTGCTGCTGCAAGGCCCTGGTGACAGCTGGATCCACAAACCACAGTTCATCAATTGATTGCATGTGTTTCCCCTCAGAAAACAAAAACTGCATGTACATACCAGGATGGGAGGGGAATTGATTTCCAATGTCCATAAAATCTGGTTGGATCTGAAGTGTCGCTCTGGAAGACAAATCTTACTGCAGCTCCTTCTGTATATAAAGTTCGTTTCTTTATAAAATGTAGAGCCAAATATAAAAATACTAATAAGAATTTGTAAATTGAAAATTAATTTTTTTATTTTTGTATGTGTATGAATGTACTGTCTGCATGTAGGTTTGTGCACCCATGTTGTGCAAGGCCACGGAGGTCAGAAGAGGGTCTCGGATTCCCCTGGAACTGGAGTTCTCCTGGAATTGGAGTTACAGATGGTTCTCAGCCGCCATGTGGGTGCTGGGGATTGAACCCGGGCCCTCTGCAAGAGCAGTCGGTGCTCTTAACCCCTAGGCTATCTTTCCAGCCCTGAAAATTAATTTTAATGTACCCAGAAAGGAAAGAGACAAAACATTTTTTGTAATTAATAGAAAATAAAATCTCATAATCTGTAAGCCTTTCAGTCATGATCTTCTGGAGGTCATTTATGGTCTCATTATACTTGTAAATACTTGCTCAGATATATTTTTTACCTTCCATAAAAGCATAATTTGATGAAAACAAGCACTTTATTTGATCAACATGATAGTACATATAAGCTCCCCCAGCTGGACAATGGGGGCCTCGGGTTGTATAAGTTTGGGCATAGCTACTTGCAAACTGGTTTTACATAAAGGATGCCTGTATTCATTACTTATGACCTATTATTAAAATAAATAAATAGAATTAAAAATAAACAAAAACATGTTTATTACTTTAGTGTGGAGTACTGTCTGAAATGAGATGGTTAATGATTACCATAGTATAGTTCAAAATACAAAACGGGACTTGGAACTTCTATTGTAATAAATTTCTATATGATGTGTGTGAGCATCCACTCCTCTCTCTCCAGTGTTAGGAATGAATACCTCTGTTTGAAGCACGGTGAGAAAGTTTTTCAGGACTGCCTTTTATTTATTTATTTATTTATTTATTTATTTATTTATTTATTTATTTATTTATTATTCTTTTTGAGACAGGGTCTTCCTGTAGCCCCAGCTGGCCTGGAACTCACATTATGACTGGAACCAGTGACAGTTGAGCAAATGTGTGAAACAGTGCCGATGAAGGAAGACTGTGTTGGTGGAATTCTCCATAGCAGACCTCACTGAGAAAGGATAAAGACAGGCAATTACTCAGGAGAAAAGAGTAAATCTGAATTCACACAAGTCTAAAGATATTACCAAGCAGAAAATCACATTGACGCCCCTCCCAAAAGAGAGGGGATTGTGCTAAGCATCTATTGAGAAATCAAGTCAATACAGACATGCACGGATATCCTGAACTTCGAAAACATAAGTTATATCTGGTGCCAATAGATTAAAAGTGGAAAAGTACTTGTTTTCACTGCTATTCTTTATCTGCATTTCAGGCATCTACTTCAGATCCTCATGCTGGAACTTTACCAACTGAGCTATCACCCACGCCTCCAAAATAGACCTTTTCCTGACTCGTGCCAGGTGCATGCCTTTCTTTGTCTTTTTTATCTCATTAAATGGAACCACCCTTTCCCTGCTGATTTGAATGAAAACCTTTAACATAATCATAGATATCTTTGTTCAGTTTTACTCACCAACTCTTTCTAACATGTACCCCTTCTCTCAGTCTTTATTGTAGCCCATCATCATCTGTATCTTGGTCCATCTCCATAACCACCTACAACCAGAATGATTCCACCTAGCAACCAGAATGACCTGTTCTCACATTGCTTATCATCTGTCAGATGCCAAAGCAGATGTTTCCTTCCTGGTAAGAACTTTGCTGAACACACGTTTCAAGGAACATCTTTTCTCATTCTACCCTTTTATGGTCATCTTCACATATCCAGTTACAGTGATACATAACTCACATTATCATGTGAAAATATTTTGGACTTTTAAAACAGTATTTTATTTTATTTATTTTATTTTTATTGATATTTTGTGTATTTCGTGCATCATTTTTCAATTCAGTTCAGGCACAGTCCCCTTTCCTCTCCCCCCACCCCACCCTAGATCATGCATTCTGCCATAACTGTCCTGCATCTTTCTCTCAGTCTTTTATGTGTGTGTGTTTAGGAATTCACATTTTCCTCCATTAATTTTATTTTTTTTAATTTTTTTTATTAATTTTATTTATTTTTGTATGTGTATGAATGTACTGTCTGCATGCAAGTCTGTGCACCCGTGTCGTGTAATGCCGCGGAGTTCAGAAGAGGGTCTCAGATTCCCCTGGAACTGGAGTTCTCCTGGAATTGGAGCTTCAGACGGTTCTCAGCCGCCATGTGGGTGCTGGGGATCGAACCCGGGTCCTCTGTAAGAGCGGTCGGCGCTCTTAACCGCTAGGCCATCTCTCCAGCCCCCCTCCATTAATTTTATATTACTCTAAAATATGGATACATACTCTCCACCCATACACAGTAATTACAGAGTCTGAAAATAATTGGTAGGTGGATTCTAGAGCCCATTGAAAGATTCACCCCTGTCTGAAAACAGTATTATGCTCTGCTTTTTGCCATACCTCAATTTGATTTCATGAGATAAGAAGAGAGTAATACCTGTTTTCTTTTTATTTATTTCAGTTAGAAGACTAGTTCCCTAAATATATAACATGATTTAAAAATAATTATTGAAGGACAAAATGGAGGAAATAGGAAAAGAAGTGAAGAAGTAAAAGGAAGAGAGGGAAAAGGCAGAGAAAACATCAAAGGTAAGACAAAGAAAGAGGGACTAGAGAGATGGCTCAGAGGTTAAGAGCACTGGCTGTTCTTGCAGAAGACCCAGGTTTGATTCCCAGCACCCACATGGCAGCTAGCAACCATCCATAACTCCAGTTCTGGGGTATCCGTACCTTATTCTGACCTTCATGAGCATTGCATGACATTAGTGCATTCATACACATGCAGACTGTCCACTCACATATAAAATAAAAATAAAGATAAAAGAAAAATAAAGATAAAGACAAAGAAAGAATAGAAAGAAAAGCAAGAGAGAGAAGGAAGTGATAAAGGGAAGGAAGGAAGGAAGGAAGGAAGGAAAGAAGGAAAGAAGGAAAGAAGGAAAGAAGGAAAGAAGGAAAGAAGGAAAGAAGGAAGGAAGGAAGGGAAAATATTTTTAACAATACTTTAGGTAAACTACGAAGACTAACTATGAGAGTTTTGGAAAAACTACATGAAGATTGTTCATTATTGAATCAGATAAAAATATGTATAGAGTCTATAATATGTACAGAAGACTGAAAATTAAGAATTAGACATTTGAAAACACACTATTAAGGTATGATGACAAATACCTTTGGAGTAAATCACTAGATACTGTGACTTGCCATCTCTTCCAACTAACTCAGAGAGCTAAACCCTAAATCTATTTATTTTGTTGCATCTATTTATTTTGTGTGCATTCATGCACATGCACTTGTGACCACAGCCATACAAAGGCAGTGTGAGGGTCAGAAGACAACTTGTTGAAGTAGATTTGTTCTTTCCACCATTTGGGTCTCATGAATTAAATTAAGGTTATCAAGCTTGACAGAAAGTACCTTTACCCACTGAGTTCTTTCACCAGCCTTGACCTCTATTTTAAAAGTAGACTCTAATAACACCAAGTATTAAGTAACATTAAGTATCAGTAAAAAGAGTTATTGTCCCATAGATTCATAACTAATGGATACTTAGCATTTTTTAGCCTATTGATCCTAGCTTGAGATTAGTAGAGAAGAAAAATTTTGAAGTACTTTAAATTATCTCAAAATTAAAACTTTTATTCGGCTTCCTCCCAAGAATTCAAACAATTATAAACTTTGGCTTCTGCCTACCCCGACGCAAATCTCTGCCTATTTTCTTCTTTATCTTATCTCTGTGATACATATGTGCCATACACTATGAAGTATATGTTCTGTGAACAACTAGACACCAGGAACCAAAAACCAATTCATTTCATCTTCACAACACCTAGACATATTCAATATCTTGTTTAGAAAATCAACTGTGTCCCCAGCAAACATGGAGTGAATGAAATTATCAAGCTTGAAACCACTGGTATCTAATTCTACCTGTTTCTTAATGGGAACTGAAGATCTTACTGTAGGGTAGGTCTGAACAGTAATGAGCAATGATATCACTTGTGGAATCTCAACGTTATACCAATTTCTAAGTTAACTACATAGATAGCTCCTTAACACCTAAGCAATAACCTAAGATGAAGCATGTTTGAGACTCAGTCATTTTTTCAGTGTACCCAGACAACCCTCAGTGCACGTTCAGTTACTGGGGTCTAGTCAGCCTATCTACAGTCATTCATTTAAAGATCAGCTCTTCCTCACCCAGCAGTAATTTATTAGAAAGTCAGAGCAGTGATACAAATCAAATCTGAGAGTACAAATCAAAACTAAACAGCAAAGTCTGTCTCTAGAAACAGTCTCCATAGTGATCATTTTGCAAAATACTGAAAAACATTCAGAGTATTTAGAAAGACTATAAAGATGTTTTATGAAGATGACAGAATGAGAAAAAAACACTTTCTCATGAGCAGACAAGAAGCCCAACTTAGAATTTCAAATTAACTTTTTGTATGATGCATTATTTAATAAATGTTAACATTAATTTTTAAAGGGTTTAATTTGCATACCATTACTGGGCCAAATGGTTGATGAGGATCACAATTAAAGAAAGATGCACCATTCATTTAGTAAGAACAAAAATCCAACAAAGTCAAATCTTCATCATTAAGCTGTATAAAGGCAGCCTATAACTGCCAAAAAGGTAGAACTCTCTGACAGATGCTGTTTAACTCATGATTATTTAAATCAACCTCCTTTATGCATGACCTTACTAAGCAAAAGCTCAGTGTCTTCTCAAGAAATAGGAATTTTTTAAAAATAAGTTTCAGACTTCAAGGAGAGGAAGCATTAAGTAAAAAAAACAATCAAATTAGGAATTTGGTTTTAGAAATAAAAATATAATTTGGAATTTGAAATAATTTGCCATCTCTTAATGTTGTGTCATGGACATAAATCACTCTAGAAAAATGGGAGACATTTAAGTAGGATATTAACTAGAATTACTTCCACCAGGACTCAAGCTGTGTTTAGTCCAAAGAAGTTAAACACACACACACACACACACACACACACACACACGCATGCACATGCACACACACACGCACATGCACACATGCACGCACACATTCATTCTTTGCAAGGATGCTCATTCACACCCTGGTTCTGGACATTTGTTGAGGAACTAATTATATTTTGCCACTGTAGTGTATGCTTTCATTTCTTAACCTGAGCTTTGTGTAGCTGCTGGACCTGAAGTAATCCAGTGTATGGACACTTGTTTGGCCATATCCTTTAGTACACAGAATAGATGATTGGATCAGATATGTCTAGCATTCACAAGCCCAACCATTGACCAAAGCTGCAGAAGCAAGCACAATAAGCTCGTCCCAGAAGTTCTTCCAACATCATCTCTTACCTCAAACCTTGCTGCTGAAAATGTTATAGACTGTGAGGTTTATGTGATGACACTGGACCAGATACTGAGGTTGTATCTTAAATCTAATCTAGCACTTCATGAAATCTATAAACAAAGATCTCAACAATAAGCCCCATTGGACACCTAATTGATTCCTAAATGTAAAAACAATGATAATATCTTCTCAGGGGAGTAGGGAGAGGACTGAGGAGTCTGTTCTTGCTTGTTTCAAATAAAATTTAAATTGTTATCAAAGAAATTAATAGTCACTTTATTTGAAAAATAACTACTTCAAAAAATCAAGAAATTAAACTGCTGAACAATTTGGTACTAGGAAATACAATGTTTTCTTCATACAATCATGTGTGGAAGCCCTCTGATTGGGCCACCAATAACACTGGTTAACCAAATAGGTTTTACTAGGGCAGTATGTTTAAACATTGTAAATATATAATCTGTAAGTTTTATTTAATATATAACCATTTATTCACTGCTCTTTTGATGTAAAAATCATGCTATTTTTTTCTGGTTACAGAAGCTTCTGATAGAAGTTCCATGCCATGTTTATAATGCAAGTCATATTCCTAATGAACCATGGTTATTTCTAGATTAATTCCCTGAAATACAAAAAATAACATAACAACACATACAATCTTAATATAGCTGTTGATAATTCCTCCATTTTTTGACTGTTGTCTCATTCACAAAAAAGTGAACAAACTCTTTTAGCTACTCAAACATATTTATGTTTTCCACAGTATATTAGTTTATCCCAAAACAACTCTCTCTGCACTCGGAGTTTACCAGACATTTTAATCTGTAGCTGGACTTTATAATTGTGTCACAAAATAAGATGATCCTAACAAGCACAGGAACAAACATTTGATATATACATACGTATCAGTCCATAAGACAAACCATAGAGTGTGCATTTCAGGAAACAGCTGGCCCTTTAAGTATAGAGATATAATCCTATGAGATACAGATCAAATAATCAAATTTCTCTACATATAGTTTTACAGATTAAGATTATCGTATATCAATATCAATACTGATGGTCCCTGACAGGGAATGGTTCAGATAGGGGATATTTCAGTTTTATGATGAAGGCCATAAGAATTCAGTATAAACATATTTTTTGTTTCAAATTTTGTCCTCTTCTCAGACTAGCCATATGTGGTTCTTCAATACCTTTTTCATATACCCTACATTGTACTGAGTTGCCAAGCCCTGGTGTTTTATACATGAGGTGTATTCCATGCAATTCTTTTTTATTATATATATATATATATATATATATATATTGTACAAAATTATATTACTAATTGTATTAGTCAGGGTTCTCTAAAGAAACAGAATCAATAGAACGAATATATAGCTATATACAAATTTATTGATTTGAGAGCTCAAGGAGTCCAACAATAGCCACGACACACTGGAGAGGCTGAGAATCCAAGGAACTGCTAAGTCTGCAAGGCTGGATGTCTCAGTAGTCCCAGTCTGGTGCTGAAGGCCCGATGGATTCCAGGAGATCTGCCAGTCTTAGTACACACTGGGATCCCAAGGGTTGATCACAGTAGCAAGACAAACGCACCAGTGAGAGAGAGGCAAGCCGCAGGAAAAAAGGGACCAGCTCTCTCTGCAATGGCCTTTTATACTGCCTGCTGAAGAAAGTAACGCCCACATTTGGGGTGGGCCATCTGGCTTGAGGTAGTCCAATCCAAAGATCCATTTTCTCTTATTTGTTCATCCTTAGTCCAGTCAAGTTGACACCCAGGATTAACCATCACACTAATCAAATCTAGACCTGTGTCCCCCACCCCACCAGAACAGTGTCACTCATATGGGTATACTAATATGAGCTGGAACCAGCCTGGAATCCTCCTCACTGAAGACTCATTTTCATAGTATCAGAAGATACTATGCTAGCTGATAGGGAGAAAACCAATCAATGATCCTAACTATCTGTAAAGCCTATGAGCCACAAAAATGATTGCCCAACAAATAACCTCTAATGGTGCAGTAGCAGCACTTTTATCAAACAGGTAATCAACAGCTATCTAACTGGACTTAATACCAGTTCAATGGGAGGGAACTCATGTGTGGTACTGTAAACATAGCCACGTACACATGGCTGGAGTAAACATCAACCCTAGAGAAAAGCTGAGCTATCGCATCCCTAGACCAATGTACTTTCTTTTTTTAATTTTTTATTTTTATTTTCTTTATTGATGCTTTGTTCATTTCATACATCATTTTCCAATTCAGTTCAGGCATATTTCCCTTTCCCTTCCCCCCTACCCCCACGCCAAATCATGCATTTTGCCATAACTGTCCTGCATCTTTCTCACAGGTTTTTTTTTTTCATTTTTTAGCTATAAGTGATGATCCATGAGTACAAGCATCCTTCATATGAAACCAATTTGCAGGCTGTTGTGCCCAAACCCCCACAGCCCCACCATCCAGTGGGGGCTGAGGGGTTGTATGTTCAATCAAGTTGATCAAATAAGTGTCCAGACTACATTGCTGTAGTTTCACCATTCACCCCAATCGCAGCCCTTACATTCTACCACGCCCCCTCTTCCGCAGGTTGTTCCCTAGGCTTAGAAAAGGGGCACAGGTGGATGAGAGGTAAAACAGTCCACTCTCTCTGGAGCTGTTGACTTGGACTCTGGTCAATTCTGGCTGTTTCCTTTCATGGGCTGACAGTTTGTCCAGGAATAACCTTTCGATCCTACTAATGAAGAACAAGCAATTAGATATATAGGTATTTAAGCAGCACTAATAGTTATGGTAGGTTACTTTAGCATAGACACATGTTTGGATATGTTAATCCATGAATTACAATTTTCCCCCCTGTTAAATATGACAGGGTCTTACTGTGGCTTATAACATCTCCTAACCTGTAGAGGATGTAAGCTTGTGGCATCAGCCATGGGTTATTTCTCCAAGGGGAGAGCCAATAGCCAATTAGATTTGGGATATACAGGCACATGGCTGCCTCTGCTGCACAGTATTTCCAGGCAGGTGAGGTGTAGCTGGTGCTGACGGTGGAGTCTTGCTTGACTCAGGGAGACCCATATTTGCTTTATTGGTTTAGTGGCCTTTGGTAACACTCTCTGGCATTCCAGAGGCCATCTGTACACTTGCATGTGTGGTCTCAATACATCCCTCCCATGTTAACGTCAGGTCTTCGGCAGCAGGGTCTTATTGCCTCTCCTCCTGTAGGTATCCCAACTTAGAGGCAAGGAGCCCTTACCTTTTGTGGGGCCTTGGATCCCCTGGCCAACATCCACCTGGTAGAACAATCCATTGCTGATGTCAGAGCTCCTGTATTAATATATTTTGCCTGAGTGCATAGCCCTAGGACTTTAGTATTATATTTGGTTCTGAACAGAGAGTAATCCCTTCCACAGTTCCCATGTCTAGTAGTCAATTAAAGAAAGCAGTTTTACCGGTTTTATAAGAGATTACCTCTACAATAGTTGTCTCCAATTTACAGTTGGGGAGCGACCTCATCATTGTCATATTTCTCCTTGTTCTATGGGTGGGAAGGCAAGGAAGTCTCTCATATCAGAACCTTTGTGGCACCTAGAAGGTAAGTTTCATTAGGACTCATTATAACTAGTTGTTACATGTAGGATCCACAGAGGGGTTCGATGTTTATGGCAATCTGAGGCTTTTCTTCCTTTGAATGTTCAGACGGGTCAGCCTTTCCGTTGCCACTTTTTGGTACATCCTACTCAATGCAAACCTGTATCTTTTCTTTCTCAGCCGTTAAGTTGGTGACATTTTGTCCTGTTGGAACAAACAAATCTTTTCCCATAGTTAGTTTTAAGATTTGAATTGCAAGGTTTTTGACTAGAAGGTTTCATGTCTGTCTGTCCCCCCCCCCTTTTTTTTAACCCATGAGTCTCCAGAAGACAGTTGTATTATACATAACTATAGGGTGGAATCAAGGCACAGATTTCATCAAATTCACCCATGTTGTTTTGGGTGACTATATATGATTAACTTGGGAAGCAAACTTAATTTTTACATTAAATCATCTTAAAGAGAATGCTACAAGGTGATACTGTACAACAGAGAAATTATAGAGAACATTTGTATGTGCCAATCCCAAAGATATTGCTCTACACATTTTATGTAAAACAAATCTTACTGTATTCTAAATCTGTTTCCTTATGTTTACAAGCCACTCATTAAATGGAGACTATTGTGAAGTTCAACTGGTCAGATGCAGAGACAGTCATTTGTGAGGTTTTCAGGCCTAAGTGACACATCTATAGCACAACTTCTACCCCTAAGGCTCAGGGAACATCTCAGAAGAGGATGCAGAAAGAATAAAACAGCCAAAGAGACATGACACTTCCTGGAGTAAATGCATTTTATTTTTTTCTTTTTAACATTTTTATTGAAGTTATGTGCATTTCATACATTGTTTCTCAGTCCAATCTAGACACATATTTTCTTCCGTGCCCCCCACCCCACCCAAGTTCATGCACTCTGCTTTCCCTGCCCTGTATCTTTTTCTGATTAATCAGAAATTAATCAAAGAAGATTATTGTCATTAGGGAAACTTTACTGTTTCAGTCAGTTCCCTGTCCCTGTTCCTCTGCTGTTGTAGCCTACAATCTGTACCACTTCACCATATGCATACATATATATGTCACACCTATACTAAAATTATATCATCTGTACACAAACTGATATTTCCATATCGTATTTCAGGATTCACATTTTTCCTTTTTAAATTTATATTACTCTAAAATATGCCTACACATCCTCCACCCATAAACCAAGATTCCAAAGTCTAAAAATAAGTGGTGGGTTAATTCTAGAGCCTGTTAAGGGATTTATATTATCAGAGCACGGCTGTTTTCAAGGAAAGGGATATATAACGTTGATGTTGCTCAGTTTGCCTTACAACTCAGTGCTTGGTGCTAGAATCCACACATGAGGGATACCATTTGTCCCTCGCTTTTCTGGAACTGTGTTACTTCACTTAACATATCAGCTAGTTCCATCCATTTACCTGCAAAGTTCCTGATGCCATCTTTCTTTACTGCTGCATAGAACTCCGTTGTGAAGAGGAGCCACGTTTTCTCTATCCACTCATTTGTTGAGGGGCATTCTGGTTGGTTATAGCTCTTCACTATTGTGAAGAGAGCTGCAGTGAACATGCCTATACATGTATCTCTGCGGTAGGATGAGTCTTGTGGGTATATACCCAAGGGTGGTATGGCTGGGTCAGGTGGTAAGCTCATCTTGTATCTCTTCAGAGTTATCCACACTGCTTTCCATAGTGGTTGTATGAGTTTACATTCCCACCAGCAGTGGATGAGTGTTCTCCTTTCACCACAACCTCTCCAGCATTTGGTATTGTTTGTTTTCTTGATCTTAGCCAGTCTTATTGGAGTGAGATGGTATCTTAAGTTTGTTTTAATTTGCATTTCCTTAATTATTAGAAATGTTGAACATTTTTAAGATGTTTCTCAGCCATCTTTATTTCCTCATTTTTGAAGTCTCTGTTCAGCTCTTTATTCCATCTTTCGAGTGAGTCATTTGTTTTCTTCTTTGCTTTTTGAGTAGTTTATATATTCTGGCAGTCAATGCTCTGTGGGATGTATCACTGGTGAAGGTTTCCTCCTTTAGACATAATAGAGAAGCTAAACCCATGAAATCTCAACTTGATGATAATTTGATATCTGCATCATGAGAAAATGAGTTGACATACCAAGGTGTTTGGGGGGCACGGAGAATGCCACTGTGTACCACCTCAAGATGAAGTGATATAGGAAATCAATGGATGCTGAGGGAGGGAGAATCTGTTTTCTCTAGGGAATAGCTCCCAGAGAGGCTATCTAACCCCAAATAGACAGTCCTAAATTCAGGAACAAAGGAGTGCCACTAAATGGATTCTGTGTGTGTGTGTGTGTGTGTGTGTGTGTGTGTCTGTGTGTGTGTCTGTGTGTGTGTGTGTGTGTGTTTCATCATCAATGAACTGGACAAGAACCCAAGAGGGAATTTGAGGAGATGAGACAAGCCAGTGGGAGACTGGGCGGGATGGGAATAATGCCAAGACAATATTTATGGACTCACATATGAAATTCTCAGAAATAAAAAAAAAACATGAATTTGAAAAATTACACCTTTTTACATGCAGGGAATATTTTAGAATAGCTCTAGTGTTACTGAATGAAGGTTATTTTTATTTGTCTCTTTCTTTGCTGAGATCAGTTGTGCTATGTAGCCTAGAATTCTATAGCCAAGACTGACCTCCAATGTGTAGTCATGTTCCTACCTTAGCCTCTTTCTGAGTGCTATGAATACACACATAACTTGCCAAGGTGAATGTTTTAAGATGGGTCTAATATCACAGAGAAAACGTATGACAAATTCTAAGTAAACGACATTTTTGCTAAGTAAGTGGACACAAAACAGTTCTTTTTCATTAAAAAATAGCTAAATATACATAGAAAATGGGAAAATTTGTACATTCTTAATTAGCAGAGCTGCATCTCAATAGTCAGAACTATGCACTGAATCAAAGGAGTTATTCTCTGTCTTGTTTATATTTAACTAACCTGAACATGATCTGAGTATTTATACTAACTTTTTTTTTACTTAAGTGATGAGATTTATTTAAGACATCTCAGATCCAATTATAAATATAACATGTACCAAATAAAAATCCTTCCTTAGATCATCAGAATCTATTTCAACTATACCATCTCTAATGAAAATTAAATCATGAATATTGCAATGGAAATCAATAACAAAACCCATTTTACATAGCCTTTGACTCTACATCTTCCATATTTGCATAAACAGTAGATGAACTTCTCAAACAGTGAGGCTTAGATGATGATGGACTAATCCCAAAAGTATGATCCCTGAGATGGGGAGATGGCTCACTGGGCAAAATCATTTACCATTTAAAACATGACAATCTGAGTTTGGATGCTGGGTACAGTAGTGCAAACATCCGTATTTCCAGTGTGCCACTGTGGAGGGATAGGAGGCAGAATCAGGAGAGTCTGCAGAAGCTTCTGGGCCAGCTAGCGTGGCTAACACAGTGGGAAAGGTGGCAAAGTAACTTGTCTTGAAAAATCTTGAAAACTGATATCTGAAGTTAGTTCTCTGATTGCCACATACACATCATGGCAGAATCAGTCTCTCTCTCTCTCTCTCTCTCTCTCTCTCTCTCTCTCTCTCTCTCTCTCTCTCTCTCTCTACT
>VZQC01014793.1:246767-393920 GCA_009823505.1 Rhizomys pruinosus | reverse complement strand
TAATACATTCTCCCAGTCTCTATCTTTTTATTGCGGAGTTTAGCCCATTAATATTTAAGGTTATAATTGAAAGTTGGATGTTTGCTTCCTTTCACTTTATTATCCCTTTAGACTTCTAGCCTTGATTTTTCTCCTATGGTTTTGTTTTATTAGTTTCTTTTCCTAGGTGTTTGAGGATTGTTGCTTCCTCTCTTCTGCCCTTTGAATTGCTTCAAAGTATTTTATGAAGAGTTTCGCGTTTTCCAGATATATATTCCATCATCTTGTTTATTGTTCATGGAAGATTCTTTCTCTCTCCTTCAACATAACGACATTTTTGCTGAGGTAAAGTATTCTGGGTTGGCATTCTTAGTCCCTTAACACTGGGGATGCTTGCTCCATGTTCTTCTTGCTTTCTTTGTTTGAGGCTAGAAGTCAGTTTTGATTCTGATGGGTTTCCTTTGTATGTGACTTGTTTTTCTTTTGCTAGCTCTCAGAATTTTTGTTCTTTTGCTTTGGGCATCTAGCATTTTTAACTATGATATGGCGTCGGGGTTTTTTCTTTTCTGATCTTGCCCATTTGGTCCTATGTGTGCTTCTTGTATTGTTATGGGTTTGTCTATTTCTAGTTTGGGAAAATTTTCAATCTGGTTATTCTGTGAAGATCTGAATTCAATTACTATTTTCTTGAGATCTTCTTCTTCCTTCTATTCCTATTGATGTGGAGGTTTCATCTTTTCATTAGTGTCCCATATTTCCTGGGTCTTCCAATTATTTGGATATTTTTTAAATTTTTCATAATCTTTATTTTGAGCTTTGTTAATTTGCTCTGTGTTATCTTCCATTATCTGAAATTCGTTTGTTCTTGCTTTCCTCCATCTTCTACTTACTGAGGCTTTTTTCCTCCCTTTCTCTTGATTGAATGTGTGTTCTAATTCCTTTTTTCGTTTCATCCTGTTTTTTCTTTAGTACTTCCATTTCCTTTTTTTGAGCTTCTCAGTCTCTTCTTGGTGCGCTTCTCAATCTCTTTCTTGGTGCTCCTTACTTCGTTTGGTTGGCTTCCTTTGTTCAGTGTTTCTACTTCCTTCAGAGTTTGTTTTTTCTCCCTCTAGTTCTTTTGGCAGTTTGTTGGTCTGTTCCTTTAGTCTTTCCGAAGTTTTCATTGTATCCCTCTAGGTCCTTTTGTTTGAGTTTTGTGTATCTCTCTCTTTTGAGTTCTCTGTATTCTTTATTTTTCTTCTGCCCTCTAGTCTCTTTCTTGTTGTCAAGCTTTTTTGGTTCACTATCGTGTTAGTCTGTGTACCTTATGGTTCCTTTTTTGATGTGTTTTGTTCCTCATCGGTCTTCTCTGACGTTTCATTTCTTTTTAGTTCTCTGAATTCTCTTTGATGTTCTTTAATTTCTCTGGCATAGGTCTTGCAATTATCTCTAAGATCTGCTTCCTTGGGTCCTCAAGGCGTTCCCATTGTAGCTATCTCTACTGGTTGTAGCGCTTGATGCAGGATTCTTGGTGCCTTTCCCATGTTGTCCCCTTCGTCGTGTTCTCTTGGCATGTGGGCATTCCCTTCTTTTGAGGTTCAGGATCACACAATACCTTGTTCACTATGTTAGGGGATGTTTTTACTTTCCTCCTTTAGATAATTTGATTCCCGGCCTTTCTCCTTCCTTGTTTTATGGAGGTAGTGACTTGTCTAGTTTTCAATTTTGTAAACCACTTATCTCTTCTTGGCCTGAAGTTTCTCCAAGAAAAGGTCCACTTGGATTCTCACCAATCTCAGGGGTGGGGGGGGCACTGGCCGCGGGACCCTCCGGCCCAGGCGACAAAGAAAGACGTAGGGCGGTCCCGCCCGATCCCCTACCTGCGGCAGAGGCTTGCCCAGGTAACTTCCCTGCGCCTGCACAAAGGTGCAGAGCACTAGCCCACTGGCTGCGGGACCCTCCGGCCCTGGCGACAAAGAAAGACGTAGGGCGGTCCAGCCCAGGATCCCCTACCTGCGGCAGAGGCTTGCCCAGGTAACTTCCCTGCGCCTGCACAAAGGTGCAGAGCACTAGCCCACTGGCCGCGGGACCCTCCGGCCCCGGCGACAAAGAAAAGTGAACTGTTATTCTGATATGATTTCCTTTCCATGTGACTTGTCTTTCAATAGTGTCTCTCTTCTGTGAATTTAGCCTTCATAATATGCTATGTTATGGGAGTCTCTTTCTTGCTCCTGTCCATTTGCTGTTCTGTGTACTTCTTGTCTCTGTATGGGAATGTCTTTTGTTAATTTAGGGAAGTTGTCTTCTATAATCCTGTCGAAGATCTATAATCTTGTTGAAAATCTGATCTACGTCATCAACCTGGGATTCTTCTTCCTTCTCTGCACCTGTGTTTAGTAGATTTTGTTTGTTCATGGTGCTCCTGTGTTTTTTAAATTAAAGTTTTCTTTTTTTTTTTTTTTTGGTCTTTTTGAGACAGGGTCTCCCTGTAGCCCCAGCTGTCCTGAAACTCACTCTGTAGACCAGGCTGGCCGTGAACTTACAAAAATCCGCCTGCCTCTGCCTCCTAAGTGCTAGGATTAAAGGCGTGCACCACTATGCCTGGCTAAAATTAAAGCTTTCATACTCTTTGCTTGAGTGGTCCAATTTTTCTACTCTGATATTTTGTCTTCTATTTGAACTGTTCCTTTGGCAAGACTTTGCTCTGACATTTCTAATTGGATTATTGAGTTTTTCAATTCTATCTTCATTTCAGCTTAACTTTTCTTCTATATTTCTACTTCCTGAATTCATTGGTAAAATCCTGAATTGTTTTTGTCATTTAATTCAGCCATAAATTTGCTCAGGAGCTTATTCCTATCCTTTGAGTTCATTGACATGTTTTGTTCATATTTTCTGTAAATGCCTTAAATCCTTGGACCATATTTATGATTGTTCTTTTAAGTTCCTGTTCTGAGATTCTTCTAGATGCTTCTCATTGTAGAGCATTTTTATAGGTCTAATGGGTTTTGATGGGGAAGCATTGTCTTGGTTTTAGAAAAGTTTATGTTTTGAGATGTGACCTGGACAAGGGATTTTGGATGTGTGTCTGATATGTAATTCTAGCTTGCCTTTGTTGAATGAACTTTGGTTCTGTTTTTGTAGCTGTTTTGTAGTTTTCAAGTGAGGTATGAAGATCTAGTTGATTAATGCTTCATGATCTCTCTGTTGATTTTTGATTAAAGAGACAGGGATGATTCTAGGTTGGTCCTGTATGCAAAGTGGGCAATGACAGCCACACCAGGTTAGTACCGGGATTGTGAAGACAGCTACACTGTGGGCAGGGTTCTCTAATTCAAAATATCTTTAAAATTATTGTATATTATCTGAATATAACATAGCTGGACTGATTTTCATCAAGCCTCCACATATGACCATAGTTTGAATCCCAACTCAAGCACTTATCATCTGTGCGAGTTGGGTGGAGCAATTTGTCTTCTCATTCCTAAATTTTATTGTATATAAAATGAATACTTAGCCGGGAGTGGTGGCACACGCCTTCAATCCCAGCACTCTGGAGGCAGAGGCAGGCAGATCTCTGTGAGTTCAAGGACAGCCTGGTCTACAGAGCAAGCTCCAGGCCAGCTGGGACTAAAGGGAGATCATGTCTCAAAAATACAAAACAAAACAAAACAAAAAAGAATACTTAAAAAGTGTAGTTCAGGGGCTGGAGAGATGACCTAGTGGTTAAGAGCTCTGACCCCTCTTGCAGAGGACCCAGGTTTGATACCCAGCACCCACATGGCGGTTGAGAACCTTCTTAAACTCCAGTTCCAGGGAAATCTGACACCCTCTTCCTACCTCTGCGACATTGCACAAACCTGCATGAAGACAGTACATTCATATAAATAAATAAATAAATAAATAAATAATAAATAAATAAATAAATAAATTTTTTAAAGTGCAGTTCAAAAATTATTTAGAAGAGATTTGAAAGCTTTCTTCAAAAGTTAAAGCATTGTTAAATGGAAAACACCATTCAAAATGTTTCTGTTTCCTGAAATTTCTTTATAAAGTGTTCTGATAAAGAAGTGAATAGGTTAAACACTGACAATGTTGACAAGACCAGAATTAGTATGAGAAAAATCAATGTCTTTTTAAATCAAGGCTGGGATATTAATCGACATAAAATCTTGGCAATGCCTTTTGAAATAGTGAACTATGTCTAGCCTTTGATCTACCACTTCTACTGTAAAAATTTTCCCTGAGGGAATATTTACAAAGTTTTCAAAGAATGGAAGCTTTTCTTAAAAAAAAAGAAGCAAAGTAACACAGCAAAGTAAAAGAAAACCACATAAATGTCTATTAAAATTACAATATATAATATAATGAAACTATATAATACATAAGATGAATATTTTACAAATATTACAAAATGAAGAAGCATTCTGTACTGTACAGTGAAGGAGGGAAGTTGTTGACTTGTGTGTATGCCACGATGGAATTTTCTTAGATTTGGACATGCATTGTCAAAAGATTAGAAGAACATAATATTAAGCAAGGTATTAACAGTGATTGTGTTTATGGATGAAGTGGACGGTGTTGAATGGGGCAGACCTAGGAGAACCCTTCTTATCTTGTGTCTCCTGCTTTTATTTTTTTAATTAGGGACATGTAATTTTTAGGACTATAATATTATTAAGAATTTAATACTGTTAAATAAACTATAAAAATAGTAAATAAAAATGAATGTCTTAGTTAGTAATGAGGTAAAGGAACCAGTAATTTTTTTTGTCTTTTTGAGACAGGGTCTCCCTATAGTCCCAGCTGTCCTGGAACTCGCTCTGTAGACCAGGCTGGCCTTGAACTCACAAAGATCCACCTGCCTCTGCCTCCCGAGTGCTAGGATTAGAGGCGTGTGCCACCACGCCCAGCCAGGAACCAGTAATTTTTATGCCATAAAGAAAATCACATTTTCTATCCTGTTCATAGGTAAATAAAGCAATGTAAATGGTTATTCATAAAATAAACATTCTAGAGAGTCTAAAATCATGTAGGGCAGACTATTGAGAAGTGTAATTTTCAAGTGTAGGAATTTATAGTGCTCTTATTGTTCTTACAATTTTCTAAATTATTTTTAATTCTCAAAGGAAAATTATAATTATGGGAATTATCAAACATTTTGTTTCTCAATGATTAGTGTTCTCTTATTGGTGAAATCTGCCATTCATTCATCAGTTTGCTCATTCACAGACTTATCACACATTAAATAAGACCATTACTACCCTAATCAATGAATTTACACCTAATGCAGAGATTTTCATGCTTTTTCAGTTGATGCAAGCTATGATATGAGTAATTTTTTTTTCAGACACCATGAAAGCAAAAGCATTTATTGACCAGTTTCATTAGTCAGGTCTGAACAACTTTTAAAAAAGTACTTTTTCTTAAATATTTAGAACCCTACTGGCAATTCAAAATTTCTCAAACTTTTGAATCACATTAGAAACCATTAACCATATACTCTGTTCTGCATTAACTTTTGTTTGTTTTTATTTGTTTGATTGATTTTTTATGCAGGGCCTCCCTCTAACCCCAGCTGAACTGGGTGAGACTCACTATATACATCATGTTTGCCTTGATCTCACACATATCTCTCTGCTTCTGCCTCCTGAGTGCTGGGACTAAAACCATGTGCCACATGCCCATCTGTATTAACTTTTTTGCATTATACTCGCTTTTGAATACTACCACTGTAAAAGCTTCAAAAATAGACATCACAAAATAAATGTTAAAAACTTCAGCAGCTTTGCACTAGCTATTCATGCTACATTCAGCAAGAGGCACTTTATTTGCCCGAGCTTGTAAAATATACCATGGTTTTCATCGGCATATACTACATATATGCCGATGAAAACCATGGTATATTTTGTTTCCATATTGGTTCATAGCCTGAAAACCATCAATCTGACGGGCTAGCTAGTCAAATAATCCATGGACTACAGTTCATTTAATAAGAGTGATGATATAGATAAGTCCCAATTGCTTTGGCAGACAAAAAAGAGTATTTGTAAAGTGAGGAGCCAGAAAGTGGTTAATGATTCTCTAAACTTCAAAGAAAAGATCATCTACTGTGAGCTCCAGGAAGGAAATGACTGTGTCTACCTCAGTCATCACTGTTTCTCCTCACTGCCAAGCATGTAGTAGACACTGAGAAAATATTAATTAACTGAATAAATAAATGTTCAGTAGTCAAAGCTAGAGAGTTAAAATAGGCAGAAGTCAGTTTTAAAGTTGGCAAAGGGAGTAACACATCCAACAGCATGCAAGCCTGACAGCTAGCAGGACATTCTACATGATTCTACATGACCAGAGTACAACATACAACTGATGGAGGACTCAAATATCCAATGGTCATATTTCCTCAACCCTGATGTTAGCTATTGATTTTTAAAGCAGTAGAGAGCCAGAGAGAGTCTATTTCTGAAGTACAGAAGAAATAGCTGCATTTAAACTTTATAAAGTCAACATTTCTCAAAAATATGTTGATGTATGGTAGAACAAAGCTACTAAAGACAAGGCATGGACTTGAACTAGAGTGGAAGAGAAGATAGCAATTAGAATTGAGATAACAACTCCAACTATTTTTTCAGAAAAATAAAAAAGAAAGCATTAAGTTGGCAATAGTAATGGAGATGAATGTAGCAGAATACAGTCAAGTGACAGAAACCTTGGGTGAAGCATGATGTTAAACCGGAGGGTAACTGCAACAGTACTGCTGAGGGAGGTACAGAGGGGAAAACCAGAAGTCGATCCTACTGCCCTGGTCTTAAATACAACTTCTATCACTTTCTTTAATATAATCTGCTCTAATTTGGCCTGAAAAGTTTTTCTTTTTACTTTGTCTTCATTTCTTCTTATTGGAAAGGCCATTCTATTTGTTGAAAATTCAACTATTCCTTGAAGACAATGAGATTATATATTTTCTCTTTGTGATGAGCAATATTATTAAAGAGTGCTTATGCATTGATTTTTGTCAGTTTTTCTACTATTATTATTTTATTTATTTATTTATTCATTTATTTACTCTGTTGGATTTTGAATCTGGAATCTTTGGTTTTATATCTTTCATTAGTTTTGAAAACTCTTCAATAATATCCCTTAAACTATGGTTTACATCTCATTTTGCCTTCATTTTATTCTGTATTCCAATTATATATCTGTTAAGACATTTTTTTTGGTGTTTCAAGTACGTTTGTTTTTTACTTGTATTTCCTCTGACATTAGCCCCTTCCTGTTTCAGGCCAGATAAATAGTCCTGTCTTCGAAGGGACTGATCTTCCAAATCACTAACTCTGTGTCTCAAGTCACTTCTGTGTTTTAAATTCTGTCTCTAAACTCTTCTTCTTTTTGCATCTTTATTAACTTGTTTTCTTATTTTTAATTGAATTTTCAGTTTTAGAATTTTCTTAAAGCTCTTATTCATATAGTTCCATGAGATCTTGCTTTCCTGGTGATGGCTTCTTTGATTTCATATTTTTTTTAGAACGTATCAATAATGATATCCACAGTCTTATTTGATTAACAGCTAGATTACAGGGGATTTTTTGCATTTTCATTTTTGCTGATATGTTGCTAAGAATGGTTAGTATTTTTTATTAGATGTTAGGAAATGTATATTAAAGATTATAGAAATTATTTAACATCATTATTGTGTTCTCCTATCACCAAAATGACACAATTTTATTACTTGCATTAAACCTAAGGCAGAACTCACTTCGAAATCATTAGAAAATGGGTTTTAGAAACATCATGACAATTGGTCTGTAATCAGACTTATTTTTTGGACCTAAACAGAAGTCAGGAATTCATATCAGCATTTTGCCTCCTAGGCCTCTGAAATCTAATCTTATGCTTCTGTCCGTCATGAGATGTGAAGACTCTGAATGGATCCAGATCATTGAGCTGTCTCATCTTGCTCAGCCTCTTCAACACTTGGCTCCACATCACTTACAAACTGACAAATCCCTTGAGGGGTAATCACCTCAATGTACTTTTCTTTGAAATGTTGGCACTTCAAGCCCTGTGCTCAGGGCCTGAATTCTTTGCTGCCTTTTAAGCCCTGTTGAAGTTCTGACTACATCAGTCTCTCAGAGACCACTTTCTCTTTGGGTTCTCACAGGTAGGAATCAACAAAAGCTTGTGGTGGAAAAATGCCTCACCTCCGTTGGCTTCCCTTCCCTTTGCAGTTCTAGACCCTCGAGCTCTGACTGCCTTCATTGATCTTGGTTTCAAAACAATAGTTACATAATGTTATCCAGCTTTTCTTTTTTTCTCTGTATGGAATAATTAAGCCAGGGCTTGGGAAGTGTTCTTTAACATAAAATTTGTCATAGAATGTCTCAGAAGAGATAAAGATGCAAGATATAGGAGAGTTAGTCACAGGAGTTGCAGAGGACACAGCTCAAAACTTCCGTAAAGGAGAATGATAGTGTGGTAACTCAATGAAGAAAATGCATATGTGGACGAGAATATAGAAAATTCCAGATGGGAGGAGGCTGAGTGTCATTGAGTAAAGGCCCAGATGTAAGGAATTTATGGCATGATGTCATTATCTGATTCCAAGTAGCATGCACCTCACTGCTGACACCTTCCTTTGCTATTGCAAGCATTCCCATGGTAACCACTCTAGTTGTAGTTTCTTCTTTCTCTATAGAGCTTCTCTTGTACTGTGTAATATAGAGTCACCATGCTGGCTGGGTTGGCACTGACACAGCCTTCTTTCCAGCCCAGCTGGACATCTAAAGAGTGTCATATAAAGCACAGTGGCTGTGGTCTCCTGTGCCTAGAAATTTGCAAGGCTGATACTTGTGTTCTGATTTAGAGCCCCCACTCTGCTCTTCTTTTCTGGATTATCATTTTGTCTGAAGCTATCATCTCAGATAGAGCTGGCCCTGCCTATCTGCCTATGTTTATGATCAGACACTGCTTCTTCCTCATCTTCCCTTCCTTGAGCTCCTAGATGCTCAACACTGTGACTTTTCTTCATATCAGAGTCATCGCCACTTATGTAGACTCTTGCGACAGTCTCTTAAACCTCATCTGAAATGTCACTTTATTGCAATCCATTCTCCACAATGCTGTCAGGCATTTCTTTATAGATTTGATTGTATCACTTCCTTGGTCAAAACCTTTGCTAGCTCTTTGCTGTCTAAGGAATAATGCACAATCAGTTCTTGCAGAAACAAAACCGGCAATAATTACACTGACAATTTTTCAGAAAAGCTTTGTATATTAAATTGGATGGAAGATGGCCAAAGCTGTATTTTTTAAAGCCATAATTTTAAATGTCTTTCTATGAAATATAAAAGAGAATAAATACAAATAAATTAGGATTAAGAATCAGAAGCTATTAAAAAGCAGTGAAATAAACTAAAAAAAATAAGGATAAATTACAAAAAATAAGAAATTGATAAATAAATGTAATAGATGCCTCTGAGGGAAGAAACCAATAAAGTAGAGATAATCTGGTAAAGTCGATTTAATATTAAAGGGAAAGAACAAGTAATATAACACATCATTCAGGGTATATTTAAAATTATAATAGAATATAATGTTTAAATTTGCTTAACTCTATTCCTATAAAGCAGAAAATCTTGCTAAAGCAAAGTATTCTTAATAAATAATACAAAGTCACAAAATTAATTCAACAATCCTGAAGAACTAGGAAAAACTTACTAATACTCACAAGGAGGTACATGAGTCTGGATGCTTCCAATGCCAGTTATGCAAAAATACCTAAGGACTTTATAAAATTTCATTAAAATATCTCAAAGCAAACAATAAAAAGAAAACCTTAGAATTCATTTATAAACTAGCTATAATTCTAACAAAATAATTTCATAAAGCTAAAGCAGAAGTGATACTCACTTTTAAATGTCAAGGTAAGCTGGGTGTCATGGCACATGCCCTTAACCCTAGCACTTGGGAGGCAGAGGCAGGCAGATCTTTGTGAGTTCAAGGCCAGCCTGGTCTACAGAGAGAGTTCTAGGACACCTGGGGCTACAGGGAGACCAAGAAAAAAGTCAAGGTAAATCTCCACACTGAAAAATAATACAAAACAATCTTACTATATGCTAGTATTGCATATATGATTCAATGATTCAATATTGGTAAAAAAAAATCTATTAAAAATTCAAGCTGGGCATGGTGGTGCATGCCTTTAATCTTAGCATTCTGGAGGCAGAGGCAGGCAGATCTTTGTGAGTTCAAGGCCAGCCTGGTCTACAGAGTGAGTTCCAGGACAGCTGGGGCTACAGAGAGACCCTGTCTCAAAAAGACCAGAAAAAATTCAAGATATCCAAAGAACAAAGAAAACATAAGCATGATCCTATTAGTGCCAGCAGACGTTCCTACAGAAACACCCAATCAAAAACAGAACAAAGAACCCAGGTGTCGTGACACACTCCTTCAAACCCAGCACTCTGCATGCAAAATCGGGTACATTTCTGTGAGATAAAGGTCAGCCTGGTCTATATAGGGAGATCCTGTCTCAAAAGAAAAAATAATCAAAATGTTAAATACAGGGATATTGCTCAGAAGTAAAAAAATGTATTTGCTGCCAAGCATAATGACATGAGTTTGAGCCCCAGAACCACAAGGTGGAAAGAAAGGACTTCATAACACATAACATGTATTCTATGGAATGTGTCTCTGCCCAACACACATACAATTGTATTGTTATTAGCAAACTTCATCTGACAGTATTTAGATATTGTCTCTTACTTGCACCTTCCCTTGTCTCCTGCCCATTTAATGCACACACACATACATATGTATATATGCGCTATGCACATGTGTGCTGTCATTATATATAATATATAATTATTTTTTCTCTTTGGCATTCTTCATTAAGGTTTCACAAAATACAAAGGTCTTTTTTAAGGCTTTGTGCCTACAGACCCTTCTTAATGCTGCTTGCACCCTGCTGTGAGGTACACTGCCCACCAGCATGGAAAACCATGTAATTATATATATATATTATATATATATATATATATATAATATATATATATATATATATATATATATGGCTATAGAGTCCAATTTTGTCCCCAAATGTCCTTCATTGTGGATTCATACAATGGAGGAGCTGCCTGGCTCACCTACAAAGCATCCCTCCCATTCTGGAAAGAGATGCTCTCCCCTTCTCAGCAGTCAATAGTTATCAAAACTTCCTTAGGTTGGTTTGGATTTTCTTAACCACTTCCCTGTCTATGCTGATTTTGTCTTGTATTGAGCTTGCATAAGGACTTGTGTTCATGCGTCATCCATTGCTGTGAGTTTATGTAGGACTGACTAGCGTCTGGAAACAGGTTGTCATCTACACCATCGGCCTCTTACAATCTTTCTGCTCCTTTCTGCAAGATCCCTGAGTCTCAGGAGGCAGAAGTTTGATACCCAGTTCCTATTCAGGGATAAGCCTCTTGTTCTCTGTCCATTGACCCAGTCCTGTTTTCAATGTCTCACCTGTCTTTCTGCATAAGGCATTTCTTTAAGAGCGAGGTCGCATAAAGTGGCTATAAACATGTCATGCATTAACGAGCTCAGCTTTAATATGGTACTTAGTATAAAACTAGTTACGGCTATTTTCCCCTACATCCTGTGACCTGTTTCGCCTCTTCTAACCCATATAGTGTCAGGTATGGCCTCCACTCCTCTGAAAGCCAAAACCTAAATTCATTGGACGTGCTTGTCACTTCATATACTATTTGCACACATTGCAGCGGGGGGGGTGATCTTGCCAGGCAAGTTGTTCTTTGTAGCTCACAGGATTCACATGGATAGCACCTTCCAGCTCTATAATGGTAACCAGTGGAGATGAGGCTCTGAATCATCACCAGCTTATTTTCTCCTTGTTTTTCTATTAGCTCATTATGTCGTGTTCTTCAGCAATAGGATTTTCCATCTAGTTCTGGTGTACCATAAGCAAGAAAGTGGTAAGTATTATTTGAGAGCCTATGAGCCCCCTTGGTCACAACTTCAAAAGGAGGTGTGTCCATTCCTGGCATTCAAGTGTTTTTATTCTATTAGCCTATGAGGTTTGGAAGGGGTAAGGTCCCCTTGTTATATGGTAACTCATTTTAATCTCTTTTAATAATCTCTATATTTAAAGAAGCCTCTATAGCGATAGGATTCCAGATGACTTTTTCATTCAGAACCACAATTTTTAAAATGTCAACCATGGTAAAGACATTTAATTCTAAACCAATAGTACTTGCGTTTAGCTAATATGCAATAATGGATTTACAAAAGTAATGAAAACAAACACTTAGCTGTCAAATAGAAGAATTTGGAAAAAATGTAATGAAATTAAGGAAAAAATGTCTTTCTATTATCACTATTGTTTATATAATTCTAGTCATTAAATCAATCACACAAGAAAATACAGTATACATTGTTAAAATTTTATCATTTTAATCCATGTGGACAATGTTTAACATAACTGGTCACACAAGAGAATATAAGTATAGAGAGAAGCATAGCCCTAAGTGACACATGTACAGTGGTGAACCTCTATATCTAAGCCATGGAGCAGAGCATACCAGGAAACAGAGAGAATACTAATTCACCCCCCCAATTCTCACCAGCAAAGCTTCCTCATACAGCAGAGTAGTGTGATGCACACAAAGGCCACAACTGGCCAAGGGTAGAGAAAAGAGACTACAGACTCTGTTTCCCTGAATAGAAGTCCCATATAACCTGCATTACCCATGATGCAGGGACCATTGTGGAAGAAGAGGGTGGGAAAGATGTGTAAGAGCTAAGTTTTGATGGAAGACATAGAAATATAATCGTTCCAGGCCTCTCAAACGTGCTCCATGTAAGCGCATCAAAGTGACAGCCGCATAAGACCCATACAAACTCAATAGGAAAAAAACCTAACATAGGTTTAAGGGGGTAATGGGCAGCAGACCACAACCTTACCCAAACTATTGGTAATTGAATACTGCTGAATGGAGGAGTTGATCTTCTCTAAGGAGTGACTTTAGATAGGCTGACTAGACTCCAGTGGATAACTTTACATAGAAGAACATTTAGGTATAAATGTCTTACTATACAGGCCCTAACATGTATAACATGTATGGCCCTAATGCATGAAATCCACTGGGAGACTGTGAGAGGTGTGATGGGGAAGAGGTCTAGATTGATTAAAATTTATATATAAAAGTACAAAAATTCAATAAATGCATTAAAATTTGAAAAGGAAAAAAGGAAAAAGATAACAAAGAGGAAGATATATTTTAAATAAAGATAGAAAATAAAATAGGGGCTGGAGAGATGGCCGAGCGGTTAAGAGCAGCACCGACGCTCTTACAGAGGACCCGGGTTCGATCCCCAGCACCCACATGGGCGGCTGAGAACCGTCTGAAGCTCCAATTCCAGGGAACTCCAGTTTCCAGGGGAATGACGAGACCCTCTTCTGACCTTCCGCGGCATTGCACGACAACGGGTGCCAGACTGCATGCAGCAGTACATCATACACATACAGAAATAAAAAAAAATAAAAAATAATATAATAAAAATTTTTAAAAAAGAAATAAAAATATTTATACTGCTGTGATTACTGAATGAATAAAAACAATCTTAGATGCATAGAAACATATTGTTAAAGATAATAAAGGAATGATTTGGGGGGCTAATTATAAAAACTAATGAAACTACGTCTACATATGAGAGATACATTTGTCGTTTGTTTTTCTGGGACTGTGTTACTTCACTATAACATGATGTCTTCAAGCTCCATCCATTTACCTGCAAAGTTCATATGTTGTCTTTCTTTAAGCTGCATAGAATCTCCATTGTGTACATTGTACCACATTTTCTCTATCCACTCGTCAGTTGGGGGCATTTGGGTTGATTCCAGTTTTTTGCTATTGTGAACAGAGCGGCAATAAATATAGCTGTGATGTATCTCTGCAGTTACTGAGTCTTGTGGGTATATACCCAGAATGTATGACTGGTGGTCAAATGGCAGGATCATTTGATCTCTAAGGGTTCTCCACATTTTTTCCACAGTGGCTGCACACGTTTAGATTCCCACCAGCAATGGATGAGTGTTCCCCTTTCCCCACACCCTCTCCAGCACTTGGCATCATTTGTTTTCTTGATCCTAGCCAGTCTTACTGGAGTAAGGTGGTATCTTAAGGTGGTTTTAATTTGCATTTCCTTAATTATATTGTGATGTTTAACACTTTTTAAGGTGTTTCCAGCCATCTCTAATTCCTTCTCTGTGAAGTCTTGTTCAGATCTTTGCTCCATCTTCTGAGTGATTCATTTGTTTTTTTTCTTTGTTTTTTGAGTAGCTTGTATACTCTGGAAGATTAATGCTTTGCACATGTACTGCTGTGAAGGTTTCCTCCCATTTCGTGGGTTTTCTCTCACTTCTTTTATTGTTTCCTTTGATGTACAGAAGCTTTTTGAGTTTAAATGAGGTCCCATTTGTTCAATTTTGATGGACCTTACTTCTTGTGCAGGACTGCTGTCTGATGAAGAAGGTCTTTTCCTACACTACTGGCTGTGTAGTCTGCGGCCAAGTGTTCTCTCTATCACAACGTCCAGAGTTTTGGATTTACACGTTGAGGTTCGTTGATCCATTTGAATAGACTTTTGTACAGGGCGAGAGGTAGGGGTTTTAATTCATTCTTCTTACAGGTGGTGAACCAGTTGTGCCAACACCACTTGTTGAAGATGCTGTCTTTTTTTTTCCTCCAATGTGTTCATGGCTTTTATCAAATATGAGATGGCGAAGAAAATGTAGATCATGATGACATACCAGCCAAATCTGTGTCTATACCAAAGTAACCTCACTTAACATTAGTACTGTTTAAATACCCATATACCTATTGTGTGTGCTCCATTAGTAGGATCGAAAGGCTATATATTATACTGTTTAATACTAAATATCGATTTGCATGTGCTTCATTGTAGTAGATCGAAAAGGTTATACTGGAAAACATGCAGACCCATGAAAGAAAAAAGCAGAATGACTAGAGACCAAACATCAACTGATCCAGAGAAAGTAGACTGTTTTTGCTTCTCATTGACCACACTGTGACCCGTCCTTTTCATCTAAGCCTACGGGAACAATCTGCGGAAGAGGGGGGCATTGTAGAATAGTAAGGATCTGATTGCGGTTAATGGTGGAACTACAACATATTAGACTGGACACTCATTTGATCAACTTGATTGAACATACAAGCCCCCCTTTCAGGATGGTGGGGACCCATGAGCTGTGTTGGGTTTGGGGCACAACTGCTTGTGCGCAAATTTGTTTTAACATGAAGGATGCTTGTACCTACACAATTATCAACCTATTGTTTAAAAAATGAAAACAGAGTGATGTTGGCTTCATAGAAGGAATTTGGGAGAGTTTCCTCTGATGTGTATGACTTCAAGAAGTTGTAGAAAGGGAAAGTGGTGTGTAGGTCTTTTTTGAAATGTTTTATAGAATTCTTGCTAGTGAAACCGTCTGGGCCTGGGCTGTTTTAGTTGGCGAGCTTCTTACTAAATCCTCTATTTCTTCATATGGTGATGGTCTGTTTAAGCTGCGTCTCCTCTTGTCCAAGCTTTGGTGCATTCCCAGATTCAGATATTCATCCATTTCTTCTAGATTTTCAACTTGGTTAGAATAAGTGTTCTTGTATTTTCCCAATAATTAATTTTCTGAATCTTTTCCATGTTGTCCGTTGTGATATATTCCGCTTTTCATCACAGATTGTATTTGATTTATGGATGTTGTTCCTTCTTTCTTTTTGTTAACTTGGGCTAGAGGTCTGTGCTATCTTGTTGTATTCTCTTCCAAAGAACCAACTTTTGGCTTCATTGATTTTTTTGTATTGGTATTTCTTTGTTTTCTTCCTTTGATTTCTGTCGATTTTTTGTTATTTTCTTCCTGTCTGTTGCGTTTAAGGTTCATCGTTGTTTGCCTCTCAAGTGTCTTTTAGCTGCTAGTGTTAGATCTTCCCTTGTTTCTTTCTGTTTTTTCTATGGAGGCACCCAGGGCTATAAATTTCCCTCTTGGCTGCTTTTAACGGTATCCCCATAAAGTTTTGTTGTGTTGTATTGTCTCTGGTCAGCAGTTTCCGAGCTGTGTTTTATTTCTTTCTTATCTCTTCCTTGC
This sequence comes from Rhizomys pruinosus, assembly GCA_009823505.1. Taxonomy (NCBI): domain Eukaryota; kingdom Metazoa; phylum Chordata; class Mammalia; order Rodentia; family Spalacidae; genus Rhizomys; species Rhizomys pruinosus. Next base: position 377,800 of record VZQC01014793.1, on the reverse strand, counting down.
CCCTTCTTATCAAGAGTGTGTTGTTTTGTCTCCATGTGTTCTTGTAGGCACGGGGGCTTATCCTGGTGTTGTGGTTGCGCTTCATGCACTGTGGTCTGTCCAGAGCATCGCATTATTTCCATCTTTTGTCTTTGTACGGAGGTTTCTTCTGTTCCCAGAGTGGTCAATTTTGGAGGTGTTCCTGTGGGGTGTGAGCGAACGGTATTCTCTGGTATGGGCGGGGGAATGTTCAGGCGTAGAGTCTAGGAGGTCCACTTGGGTGTATATCAACCTCGTAACGATTCTCTCTGTTTATTTTTTGTCCTGTGTGAACAATCCAAGGACCAGTGGGCATTGAAGCCTCCCTCTATCAGTTTCTGGGGTTAGTCTTGGACCTTTGTGTCCTGGAGAATTGTCTTTGTATAATTTTGTGCACCAGAATTGGGGCAATATATTCATAATTGTGAAATCTTCTTGGTGGATTGTTCCTTTGATGAAAATGTAAAGGCCTTCTTTTCCTTTTCTTCATTTGATTTTTTATTGTGTGAAGTCTATTTTTCTGATATGTAAAATAGCAACACCTGCTTTCTTTATTTGGTCACCATTGCTTGGAATTATTTTTTCCATCCCTTCACTTGTAGGTGGTGTGCCTTCCGTGAAGGTAAGATGTTGTTCTTTTTCTTGCAGACATAAGCATATCGATGGATTCTGTTTCCTACACCAAGTCTCCCATGTCATCTATTTTTTGATTTGGGAATTAGTCCATTAATATTTAAGGTTATGACACTGATAGGTTTGTGTTTGTTCCTTTGCTTATTATCCATCTGCGGTTTTGATTTAGGTTTCTACTACTGCAGTGATCTTTTATGATTTCGCCTTCTAGAGTTTCCTGGGTTAGGTTGCTCCTTATCTATTTCCTTCTGTGAAGCACACTCACTCATTACCAAAACCAGGCAAACAGACAGAACTAAAAAGGAGAATTATGACCCATCTCCCTCATGAACAAAGATGCCAAAATTCTAAACAGAATACTGCAAATGAATACCAAGACCAAATCAAGAATATCATCCTCATGACCAAGTTGGATTCATACAAGGAGAGGCAGGGGATGGGTCAACATACGAAAAATCAATAAATCATCAAACACGTAAACGGAATCAAAGACAAAAACCAAGCACCATCATCTGACAATTGATGCTGGAAAAAGCCTGTGACAAAATCCAGCATCCAGTCATGTTAACAGTCCTAGAAGAATTGGATTGAGGGATTCATTCCTCAATGTAATCAAAGCCATAACAGGAAACCCACAGCCATATATCATCCAATGGGGAATGAACAGAAACATTCCTTTAAATGGTAGTAACTCGGCAAGGCTGCCCCTATCACCACTCCTCCTTTCAATATAGTGCTTGAAACACGTTGCTAGTAGCAATAAGGCCAAAAACAAGATTTAAAAGGAGTACTGATGTGGAAAAGAGGAAGTCCAAACTATCCCTATTAAAATGACCTAATGTGAATATGATGTTTACTAAGAGTCAAAAAACTCCACAGAAAACTCCTAGAAAGAAATAACATCTTCAGCAAAGTGGCAGGATACAAAATTAACCTTAAAAAATCAATGCCTTATCTTTCACCAAGAACAAGGCAACTGGAGAAGAATGTCAAAGGAGACCTTCCCATCTCAATAGCCTCAAAACAATAAGATACATAGGAACAACCTAACCAAGACAACCAAAGATCTCTACACAAAATTTAAACCCTTAAAAGTAAAGAAATTGAAGAAAAGACACTCAGAAGATGGAAAAACCTCCCATGCTGCATGTTGATTGGGGAAAATTAACATTGTAAAAATTCCATTTATTAAAGCCATTAAATATTAATAAAACTCGCTGTAATAGTATTCTAAATTATGCATCCAATCAAAACCCCAAGAGTTTCTTACAAGGCTTGGAAAAAAAAAGTTTCATTAATTTTCTTTTGGAGAAACAAAGACCCCGATAGGCCAAAAATACAATCCTGAGTGAAAAGAGCTACAACAGGTAGGGATCGCTATACACAAGATTTTAAACTGAACTACAGGGCTTAGCATAAAAAAAGCCTGGTACTGCACAAAACAGACTCTGTTGACCAATGGGAACAAAACTGAAGATCCAAAAATCTGACGATACATTTCATGCCATCTCATATTTGACAAGGGGGCCAAGAAACCACAATGGAGAAAGAAAAAGACAACATCTTCATCCAAAAGCAAAGACGACATCTGAGATCTAAAGAGGTGGGGGTGGCAAAACTGGATCACCACTTGTTAGATAATAGAATTAAACCACTACCATCTCACCCGTACCAACCAGTCAGACTCCAGATGGATTAAGACTCAACGTTGAAAACCCAACTTTCTGAAGAATGATAGAAGAAAAAGTTTTGGCAGCAGACTACAAGACATTTAGGCGTAAGAAAAGACTTCCTAAATCAGACAGCAGCTGCACAAGAATTTAGGTCGACAAAATTGACAAAGGCACTTCATCTCCAAACTTCAAAGCGTTCTGTTTACATCTAAAAACGAACAATCAAGGAATGGAGGGGGAAAAAGGGGGAGAGAAATCCCACAGAGTGGAGGAAACCTCACTGCAGATAACTCTGACAAGCATTGATTTCCAGAATATATAACTACTCAAAAAAGGAAAAAGAAAAAAACAAGGAAAGACCCGCTCAATAGATGGAACAAAGAATGAACAAGACTTCACAAGCGAGGACATAGAGATGTCTGAGAAACACAACTCAAAATAGTTCAACTCACTAATCATTAACGAAATGCAAATCAAACACTTTAAAGAGATCATCTATTACTCAGTGAAACTGGCTAGGATCAAGGAAAAAAATATACCAAGTGTGGAGATGGTTGGGGGAAACTCAGGCCCGGGCTCCTGCTGGGGAATGTAAACTCGATACAGCCACTATTGAAAGCGTGTGGAGAACCCTTGAGACTTGGAATGAACTTGCCACCGACCCAGACCCAGCCATGACACACACTCCTGGGCATTGTACCCTCAAGAACTTTCGCCACCAAAGAGATACATGAACGGCCATGTTTATTTCAGCCTCTTCACAATCAGCAAGAGCTGAGAACAAGCCTAAATGCCCCTCAATGACGAATGGATAGAGAAAATGTGGTACATCTACCAATGGAGTTCATGCAGCGTAAAGACAGACGACATCACGAGCTATTGCAGGAAAATGGCTGGAGCTAGAGGACTCAATGCTGAGTGAATTAAACACAGTCCCAGAAAAACAAACGACGAAGGTATCCATCATATGTGGATGTGAGTGCCCAATTACCACAGTTTGATAAAAGTATTTCTGTGCTCGGCCCCCTGGCTTTCTGTTACAGCAGTTGGGACATATGCATTTTGGAAACAACAACTCAACAACAGAAATGACTGCCAATCAAAGAACTGACTGAAACTAGTGAACTTTCTGCTCAAACCCCATCACACGTCCCCATGGAAAATATTGAGAAACTAAGAGATGGAAACGAACATGTTGTTGTGGCAGAGCACAAGCTCGACGGGTGGGGAATGAGCGGGAACACGGGATCCTAGATTTGTTAAAATTAAATAGATAAAACAATTAAAAAAAGATGAAAACAAACAAAACAAAAGCAGAGAAAGATTGCAAAACTTACAGCAGAATAGCACGATCTGCGAACTGGGTAGGGGTGGTGGGGTGTGGGGGAAGGGGAAGGATAATATGCCTGGAACTGAATTGGAAATGATGTATAAATACACAAGCCATCAATAAAATAAATTAAAAAAAAAAACTAATGGAAGCTCAATATAATAAAATAATTAAAAGGTCCGCAGCACATGCATAAAATTGGCAGAACAAGTACTTAAGAAATAGGAGGTTCATCCACTTACCTTGCAAAGTTCATGATGTCAATCTTTCTTTACCACTGCAATAGAATTCCATTGCGTAGATGGTACCACATTTTCTCTATCCACTATCAGTTGAGGGACACTTGGTTAGCTTCCATCTTTGTGAAAAGAGCTACAGTAATCATGAACGTCCATGTATCTATGCAATAGTTGAGAGTCCTTGTTTATAATATCCAGGATTGGTATGAACTGGGTTCAGGTCGGTAGAGCTCATTTTGATTTTTTAAGGGTTATCCCACACTGTTTTCCATAGGAGTGCTGAGTTCATTCCACCGCGCAGTGGTAAATGGTCCCCTTTCTCCGACAACCTCTCCAGCATTTGGTATCGTTTTGTTTTAGAATCATAGCTGTCTTACTGGGGTAAGATGAAATCTTAAGTTAGGTTTTAATTTGCTTCCTTAATTATTAGTGAGTAACACTTCTTTATAGTTTCTCAGAATCATTTACTCTTCATTTGTGAGTTCTCTGTTCAGCTCTTATATTCCATCTGTTTGAGTGGGTCATTTGTTTTCTTGTCCTCTTTAGTTTTGAGTAGTAGTAATACTTCTGGTAGATTAATGCTCTGTCTGATGTATGACTGGTAAAGGTTTCTTCTCCCACTTTGTGAGTTTTTCTTTCACTTCCCTGATTGTTTTTTCTTTTTCTGTACAAGCTTCTTTGATTAGATTAGGTTTGCCCCATTTGTCAATTTGTTTATCTAGTATTTTTTGCAGATGCTTGTCTGATTTTAAGAAAGTCTTTTCCGCTACGACCTAGGTATTGGAAGGTATGACACGACCAACATTTTCTTCTATCTTTTCAGAGTTTCAGGTGTTCAACATTGAGGTCTTTGATCATTTTGAGTTCACTTTTGTACAGGNCACAGTGGAGCAGAGTGATGGCACAATGCAGCAGTGTGATGACTCAATGGAGTAGTGTGAGGGCACAATGGAACCGTGTGAGGGCTCAATGGAGCAGTGTGATGGCACAAAGAAGCAGAGTCATGGCACAATTGAGCAGTGTGTGGGAACAATGGAGTAGTGTGTGGGCACAATGGAGCAGTGTGATGACACAATCAAGCAGTGTGATAACACAATTTAGCACTTGAGGTCTATATTAGTCAGGGTTCTCTAAAGAAACAGAAGCAACAGGATGAATATATACATATATATATATATATATATATATATATATATATATATGGCTATAGAGTCCAATTTTGTCCCCAAATGTCCTTCAGTGTGGATTCATACAATGGAGGAGCTGCCTGGCTCACCTACAAAGCATCCCTCCCATTCTGGAAAGAGATGCTCTCCCCTTCTCAGCAGTCAATAGTTATCAAAACTTCCTTAGGTTGGTTTGGATTTTCTTAACCACTTCCCTGTCTATGCTGATTTTGTCTTGTTTGAGCTTGCATAGGACTTGTGCATGCTGTCACCATTGCTGTGAGTTCATGTGAGTGACTGACTAGCTGTCTGGAAAACAGGTTGTCATCTACAGCCTCTGGCTCTTACAATCTTTCTGCCTCTTCTGCAAGATCCCTGAGTCTCAGGAGGCAGAAGTTTGATACCAGTGTCCTATTCAGGGATAAGCCTCTTGTTCTCTGTCCATTGACCAGTCATGTATTTCAATGTCAATCACCATCTTCTGCATAAGGAAATTTCTTTAAGTCAGAGATGCATTAATCTATGGCTATAACAGTAAGGCATTAGGAGTCAGTTTAATATGGTAATTAGTATAAAACTAGTACTAGGCTTTCCCCTACATCCTGTGACCTGTTTAGCCTCAAATTACTAAGCCCAATAATAGTGTCAGGTATGGCCTCCATCCTATGAAAGACAATAAATCCAATTGGACAGTGCTTTGTCACTTCTATAATATAATTGCCACTATTGCAGTCGGGGGGGGGGGCGATCTTGCCAGGCAAGTTGTTCTTGTAGCTCACAGGATTCACATGGATAGCACATTCCAGCTCTATGAATGGTAACCAGTGGAGATGAGGCTCTGAAGTCATCACCAGCTTAATTTCTCCTTGTTTGTTCTATAGCTCATTTATGTAGTGTCTTCAGCAATAGGATTTTCCCATCTAGTTCTGGTGATACCATAAGCAAGAAGAGTGGTAAGTATTATTTGAGAGCCTATGAGCCCCCTGGTCAACAACTTCAAAGGAGTGTGTCCATTCCTGGCATTCAAGTGTTTTTATTCTATTAGCCTATGAGGTTTGGAAGGGGTAAGGTCCCCTTGTTATATGGTAACTCATTTTAATCTCTTTTAATAATCTCTATATTTAAAGAAGCCTCTATAGCGATAGGATTCCAGATGACTTTTTCATTCAGAACTACAATTTTTAAAATGTCAACCATGGTAAAGACATTTAATTCTAAACCAATAGTACTTGCGTTTAGCTAATATGCAATAATGGATTTACAAAAGTAATGAAAACAAACACTTAGCTGTCAAATAGAAGAATTTGGAAAAAATGTAATGAAATTAAGGAAAAAATGTCTTTCTATTATCACTATTGTTTATATAATTCTAGTCATTATAATCACACAAGAAAATAAAAGTATACATTGTTAAAATTTTATCATTTTAATCCATGTGGACAATGTTTACATGAACTGGTCACACACAGAGAATATAAGTATGAGAGAAGCATAGCCCTAAGTGACACATGTACAGTGGAACCTCTATATCTAAGGCTCATGGAGCAGAGCATACCAGGAAACAGAGAGAATACTAATTCACCCCCCAACTCTCACCAGCAAAGCTTCCTCATACAGCAGAGTATGGTGCACACAAAGGCCACAACTGGCCAAGGTGTAGAGAATAAGAGACTACAGACTCTGTTTCCCTGAATAGAAGTCCCATATTAAACCTCATTCACCCATGATGCAGGGACCATTGTGGAAGAAGAGGGTGGAAAGATTGTAAGAGCTAAGGTTATTTGTATGAACATAAGGAAATATATCTTCCAGGCCTCTAGAAACTTGCTCCTATGAAGCTGCATCAAAGGTGACAGCCTGCATAAGACCCATTCAAACTCAATAGGAAAAAACCTAACATAGGTATTGGGGTAATGGGCAGCAGACCACAACCTTACCCAAGAACTATTGGTAATTGAATACTGCTGAATGGAGGAGTTGATCTTCTCTAAGGGAGTGACTTTAGATAGGCTGACTAGACTCCAGTGGATAACTTTACATAGAAGAACATTTAGGTATAAATGTCTTACTATACAGGCCCTAACATGTATAACATGTATGGCCCTAATGCATGAAATCCACTGGGAGACTGTGAGAGGTGTGCATGGGGAAGAGGTCTAGATATGATTAAAATTTATTATATAAAAGTACAAAAATTCAATTAAAATGCATTAAAATTTTGAAAAGGAAAGGAAAAAAGATAAACAAAGAGGAAGATATATTTTAAATAAAGATAGAAAAATAAAAATAGGGGCTGGAGAGATGGCCTAGCGGTTAAGAGCACCGACCGCTCTTACAGAGGACCCGGGTTCGATCCCCAGCACCCACATGGCGGCTGAGAACCGTCTGAAGCTCCAATTCCAGGAGAACTCCAGTTCCAGGGGAATACGAGACCCTCTTCTGACCTCCGCGGCATTGCACGACACGGGTGCACAGACTTGCATGCAGCCAGTACATTCATACACATACAGAAATAAAAAAAAATAAATAAATAAAAATTTTAAAAAATAAATAAAAATATTTATACTGCTGTGATTACTGAATGAATAAAAACAATCTTAGATGCATAGAAACATATTGTTAAAGATAATAAAGGAATGATTTGGGGGGCTAATTATAAAAACTAATGAAACTATCGTCTACATATGAGAGATACCATTTTGTTTGTTTTTCTGGGACTGTGTTACTTCACTTACATGATGTCTTCAAGCTCCATCCATTTAATTTACCTGCAAAGTTCATGATGTTTTTCTTTAACTCGCATAGAATTCCATTGTGTACATGTACCACATTTTCTCTATCCACTCGTCAGTTGAGGGGCATTTGGGTTGATTCCAGTTTTTTGCTTTTGTGAACAGAGCGGCAATAAATATAGCTGTGCATGTATCTCTGCATAGTATGAGCTTGTGGGTATATACCAGGAGTGATATGACTGGGGTCAAATGGCAGGATCATTTCGGTCTTCTAAGGGTTCTCCACATTTTTTCCACAGTGGCTGCACACGTTTAGATTCCCACCAGCAATGGATGAGTGTTCCCCTTCCCCACACCCTCTCCAGCACTTGGCATCATTTTTTTCTTGATTCCTAGCCAGTCTTACTGGGAGTAAGGTGGTATCTTAAGGTGGTTTTAATTTGCATTTCCTTATTATTGTTGATGTTTAACACTTTTTAGAGTGTTTCTGCAGCCATTCTAATTCCTTCTTCTGTGAAGTCTCTGTTCAGATCTTTGCTCCATCTTTTGAGTGATTCATTTGTTTTCTTCTTCTTTGTTTTTTGAGAGCTTGTATACTCTTGGAGAGTTAGTGCTTTGTCACATGTATCTGCTGTGAAAGGTTTCCTCCCATTCTGTGGGTTTTCTCTTCACTTCTTTTATTGTTTCCTTTGATGTACAGAAGCTTTTGAGTTTAATGAGGTCCCATTTGTCAATTTTGGATGACCTTACTTCTTGTGCAGCTGCTGTCTGATAGAAAGTCTTTTCCTACACTACGTCTGTGTAGTCTGCTGGCCAAGTTTCTCTTCTATCACCTCCAGAGTTTTGGATTTACGTTGAGGTTTTGATCCATTTGAATTGACTGTTTGTTACAGGGCGAGAGGTAGGGGTTTTATTTCATTCTTCTTACAGGTGGTGATCCAGTTTTTGCCAACACCACTTGTTGAAGATGCTGTCTTCCTCCAATGTGTGTTTCTTGGCTTCCTTATCAAATATGAGATGGCTGAAGAAAATGTAGATCATGAATGACATACCATCCACATCTGTGTCTATACCAAAGTAACCTACTATAACAATTAGTACTGTTTAAATACCCATTATACTAATTGTGTGTGCTCCATTAGTAGGATCGAAAGGCTATATATTATACTGTTTAAATACCTAAATATCAATTTGCATGTGCTTCATTGTAGGATCGAAAGTTATACCTGGAAAACTGCAGACCCATGAAAGAAAAAAGCCAGAACTGACTAGAGACCAAGACATCACTCCAGAGAAAGTAGAGCTGTTTTGCTTCTCATCCACCTGTGCCCCTTTTCTCTAAGCCTAGGAACAATCTGCGGAGAGGGGGCATGGTAGAATGAAGGTTCGATTGGGGTTAATGGTGAAACTACAACATATTAGACTGGACACTCATTTGATCAACTTGATTGAACATACAAGCCCCCCTTTCAGGATGGTGGGACCCATGAGCTGTGTGGGTTTGGGCACAACTGCTTGTGCAAATTTGGTTTTACATGAGGATGCTTGTACTTCACAAATTATCACCTATTGTTTAAAAAAATGAAAACAGAGTGATGTTGGCTTCATAGAAGGAATTTGGGAGAGTTCCTCTGATTGTATACTTCTAAAAAGTTCAGTATAATTGAATAAGGTTGTAGGTCTTTTTGAAATGTTTTATAGAATTCTGCTGTGAAACCGTCTGGGCCTGGGCTTTTTTTAGTTGGGAGGCTTCTTACTAATCCTCTATTTCTTCATATGTATGGGTCTGTTTAAGCTGCGGTCTCCTCTTGTCCAAGCTTTGGTGCATTTTTCCCAAGATTTCAGATATTCATCCATTTCTTCTAGATTTTCAAACTTGGTAGAATATAGTTTCTTGTATATTCCCATATAATTTTCTTGATCTTTTCCTTTTGTTGTGATATATTCCTTTTCATCACAGATTGTATTTGATTATGGAGTTGTTCCTTCTTTCTTTTTGTTAACTGGCTAGAGGTCTGTCTATCTTGTTTATTCTTTCAAGAACCAACTTTTGGCTTCATTGATTTTTTGTATTGTTTTCTTTGTTTTCTATTTCTTGATTTCTGTCTGATTTTTTGTTATTTCTTCCTGTCTGTTGCGTTTAGGTTCATCTGTTGTTGCCTCTCAAGTGCTTTTAGCTGCTAGTGTTAGATCATTCACTTTGTTCTTTCTGTTTTTTCTAATGTAGGCACCCAGGGCTATAAATTTCCCTCTTGACTGCTTTTAAGGTATCCCATAAGTTTTGTTGTGTTGTATTGTCATTGTCATTCAGTTTCCAGAATGTTTTTTATTTCTTTCTTTCTCTTCCTTGACCATTCATTATTCAAGAGTGTGTTGTTTAGTCTCATGTGTTCTTGTAGCAAGGGCTTAGTCCTGGTGTTGATGTTGAGCTTATTGCACTGTGGTCTGACAGATGCATAAATTTTTCAATCTTTTGTATTTGTAGAGGTTTCTTCTGTGTCCCAGATGTGGTCAATTTTGGAGAGTGTTCTGTGGGGTGCTGAGTAGAAGTGTATTCTCGGTATTAGGATGGAATGTTTCGGTAGAGGTCTATGAGGTCCATTTGGTGTATATCACTCGTACAGATGTCTCTCTGTTTATTTTTTGTCCTGTTGAACCTATCCAAGGACTCAGTGGGTATTGAAATCCCCCTATAGTTGTCTGGGTTAGTCTTGGACTTGTGGTCCTGGAGAATTGTCTTTATAAAGTTTGGTGCACCAGAATTTGGGGCATTATATTCATAATTGTGAAATCTTCTTGGTGGATTTCCTTTGATGAAAATGTAATGGCCTTCTTTTTTTTCTTCTATTTCTATTACTTTTGAAGTCTATTTTTCTGATATTAAAATAGCAACACCTGCTTTCTTTTTTGGTACCATTTGCTTGAATATTTTTTCCATCCCTTCACTTAAGGGGTGCCTGTCCTTGAAGGTAAGATGTGTTTCTGGCAGACAGCATATCGATGGATTCTGTTTCCTAATCCAGTCTCCCAGTCTCATGTCTTTTGATTGGGAATTAGTCCATTAATATTTAAGGTTATGACTGATAGGTTTGTGTTGCTTCCTTTTGCCTTATTATCCATCTGCGGTTTTGATTTAGGTTTCTACTCTGCAGTTATGCTTTTATTGATTTCTCCTTCTAGGTTTGCCCTGGGTTATTGCTCCTTTCTATTCCTTCATGAAGCCAGACATCACTCTATTACCAAAACCAGGCAAAGACAGAACTAAAAAGGAGAATTATAGACCCATCTCCCTCATGAACAACAGATGCCAAAATTCTAAACAGAATACTGGCAAATCGCATACAGACCACATCAAGAAGATCATCCATCATGACCAAGTTGGATTCATACCAGAGATGCAGGGATGGTTCAACTACAAAATCAATAACAATCATCAAACACATAAACGGAATCAAAGACAAAAACCACACACCATCATCTCAATTGATGCGTGAAAAAGCCTTTGACAAAATCCAGCTCCTAGTCATGCTTAAAGTCCTAGAAGGAATTGGTTGAGGATCTCCTCAATGTAATCAAAGCCATATACAGGAAACCCACAGCCAATATCATCCTAAATGGGGAATGACAGAAACATTCCTTTAAAGGTAGGAACTCGGCAAGGCTGCCCCCTATCACCACTCCTCTTCAATATAGTGCTTGAAACACTTGCTAGAGCAATAAGGCAAGAAAAGATTTAAAGGAGTACTATTGGAAAAGAGGAAGTCAAACTATCCCTATTTGCTGATGATATGATTGTTTAACTTAAGAGATCAAAAACTCCACAGAAAACTCCTAGAAAAGATTACAGCTTCAGCAAAGTGGCAGGATACAAATTAACCTTAAAAATCAATGGCCTTTCTTTACACCAAGAACAAGCAACTGGAGAAAGAATCAAAGAGACCTTCCCACTCACAATAGCCTCAAAACAATAAGATACATAGGAACAAACCTAACCAAGAACCAAAACACCAAGACTCTACACAAAATTTTAAACCCTTAAAGAAAGAAATTGAGAAGAAGACATCAGAAGATGGAAAAACCCCCATGCTCATGGATTGGGAAAATTAACATTGTAAAAATGTCCATTTTACCAAAACTCTTGTATAGATTTAATGCATCCCAATCAAAATCCCCAAGATTTCTTCACAAGGCTTGGAAAAAAAAGTTCTTAATTCTTTGGAGAAACAAAGACCCCGATAGCCAAATACAATCCTGAGTGAAAAGAGCTACACAGGAGGGATCCTATACCAGATTTTAAACTATACTACAGGGCTATAGTCATAAAAACAGCCTGGTACTGGCACAAAACACGACCTGTTGACCAATGGAACAAAACTGAAGATCCAAATCTGAGCCATACAATTTCAGCCATCTCATATTTGACAAGGGGGCCAAGAAACCACAATGGAGAAAAGACAGCATCTTCAGCAAGGGTGTTGGCAAAACTGGATCACCACTTGTAGAATAATAAAATTAAACCCTCCATCTCGCCCTGTACAAAAGTCAACTCCAGATGGATTAAAGACCTCAACGTGAAACCCAACTCTGAAGATGATAGAAGAAAAAGTTGGCAGCAGACTACAAGACATAGGCGTAAGAAAAGACTTCCTAAATCAGACAGCAGCTGCACAAGAATTAGGTCGACAATTGACAAATGGGACTCATTAAACTCAAAAGCTTCTGTACATCAAAAGAAACAATCAAGGAAGGGGAGAGAAATCCACAGAGTGGGAGGAAACCTTCACTGCAGATACATCTGACAAAGCATTGATTTCCAGAATATATAAACTACTCAAAAACAGAAAAAGAAAACAAACGACCGCTCAATAGATGGAGCAAAGAAACTGAACAGAGACTTCACAAGCGAGGAATTAGAGATGTCTGAGAAACACCTCAGAATGCTCAACATCACTATCATTAAAAATGCAAATCAAAACCACTTAAGATATCTATCTTACTCCAGTGATGGCTAGGATCAAGAAAAACAATGATACCAAGTGCTGGAGAGGTTGTGGGGAAAGGGGACACTCATCCACTGCTGGTGGGAATGTAAATCGATACAGCCACTATGGAAAGCAGTGTGGAGAACCCTTGGAAGACTTGGAATGAACTTGCCACCCGACCCAGCCATACCATCCTGGGCATGTACCCCAAGACTTTACGCCACCACAGAGATACATGCACGGCCATGTTTATTTCAGCTCTTCACAATAGCAAAGAGCTGGAACCAACCAAATGCCCTCAACTGACGAATGGATAGAGAAAATGTGGTACATCTACACAATGGAGTTCTATGCAGCAGTAAAGAAAGACGACATCACAGCTTTGCAGGAAAATGGCTGGAGCTAGAGGACATCATGCTGAGTGAAGTAAACACAGTCCCAGAAAAACAAACGACGAATGGTATCCTCATCTGTGGATGCTAGTCCAATTACCCAGTTGTAAGTATTTCTTGTGAGGCCCCTCTTTCTGTACAAAGCAGTTGGACATAATGCATTTTGGAAACAACAACAACAACAGAAAATACTGCATCAAAGAACTGACTGAAACAGTGAACTTCTGCTCAAAACAGTCAACGTCCCCATGGAAAATATTGAGAAAGACTAAGAGATGGAAAGCATGTTTGGCAGAATGCACGAGCTCTGACGGGGTGGGGGAATGAGCGGGAACACGGGTCTAGATTTGTTAAAAATAAATAGATAAATACAATTAAAAAAAATGAAAACAAAACAAAACAAAAAAGCAGAGAAAGATGCAGAAAACTTACAGCAGAATGCACGATCTGCGATGGGTAGGGGTGGGGTGGGGGGGAAGGGAAGGGGATATATGCCTGAACTGAATTGGAAAATGATGTATGAAATACACAAAGCATCAATAAAAATAAATTAAAAAAAAAAACTAATGAAGCTCAAATATATAAAAAATAATTTAAAAGGTCCCAGCAACAGTGCATAAAATTGCAAGAACAAGTAAACTTAAGAAATATGGAGTTCCATCCACTTACCTGCAAAGTTCATGATGTCATCTTTCTTTACCACTACATAGAATTCCATTGCGTAGATGTACCACATTTTCTCTATCCACTCATCAGTTGAGGGACACTTTGGTAGCTTCCAGCTATTGTGAAAAGAGCTACAGTAATCATGAACGTCCATGTATCTATGCAATAGGATGAGTCTTGTTAGTATATATCCAGGATTGGTATGACTGGGTCAGGTGGTAGGCTCATTTTGAGTCTTTTAAGGGTTCTCCACACTGTTTTCCATAGGAGTTGCATGAGTTTGCATTCCCACCCGCAGTGGATAAGTGGTCCCCTTTCTCCACAACCTCTCCAGCATTTGGTATCTTTTGTTTTCTAGATCATAGCTAGTCTTACTGGGGTAAGATGAAATCTTAAGTAGGTTTTAATTTGCATTTCCTTAATTATTAGTGATGTTGAACACTTTTTAAGATGTTTCTCAGACATCTTTACTTCTTCATTTGTGAAGTCTCTGTTCAGCTCTTTATTCCATCTTTTGAGTGGGTCATTGGTTTTCTTGTTCTTTAGTTTTTTGAGTAGTATATACTCTCTGGATGTTAATGCTCTATCAGATGTATGACTGGTAAAGGTTTCCTCCCACTCTGTGAGTTTTCTCTTCACTTCCCTGATTGTTTCTTCCACTGTACATAAGCTCTTGAGCTTAATAAGGTCCCATTTGTCAATTGTTGATCTTATTTTTGTGCAGCTGTTGTCTGATTTAGAAAGTCTTTTCCTACACCTATGTATTGTAGGTTACTACCAACATTTTCTTCTATCATTTTCAGAGTTTCAGGTTTCACATTGAGGTCTTTGATCCATTTTGAGTTTATTTTGTACATGGTAAGAGGTAGGGGTTTAGTTTTATTCTTCTACAAGTGGTGATCCAGTTATGTCAACACCATTTTCTGAAGATGCTGTCTTTCCTCCATTGAGTCTTCTTGGTCCCTTTGTGGAGTATGAGGTGGCTGAAATTGGATGTGCTCAGATTTAGATCCTCAATTTTGTTCCATTGATCTACAGGTCTGTTTTTGTGCCAATACTGGCTGTTTTATGATTATAGCCCTGTTACATAGTTTAAAATCTGGTATGGCAATCCCCCCTGTATTGCTCTTTTTGTTCAGGGTTGCTTTGGCTATCTGGGGTCTTTTCTTTCTCCATATGACTTTTAGGATGTTTTTCGTAGCTATATGAAGAAGCTCCTGGGGATTATAACTAGGAAGTCATTGGATCTGTATGTTACTTTGGGCAAAGAATTAGTACAGCAAAAATGGACATTTTTGCTGTACTAATTCTTCCAATCCATGAGCATGAGAGGTTCTTCTATCTTCTAGTATCTTCCTCAATCTTCTTAACTTAGCATAATGTCTTCTAGTTCCACCCATTTACCTGCAAAGTTCATGGTGTCATCTTTCTTCACCACTGCATAGAACTCCATTATATAAATGTACCACATTTTCTCTATCCACTCATTGGTTGGGGGGAATTTGGGTTGGTTCCAGCTCTTCACTACTGTGAAGAGAGCTGCAATAAACATAGATGTGCATGTATCTTTGCAGTAGGATAAGTCTTGTGGGTATATACCCAAGAGTGGTATGACTGGGTCAGGTGATAGACTCATTTTGAGTCTTTTAAGGGTTCTCCACACTGCTTTCCATAGTGGTTGTAGGAGTTTACATTCCCACCAGCAGTGGATGAATGTTCACCTTTCCCCACATCCTCTCCAGCATTTGGTGTCTTTTGTTTTCCTGATCCTAGCCAAGCCTATCAGAGTGACATAATATCTTAAAGTGGATTTAGTTTATATTTCCCTAATTACTAATAATGTGGAACACTTTTTAAGATGTTCCTCAGTCATCTTTATTTCCTCACTTGTGAAGCCTCTGTTCAGCTCTTTACTCCATCTCTTGAGTGGGTCATTTGTTTTCTTACATATTTGTTTTGGAGTAGTTTATATATTCTGGATGTTAATACTCTGTCAGATGTATCACAGGAGAAGGTTTCCTACCACTCTGTGGGTTTCCTCTTCACTTCATTGATTGTTTCTTTCACTGTACAGAAGCTGTACCATTATAATGTGAATACCTTAATGGGATCTAGAATTAACCCACCACTTATTTTCAGACTTTGTAATTGTAGTATATTGGGGGAGGGTATGTATGCATACTTTAGAGTAATATAAAATTAAAGGGGAAAAATGTGAATTCCAAAAATGGTTACCCTCATTTGTGGATATTAACACCAAATCCCCAGTTGAAAGGCAAGCTGAACAACATTATTGTTATATTTCTTTTTATCTGAAAGCAACTGTGTTGTTATAAAGTGAATCTCTTAACAAGTTCTAGAATTGACCTACCACTTATTTTCAGACTCTGTAATTACTGTATATGGATGGAAGATACATATTCATGTCTTATAGTGATATAAAATTAAAGGAGAAAAATGGGAATGCTTAAACATATTCTGGAAATAACAAAGTTTATTCTCAGAGGTCATAATTTTGATACATATGTGATAGTTATATAGGCATATGTTGAAGCAATGCAAAGGGGAGGGAACAACAACAACATAAATACTGGGTCAAACAACTGACTGATACAGTTAAATTCTGTCCAAAACAACAAACCTCTGCAGTGAAACTGTTTGGAAAGACTGAAAGATGTAAGACATGTATGGCAGAAGGCATGAACTGGGGTGGGGTGGGAGATAAGGAAAGGAGAATGTGTCTAAATTGGACTGAAAGTTAATACATGAAATACATAAATCATCAATAAAAGTATCCAATGGTAAAGAAAGATGACATCGTGAACTTTTCAGGTAAATGGATGGAACTCTTATGCTAAATGAAGCAACACAGTCCCAGAAAAACAAGCCGTGAATGGTTTCCCTCATTTGTGGATGCTAACACCAAATCCCCAGGTGAAAGCCAAGCTGAACAACATTATTGTTATATTTCTATTTATCTGAAAGCAACTATGTTGTTATAATGTAAATCTCTTAATGGGCTCTAGAATCGATCCACCACTTATTTTCAGACTCTGTAAATACTGTATATGAGTGGAAAGTATGTATTCATATTTTAGAGTAATATAAAATTAAAGGAAGAAAATGCAAATTTCTAAACATAAAAAAAGACTAAGAGAAAGATGCAGGATAGTTATGGCAGAGTGCATGATCTGGGATGGGGTAGGAGGAAAGGAAAGGGGAATAGGCCTAAATTGAATTGAAAAATGATGTCTGAAATACACAAAACATCAATAAAAGCATTAAAAAATAAAATAAAAAATAAATCAACAAAAATATTGAAAATAGGATCAGCTAAAAATGTGTTATAAACAAATTACGCAAATTTGGATAAAAATGCAGTAACTGCTTTAGTTTAATATCAAGCCACCAAAAGCATATTTCTCAGCAATGTATGTATAGATACTATTATTATACATAAAGATAAGGATATATTATCACAAAAATCCAATTCTATCTAGAAGGAAGAGGAAGGGTGTATTGGTTAGCTTTGTTAACACAAAACTAAACATCTTTGAAGAGGTGTGAGGACTTTCCTCCATCAGATTGGCCTGTGGGCATTTCACTGCTGCTTTAAGAAAGAGAAGGTACTGTCAGGATGCAAAGCAACAGCAGAAGATGTCTAGTGTATTTTGGGCCGTTTCTGGCATCTTGGACACTCAACCCTCAAGTTGTTTGAGCTGACAATGGAATTAAAGTTTTATCAGATTTCTTAGAGAGGCATCCAACTTCTCAAAGGTGCATAGCTAACCCTCAATTTTTAGCATAAGGTCATCTTATCTGTCTGCCACTCATGACTAAATAAACACCTGTATATAACCCTAGATAGAATCTCATTCATTTTGCACAAGTCACTAGTGTCATTTGAAAAATCAAGGCATTTTCCCACATACTGCATTTCGAAGCATTGTAAATTTGCTTAGGTCCTGGAACAAGCCTCATGTGACTAGGATATTTTATAGTGCTGATCCTCATAAAAGTATTATTCCTTTCTGTTATTGGCTTAGATATCTGACTTAAAGTTCTCATCAAATTCCTATTCTTACAGTCCTCTGCTCCTACACTATATTAGAAGGTGATTCATTCTTTTTCACACTAGTATCTCAAAACTTGGCATATAGCCCCATCAATGTTTGTTTTATAAATTAAGGTAGATAACACTAAAGATAATTACATAAACATGAGCAATAATGTAAATACAAAAAAGATGATTTTAGAAGGATACTGATTGTTTGGTATTTTATACATACACGCATAAATTTTCATATATTTCTCATTTCAAACGTCCTGGGTAAGAGTTCTCGAAACTAATGTGATTGCAAAAGATACATTGTCTTGCAAGACATCATATTCACTTGAGCCAAATGATATAATAAATAATATAGAGGCTGCTGGCCCATGCCAGAGAGCTGGGGTGCAGGGTACGAGTGCCAAGCAAACAGCTCCCTCCCCCCTGCCAACTGGAACCCTGGAAGGAGGTTCCAATAAGTCCTACAACCAACCCAGAAGAACTGGCCGGCAGCAGAGGACATACAGTTCTCAGAAGGTGTCATTTGGGCTGTTAGCCACCCCATTCTTGTGGAACAGAAAGGGAAAAGTGAACTATACCTTCCAATATATAACCAAAATTGAAAGCCTAAAACATAAGCAAGTCAACACTCCATAAATAAGGAGACTACAACGAAGGCACCTGAAGGAATCAAGGAAAGCAAGCCTCCAATATGGTGAAGAGGCACTACAGATTCGCACCAGAATACAGGCAAAAGGTAAATGACATGCCAAGAGCACAATGAAAAAGCAATATGGGAAAAAAAAAAAAAACAGAATAAAAAAGAAAATAGACTACATGGCCTGGAGATTAACTCGAAAGGGGCATAAATTTGCATTGAACTAAGCCAGTTACACAACTTGGTGAAGGCACCTGAAGGAATCAAGGAAAGCAAGCCTCCAATATGGTGAAGAGGCACTACAGATTCGCACCAGAATACAGGCAAAAGGTAAACGACATGCCAAAAGCACAATGAAAAAGCAATATGGGAAAAGCCCAGAATAACCCCATGCCAAACTCTACAGAACCTGTGGAGGATACCTACAATGGGATCTCTGTAGAGATAGCCCAGGATCAGATTGTAAATTAACAATCACAGATATATTCAAAGAAATCATAGAACTAAGAAGAGAGAATGAAAAACTCAGAAAGGACTTAGAGGGAGATGAGAAACTCTGGAAGGAAGTGGAAACACTGAAAAGAACCCATACTGAAATCAAAATGGAAACCAGGAGCTACAAGAAAAGATTGAGAAGTTCCAAAAAGACGTGGAAATAATAAGGAAAACACAGGATGAAATGAAAAAGGAAATTGAACACTCACCCAATCAACAGGAAAGAATGGGAAAAAGCCTCAGAAGCAGAATGGAGGAAGCAGAAAAAAAGAATATCAGACCTAGAAGATAACACAGAACAACTAAAAAGCTCTAGGAAAGATTACGAAAAGTTTAAAAATACACAAGAATGGAATAACCAGGAAATGTGGGACACTATGAAAAGATCAAAGTTCTGAATCATAGGGATAGAGGAAGGAGAAGAATCACAAGAGAATGGTATTGACCAGATCATCAACAGAATAATAGATGAAAATTCCTCTTTCAGCTCTCTTCACAATAGCAAGGAGCTAGAACCAACCCAAATGCCCCTCAACTGACGAGTGGATAGAGAAAATGTGGTATATCTACACAATGGAGTTCTATGCAGCAGTAAAGAAAGATGACATCATGAACTTTGCAGGAAAATGGCTGGAGCTAGAAGACATCATGCTGAGTGAAGTAACACAGTCCNTATATAAAAAAATCATTTAAAGTCCCAGCAACAGTGCATAAAATTGCAAGAACAAGTAAACTTAAGAAATATGGAGTTCCATCCACTTACCTGCAAAGTTTCATGATGTCATCTTTCTTTACCACTACATAGAATTCCATTGCGTAGATGTACCACATTTTCTCTATCCACTCATCAGTTGAGGGACACTTTGGTAGCTTCCAGCTATTGTGAAAAGAGCTACAGTAATCATGACGTCCATGTATCTATGCAATAGGATGAGTCTTGTTAGTATATATCCAGGATGGTATGACTGGTCAGGTGGTAGGCTCATTTTGAGTCTTTTAGGGTTCTCACACACTGTTTTCCATAGGAGTTGCATGAGTTTGCATTCCCACCCGCCAGTGGATAAGTGTCCCCTTTCTCCACAACCTCTCCAGCATTTGGTATCTTTTGTTTTTCTAGATCATAGCTAGTCTTACTGGGGTAAGATGGAAATCTTAGAGGTTTTAATTTGCATTTCTTAATTATTATGTGATGTTGAACACTTTTAAGATGTTTCTTCAGACATCTTTACTTCTTCATTTGTGAAGTCTCTGTTCAGCTCTTTTTTCCATCTTTTGAGTGGGTCATTTGTTTTCTGTTCTTTCGTTTTTTTGAGTAGTATATACTCTCTGGATGTTAATGCTCTATCAGATGTTGAAGGACTGGTAAAGGTTCCTCCCACTCTGTGAGTTTTCTCTTCACTTCCTGATTGTTTCTTCCACTGTACATAAGCTCTTGAGCTTAATAAGGTCCCATTTGTCAATTGTTGATCTTATTTTTGTGCAGCTGTTGTCTGATTTAGAAAGTCTTTTCCTACACCTATGTATTGTAGGTTATACCCAACATTTTCTTCTATCATTTCAGAGTTTCGGGTTCACATTGAGGTCTTTGATCCATTTTTGAGTTTATTTTGTACATGGTGAATAGGTAGGGGTTAGTTTTATTCTTCTACAAGTGGTGATCCAGTTATGTCAAAACACCATTTTGCTGAGATGCTGTCTTTCCTCCATTGAGTCTTCTTGGTCCCTTTGTTGGAGTATGAGGTGGCTGAAATTGGATGTGCTCAGTTTAGATCCTCAATTTTGTTCATTGATCTACAGGTCTGTTTTTGTGCCAATTACCAGGCTGTTTTATGATTATAGCCCTGTTACATAGTTTAAAATCTGGTATGGCAATCCCCCCTGTATTGCTCTTTTTGTTCAGGGTTGCTTTGGCTATCTGGGGTCTTTTCTTTCTCCATATGACTTTTAGGATGTTTTTTCGTAGCTATATGAAGAAGCTCCTGGGGATTATAACTAGGAAGTCATTGGATCTGTTGTTTTTGGGCAAAGAATTAGTACGCAAAATGGACATTTTTGCTGTACTAATTCTTTCCAATCCATGAGCATGAGAGGTTTCTTCTATCTTCTAGTAATCTTCCTCAATCTTCTTAACTTAGGCATAATGTCTTCTAGTTCCACCCATTACCTGCAAAGTTCATGGTGTCATCTTTCTTACCGCTGCATAGAACTCCATTATAAAAATGTACCACATTTTCTCTATCCACTCATTGGTTGGGGGGAATTTGGGTTGGTTCCAGCTCTTCACATGTGAAGAGAGCTGCAATAAACATAGATGTGCATGTATCTTGCAGTAGGATAGTCTTGTGGGTATATACCCAGAGTGGTATGACTGGGTCAGGTGTAGACTCATTTTGAGTCTTTTAAGGGTTCTCCACACTGCTTTCCATAGTGGTTGTAGGAGTTTACATTCCCACCAGCAGTGGATGAATGTTTCACTTTCCCCACATCCTCTCCAGCATTTGGGTGTCTTTTTTTTCCTGATCCTAGCCAAGCCTATCAGAGTGACAATATCTTAAAGTGGATTTAGTTTATATTTCCCTAATTACTATATTGTGTAACACTTTTTAAGATGTTCCTCAGTCATCTTTATTTTCCTCACTTGTGAAGCCTCTGTTCAGCTCTTTACTCCATCTCTTGGAGGGGTCACTTAGTTTTCTTACATATTTGTTTTGGAGTATTTTATATTTCTGGATGTTAATACTCTGTCAGATGTATCACAGGAGAGGTTTCCTACCACTCTGTGGGTTTTCCTCTTCACTTCATTGATTGTTTCTTTCACTGTACAGAAGCTGTACCATTATAATGTGAATACCATTAATGGGATCTAGAATAACCCACCACTTATTTTCAGACTTTGTAATTGTTTAGTATATTGGGGGAGGGTATGTATGCATACTTTAGAGTAATATAAAAATTAAAGGGGAAAAATGTGAATTCAAAAATGGTTACCCTCATTTGTGGATATTAACACCAATCCCCAGTTGAAAGGCAAGCTGAACAACATTATGTTATATTTCTTTTTATCTGAAAGCAACTGTGTTGTTATAAAGTGAATCTCTTAACAAGTTCTAGAATGACCTACCACTTATTTTCAGACTCTGTAATTACTGTATATGGATGGAAGATACATATTCATGTCTTATAGTGATATAAAATTAAAGAGAAAAATGGAATGTTAAACATATTCTGGAAATAACAAAGTTTATTCTCAGAGGTCATATTTTGATACATATTGAGGTAGTTATATAGGCATATGTTGAAGCAATGCAAAGGGAGGGAAAACAACAAAAAAAAAAAAAAAAAAAAAAATATATAAGTTAAATTCTGTCCAAAACAACAACCTCTGCAGTGAAACTGTTTGGAAAGACTGAGAGTAAATGTAAGATGTATGGCAGAAGGCATGAACTGGGGTGGGGGGAGATAAGGAAAGGAGAATGTGTCTAAATTGGACTGAAGTTAATACATAAACATAAATCATCAATAAAGATATCCAATGGTAAAGAAAGATGACATCGTGAACTTTTCAGGTAAATGGATGGAACTCTTATGCTAAATGAAGCAACACAGTCCCAGAAAAACAAGCCGTGAATGGTTTCCCTCATTTGTGGATGCTAACACCAAATCCCCAGGTGAAAGCCAAGCTGAACAACATTATTGTTATATTCTATTTATCTGAAAGCAACTATGTTGTTATAATGTAAATCTCTTAATGGGCTCTAGAATCGATCACCACTTATTTTCAGACTCTGTAATTACTGTATATGAGTGGAAAGTATGTATTCATATTTTAGAGTAATATAAAATTAAAGGAAGAAAATGCAAATTTCTAAACATAAAAAAGAACTAAGAGAAAGATGCAGGATAGTTATAGCAGAATGATGATCTGGGTGGGGTGGAGGAGAAGGAAAGGGGAATAGGCCTAAATTGAATTGAAAAATGATGTCTGAAATACACAAAACATCAATAAAAGCATTAAAAATAAAATAAAAAATAAATCAAAAAATATTGAAAATAGGATCAGCTAAAAATGTGTTATAAACAAATTACGCAAATTTGGATAAAAATGCAGTAACTGCTTTAGTTTAATATCAAGCCACCAAAAGCATATTTCTCAGCAATGTATGTATAGATACTATTATTATACATAAAGATAAGGATATATTATCACAAAAATCCAATTCTATCTAGAAGGAAGAGGAAGGGTGTATTGGTTAGCTTTGTTAACACAAAACTAAACATCTTTGAAGAGGTGTGAGGACTTTCCTCCATCAGATTGGCCTGTGGGCATTTCACTGCTGCTTTAAGAAAGAGAAGGTACTGTCAGGATGCAAAGCAACAGCAGAAGATGTCTAGTGTATTTTGGGCCGTTTCTGGCATCTTGGACACTCAACCCTCAAGTTGTTTGAGCTGACAATGGAATTAAAGTTTTATCAGATTTCTTAGAGAGGCATCCAACTTCTCAAAGGTGCATAGCTAACCCTCAATTTTTAGCATAAGGTCATCTTATCTGTCTGCCACTCATGACTAAATAAACACCTGTATATAACCCTAGATAGAATCTCATTCATTTTGCACAAGTCACTAGTGTCATTTGAAAAATCAAGGCATTTTCCCACATACTGCATTTCGAAGCATTGTAAATTTGCTTAGGTCCTGGAACAAGCCTCATGTGACTAGGATATTTTATAGTGCTGATCCTCATAAAAGTATTATTCCTTTCTGTTATTGGCTTAGATATCTGACTTAAAGTTCTCATCAAATTCCTATTCTTACAGTCCTCTGCTCCTACACTATATTAGAAGGTGATTCATTCTTTTTCACACTAGTATCTCAAAACTTGGCATATAGCCCCATCAATGTTTGTTTTATAAATTAAGGTAGATAACACTAAAGATAATTACATAAACATGAGCAATAATGTAAATACAAAAAAGATGATTTTAGAAGGATACTGATTGTTTGGTATTTTATACATACACGCATAAATTTTCATATATTTCTCATTTCAAACGTCCTGGGTAAGAGTTCTCGAAACTAATGTGATTGCAAAAGATACATTGTCTTGCAAGACATCATATTCACTTGAGCCAAATGTATAATAAATAATTATTAGAGGCTGCTGGCCCATGCCAGAGAGCTGGGGTGCAGGGTACGAGTGACCAAGCAAACAGCTCCCTCCCCGCCAACTGGAACTCCTGGAAGGAGGTTCCAATATCCTACAACCAACCAGAAGAACTGGCTGGCAGCAGAGGACATACAGTTCTCAGAAGGTGTCATTTGGCTGTTAGCCACCCCATTCTTGTGGAACAGAAAGGGAAAAGTGAACTATACCTTCCAATATATAACCAAAATGAAAGCCTAAAACATAAGCAAGTCAACACTCCATAAATAAGGACACAACGAAGGCACCTGAGGAATCAAGGAAAGACAGCCTCCAATATGGTGAAGAGGCACTACAGATTCGCACCAGAATACAGGCAAAAGGTAATGACATGCCAAGAGCACAATGAAAAAGCAATATGGGAAAAAAAAAAAAAAAACAGAATAACCCCACACCAAACTCTACAAAGCCTGTGGAGGACCCCTACAGTGGGATCACTGTAGACAGATCCCAGGATACAGATTATATGATTAACAATCACAGATATATTCAAAGAAATCATAGAACTAAGGAGAGAGAATGAAAACTCAGAAAGGACCTAGAGAGAGATAATGAGAAACTCCGGAAGGAAGTGGAAACACTGAAAAGAACCCATACTGAAATGAAAATGGGAAACCATCAAGTGAAACAAGGAGCTACAAGAAAAGACTGAGAAGCTCCAAAAGGATGTGGAAATAATAAAGAAAACACAGGATGAAATAAAAAAGGAAATCGAACACTCACCCAACCAAAAGAAAAAAAAAATGGGAAAAAGCCTCAGAAGCAGAATGGAGGAAGCAGAGAAAAGAATATCAGACATAGAAGATAACACAGAACAACTAAAAAGCTTAAGTAAAGATTATGAAAAGTTTAAAAATACACAAGAGTGGAACAACCAGGAAATGTGGGACATGATGAAAAGATCAAACCTCCGCATCATAGGAATAGAGGAAGGAGAAGAATCCCAAGAGAATGTTATTGATCAGATCATCAACAGAATAGTATATGAAAATTTCCCCAAACTAAAAAAAGACAAACCCATACAAATACAAGAAGCACATAGGACACCCAAATAGACTGGACCAGAGAAGAAACTCCCTCACCATATCATAGTTAAGAAGTTAGATGCCCAAAACAAAGACAAAATTCTGAAAGCCACAAAAGAAAAACAACAAATTAAATATAAGGGGAAACCTATCAGAATTACAGCTGACTTTTCAGTGCAAACTATAAAAGCAAGAAGAACATAGACCAAAGCATTCCCAGTGCTAAATGACTATCAATGCCAACCCAGGTTACTATACCCAGCAAAAATGTCAATTCTAGTTGAAGGAAAGAGAAAAATCTTCCATGATGTAAACAAGATGAAAGAATACATGTCCAAAAAAAACCAACCTTTCAGAGAATACTTGAAGCAATTCAAAGGACAGAGGAGGAGAGCAACTACCCTCAGACACCTTGAAAGAGAAATTAATAAAAGCAGAACTACAGAAGTAGAAACCTAGACTAAAAATGCAAATGGATAATAAGGTAAAAGGAAGCAAAACATATCTCTCAATTATAACCTTAAATATTAATGGACTAAACTCCCCAATCAAAAGGCATAGACTGGGAGGATGGATTAGGAAACGGAATCTGTCTATATGCTGTCTACAAGAAACCTATCTCACCCTTAAGGACAGGCACCAACTTAAAGTGAAAGGATGGGAAAAAATATTCCAAGCAAACGGTACCAAAAAGAAAGCAGGAGTTGCTATTTTAATATCAGACAAAATAGACTTCAAAGTAGAAGCTATTAAAAGAGAAAAAGAGGGCCATTACATCCTTATCAAAGGGAAAATTGATCATGAAGACTTCACAATCATGAATATATATGCACCAAACTCCAGTGCACCAATCTTTATAAATACAACTCTATAGGCCCTTAAGGCACAGATTAACCCCAGAACGCTCATAGTAGGAGACTTCAATACCCCACTCAGTTCTTTGGACAGATCAACCAGGCAAAGAATAAACAGAGAGACATCTGAACTGAACAATACAATATAGCAAATGGACCTCACAAACATCTTCCGAATATTCCACCCAAACACCAGAGAATATAGTTTCTACTTAGCACCCCACAGGACATTCTCCAAAACTGACCACATACTTGGACACAGAAAAAAAAACTTGACAAATTCAAAAAATTGAAATAATTTCATGCTTTCTATCAGACCATAGTGCAATAAAGCTCAACATCAACACCAGGACAAGCCCTGCTACGTACAGGAACACATGGATACTAAGCAACACACTCCTGAATATAGAATGGGTCAAGGAGGAAATAAAGAAATAAATAAAGGCATTCCTGGAACTAAATTACAATGACTGTACAACACAACAAAACCTATGGGACACTTTAAAAGCAGTCTTAAGAGGGAAGTTTAAAGGCCTAGGTGCCCACATTAAAAAAAGCAGAAAGACCACAAATAAATGAGCTAACACTGCAGCTAAAAACACTTGAAAGACAACAGCAAATGAACCATAAACGCAACAGACAGGAAGAAATAACAAAAATCAGAGCAGAAATAAATGAAATAGAAACAAAGAAAACAATACAAAAAAATCAACAAATCCAAAAGTTGGTTCTTTGAGAGAATAAACAAGATAGACAGACCTCTAGGCCAGTTAACCAAAAGAAAGAAAGAGCAACTCCAAATCAATAGAATTTGTGATGAAAGGGGAAATATCACAACAGACAATGAAAAGATCCAGACAATCATATGAGAGTACTTCAAAAACTTACACTCTACCAAACTTGAAAACCTAAGAGAAATGGATGAACATCTGCAATCCAGGGAATCGCTAAAGCTAAACAGAGACTGACAGCTTAAACAGACCCATAATATACAAAGAAATTGAAAATGTAATGAGACCTCCAAACTACAAAAAAACCCAGGCCCAGATGGTTTCACAGCAGAATTCTATAAAATATTTAAAGAGGACTTACAACCATTATTACTCAAACTGTTCAGAAGGATACAAGCAGAGGGAAATCTCCCAAATTCTTTCTATGAAGCCAGCATCATTCTAATACCAAAACCAGGCAAGGATGCAACCAAAAAAGAGAACAACAGACCCATCTCATGAATGAACTCAGATTAAAAAATCCTCAACAAAATACTTGCATACTGTATACAGACCCACATCAAAAAGATCATCCACCATGATCAAGTTGAATTCATACCAGAGATGCAAGGATGGTTCAACATACAAAAATCAGTAAATATCATAAAACACATAAGTGGACTGAAGGACAAAAACCACACAATCATCCCAATTGATACAGAAAAAGCCTTCGACAAAATATAGCATCCCTTCATGATTAAAGTACTAGAGGGGTGGGCTGGAGAGATAGCCTAGTGGTTAAGAGCACTGACTGCCCTTGCAGAGGACCCGGGTTTGATTCCCAGCACGCACATGGCGGCTGAGAGCCATCTGAGAGCCGTCTGTAACTCCAATTCCAGGAGAACTCCAGTTCCAGGGGAATTCCAAGACCGTCTTCTGACCTCTGCAGCATTGCACGACACTGGTGCACAAACCTACATGCAGACAGTACATACATACACATACAAAAAATAAATAAAAGTTAAAAAAAATAAAGTACTAGAGGGAATTGGATTGGAAGGATCATTCCTCAACATAATCAAAGCTGTATACAAGAAACCCACAGCCAACATCATCCTAAATGTAGAAAAGTTAGAAGGATTCCCCATAAAGGTAGGAAGTTGGCAAGGCTGCCCCTTGTCACCACTCCTCTTCGATATAGTGCTTGAAACACTGGCTAGGGCAATAAGACAAGAAAAGGAAATCAAAGGACTACTAATTGGAAAAGAGGAAGTAAAACTATCCCTTTTTGCAGATGATATGATAGTTTACCTAAGGGATGATAAAAACTCTACCAGAAAACTCCTAGAAATGATTAGGAGTTTCAGTAAAGTGGCGGGTTACAAAATTAACCTAGAAAAATCAGTAGCCTTTCTTTACACCAACAACAAGCAACTGAAGAAGGAATACAAGGAGACCCCCCAATCTCAATAGCCTCAAAAACAATAAAATACTTAGGGATAAACCTAACCAAAGACCAAAGATCTCTACAACAAAAATTATAAACCCCTGAAGAAGGAGATTGAAGAAGATATCAGAAGATGGAAAGACCTCCCATGCTCATGGATTGGAAAAATTAGTATAGTAAAAATGTTCATTCTACCCAAATTAATATATCAATTCAACACAATTCCAATTCAAATCCCCAGGACATTCCTCACAGGCTTGGAAAAAAATTCTTAAATTCATATGGAACAACAAAAAACCCCGAATAGCCAAAGCAACTCTGAGTGAAAAACAGCAAAACAGGGGGAATTTCTATACCAGACATCAAACTATACTACAGGGCTATAGTCATAAAAACAGCCTGGTACTGGCAGAAAAACAGACCTGTAGACCAATGGAACAAAACTGAAGATCCAAACTTGAGCACATACAATTTCAGTCACCTTATATTTGACAAGGGGGCCAAAAATTCTCAATGGAGGAAAGACAGCATCTTCAGCAAATGGTGCTGGAAAAACTGGATCACTACTTGTAGAAGAATAAAATTAAACCCCTACCTCTCACCCTGTACAAAAATCAACTCCAAATGGATCAAAGACCTCAATTTGAAACCCAAAACCCTGAAGGTGTTAGACAAAAAAGTTGGCAGCAACTTACAAGATATAGGTGTAGGAAGGGACTTTCTAAGACAGCAGCTGCACAGGAAATAAGGTCAACAATTGACAAGGTGGGACCTTATTAAACTCAAAAGTTTCCATTCAGCAAAAGGAACAATCAGGGAAGTGAAGAGAAAACCCACGGAATGGAAGGAAACCTTCACTGCTGATTCATGTGACAGAGCATTAACTTCCAGAATATATAAACTACTCAAAAAACAAAGGAGTAAGAAAACAAATGACTCACTCAAAAGATGGAGTAAAGAGCTGAGCAGAGAATTCACCAGTGAAGAAGTAAAGATGGCTGAGAAGCATCTCAAAAAGTGTTCAACATCACTAATAATTAAGGAAATGCAAATTAAAACCACTTTGAGATATCATCTCACCCTGATAAATTTGGCTAGGGTCAAGAAAGCAAATGATACCAAATACTGAAGAGGGTGTGGGGAAAGGGGAACACTCATCCACTGCTGGTGGGAATGCAAACTTGTACAACCACTATGGAAAGCAGTATGGAGAACTCTTAAAAGACTCAAAATGAGCCTACCACCTGACCCAGCCATACCACTTCTGGGTATATATCCATCAGACTCTTCCTACAGCAGAGATACATGTACAGCCATGTTTATTGCAGCTCTCTTCACAATAGGGAAGAGCTGGAACCAACCCAAATGTCCCTCAACTAATGAGTGGATACAGAAAATGTGGTACATCTACACAATGGAGTACTATGCAGCAGTAAAGAAAGATGACATCATGAAATTTGCAGGTAAATGGATGGAACTAGAAGATTTTATGCTAAGTGAAGTAACACACTCCCAGAAAAACAAAAGATGAATGTATCCCTCATCTTTGAATGCTAGTACCAAGTACCTAGGTGTAAGACCAAATGAGCAACGTTAATATTATATTCCTCACGATCTAAAGACAACTGTCCTCTTGAATTGGGAATCCCTACTCAGGTTCTAGAGCTGACCTAACAGGTATTTTCAGAACTTAGACTTTTAGTATATGATGGAGGGTATGTGTGCATCTTTTAGAGTAATATGGTATTAAAATGGAAAGATGTGAATCAAGAAATATGCTATGGAAATAACACACAGTTTTTTTCCAAAGGATACAATGCTAATATAGGTGCAATGTAACAGGCTGGTGCAACTTAGCCTTTCTGGGTGCTTAACGACCATACCTGAAGTCCCTACCAATTTGGCCAAGGGACCTGGAAGATAACTTTGTTCCTTGCCCTCAGAGATCAACCAAGTCTTAGGGGATTATACATGGGAGCATCTCTTGAAAAGTCCTGCAGAGGTGGGTCACAAGTCTTCCTCTTCAGGGAGGTCTTGGAGAGCCACTTCAGTCAGTGTCCAGTTTATAAAGAGGAAAGTCTGTTCATCCTTCAGAAAAGGAAGCCTGGTCTAGCAAGACCTGATTTTGTCCTCATGTGGATGGAACTGGTGGATGGGGAACTGAAAGAAGCAAGGGACTCCCACCTCACCCTCCAAAAAATAAACCTGAGTAACCCCTGAGGATCAGATCTTCAACTGACCTCAACAAAACCAAACTTTGGCTAATCTGGGCTAACTGTGTGGCCTTAAGCATCCAGAAAGAAAGTACAACCAGAAATAAATAATCAATAAGACCAGAGAAACCATAATGCAGACACAAAACTTGAGATCTTAGTAAAAAGACAAAAAGAAAAAAAGAGAGCACCATTGTTTGCCTGTCTTCAATTCTTACAGGCAGGTGTATATGCTCTGTGGATGCCACTACTTTTGGCACTCCTCAAGGACATGACATAGAGCTTTTTTACTTTTTAGCCTTCCAATGTGGACTGAGGACTGCTGAGATACCCAGCAGCTTGTGAACTAAGCAGCTAATGGGAATTTAGCCTCACCAGAATACGGACTGCCATTGTTGGATTACCTCGGCAGTATCATGGGGGCCAATGCAGGGGGATCAAGACAGGATGTGTGCTTACCGGACTTCATTTGGGGACACAATATTTAAAGCAGAAGCACATCAGTGAGGGTTTCCTTCTGCACAAGGGATTTTTTGTAGTGTAAGGTCTTAATCATAGTCTACCATCAAATATTTTAGGAGTATCTTTAATGTTTAGATAGTATATTAACAGCATGCAATAATTACATCATAAGTTCTCAAGCAGAGGCAGTCTATTGCAAGGACTTTCTTTGCTATCAGTCATCATAGGCTGTTTTAAGTTAAAAAACTGAATATCAACACTGAATACTGTAGAAATGCACTTTGCTCAGTAAGACTTGAGTTGTTCCAATATTTGATTATCCATTTGCTTGTTACAGAAAATTCTTAACGTTATTGATGGTTGTTGTTGTAATAGCATATTGCCTGTATTTCTACCTCTAGTAATAGACTTTATATACTAGATTTCAATATCCTTGCGCCTGGGCAAGTGCACAAGTCTGTTCTCTATAATTTTTCTGTTGTACAGTATCACCTTGTAGCATTCTCTTTTACCTGTAGGATGACTTATCTTAAAAAATTAAGTTTGCTTCCCAAGTTAACCACATACCATCACCCAAAACAGCATGGGTGAATTGGATGAAATCTGTGCCTTGATTCCAGCCTATAGGTATGTGTAATACAACTGCCTTTTTGAGACTCATGGGTCAAAAAAAAACAAAAACATAAAATAAAAAAGGGGGATACAGATAGATATGAAACCTTTTTGTCAAAAACCTTGCAATTCAAATCTTAAAACTAATTATGGGAAAAGATTTGCATATTCCAACAGGTCAAAATGTCACCAACTTAACAGCTGAGAAAGAAAAGATACAGCTTTGCATTGTGTAGGATGTACCAGGAAGTGACAGCAGAAAGGTTGGCCCGTCTGAACATTGAAAGGAAGAAAAGCCTCAGATTGCTACAGACATCAAATCCCTCAGTGGATCCTACTTGCAACAACTATTTATAATGAGTCCTAATGAAACTTACCTTCTAGGTGCTGCTGAAATATGATGATGACGAGGTCGTTCTCTAACTGTAAATTGGAGTCAACTGTTATAGAGGTAATCTCTTATAAAACTGGTAAAACTGCCTTCTTACAGACATAGGAACTGTGAAAAGGATTATTCTCTATTCAGATCCAAATAGAATACTAAAGTCTCCTTAAGCTATGCACTTAAGTAAAATATATTAATACAGGAGAGCTCTGATATCAGCAATGGATTATTCTACCAAGGAGATGTTCGCCAGGTGATCCAAGCCCCCCCCCCAAAAAAAAGGTAAAGGCCTCTTGCCTGTAAAATGGGATAGCAGCAAGAAGAGAGGCGATAAGACCCTGCTGTGGAAGACCTGATGTAAGCATTGGAAAGATGCATTGAGACCACACTTGCAAATGTAAAGTTGGTCTCTGGAATATCAGAGAGTGTTATCAAAGGCCACTAAACCAATAAAGCAAATATGGGTCCCCTTGAGTCAAACAAGACTCCTCCATCAGCACCAGCTACACCTCACCTGCCTGGAAATACTGTGCAGAAGTGGCAGCCATATGCTTGTATATCCCAAATCTAATTGACTATTAGCTCTCTCTTTGGAGGAATAGCCCATGGTAAGACTCTGTCATATTTTACAGAAAAAATTTAATTCATGGATTAGCATATCATACAAACATCTGTATCTATACCAAAGTAACCTACCATAACAATTAGTACTATTTAAATACCTATATATCTAATCCGTTGTCCTTCATTAGTAGGATTGAAAGGTTATTCATGGCCAAACTGTCAGCCCATGAAAGGAAACAGCCAGAACTGACCAGAGTCAAATACAACAGCTCCAGAGAAAGTAGACTGTTGCTTCTCATCCATCTGTGCCCCTTTTCTAAGCCTAGGGAACAATCTGCGGAAGAGGAGGCATGGTAGAATGCAAGGGCTGTGATTGGGGTAAACGGTGAAACTACAGCAATATAGTCTGGACACTCATCTGATCAACTTGATTGAACATACAAGCCCCCCCCCCAGCTGGATGGTGGGACCCATGGGCTGTGTGGGTTTGGGCACAATTGCTTGCAAATTGGTTTTACATGAAGGATGCTTGTACTCATAAATTATTACTTATTGTTAAAAAATGAAAAAATAAAGAAGTAATAAAAAAAAAGAAACATGATGTACTTGCACAAAACTGATCAGTTTTGAGAGATCGTTAATGCCCTTGAAGTGGTTTTTGGGGGTGTGAAACAAATGGTGAGAATTCGAATTGGTCCCTTATTATAGTATTGAAATTAAGTCTACTTAATTTATCAAGTCATGTTCATGCCCTGATTTTATATACTTGTATCTATCAATAAACATTGTGATACTTGGAAAAATATAGAACAAGATAAAACCAAACTACTGTTTATATTTGTAGACTTCTGCATTCATTATTTGGCCAAGGTTCCTACTTTAATAAAAATGAGAATTGCAAGATTAGGTCCAGAGAGGCAATAGAAGTCTAAAGAATCATGTAATGAGGAAACCGGAGGGAACAGGAATACATTGTTATTGTTGTTTGTTTTTAGGACTTTGGCAATCAGTCTGGCAGTAATAATGATTACACCATTCTGTAAAAGAACTTCATGATTACAGTTCACATTTTTTGGTTTGCATCAGGAACTTTGGAGGGTAGGTAAGTCCTATAAGCAAGGGCTCATGCATTCATTACCATAGCAACAGCTGAGGGGAGCCTCCAAACTATTTGTTACTCAGCTTTCCTGCCTCTGGCCATGGCAGAAGCTACTCACTCACTCTCAGAGGAAATCACTGATGTTGCTATTTTAATTTGCAAACCACATTTTTTAGATTGTGGAGATGAAATTTAAAATAACTTAGACAAAGCAGATCCTAGCATAATAAGCTGAAAATATACAAACAAGAAAAGCAAAAACAGTTTAGGTCTTCTCTTTAGTCATCTCTAAAAAATCAGCCAATCCAGAAAGCATCTTCCAAGGATCATATCATAGTCTGAAACACTAATTTAAAATAACATCTAACCAGAGTCCTAATGCACACAGGCTCAGGGACCTAATCTAATGCACCCAGAGTTCAAATTGTGCCACTTAGGATTGAACAGTAAGAAAAATGTGGACGATATTATAAAAACATAATAAGTATAATTTTTAAAAGAATGTTCCAGTACAACATATTTAGGATGATGATGTGGTTTATTTTATGTATATTAACTGGAATGTGTCAGAGCATTGAAATATTTTACTCTATAACAAAAAAGTTTATACATTATATATGCTATATATTTCTGTTTTAACCACACAATGCATATTACCTCAAAGAAAAGTAAACCAAAATATGTTTTCACATTACTAATGTAAGCATATCAGGACAAATAATTCCATTTTCTAAACTTTACATTGAATATTTTTGTTATAATTTAATATTATAGTATATATTAAGAGAAAAAGTGGTATAGAAAATTTATTACAAAAAAACAAAATATTCTTCAATAAAAGTTGAGTCATATGTTAAGCATCTTTCCAAGACTATAATAAAATATCTTAATACTTTAGCTCACTGTTTTGGAGGTTTTGACCCATAATGGATGGGTCCATTGTTTTCTGGATGAGGCAGAATATCATGTGATATGTGTGAAAGAGCAAACGTGCCAGCTTCATTACCCAGAAGGCTAAAGGACAGGATAAAGATAGGAGAATTCAACAGTTCTCTACGAGGGCAAACTTCCACTGACATAAAAGCCTAGGGTCCTCCTGGTGCCACATCTCTGAGAATTTCCACCCTGGAGAGCAAGCCTTTAACACCTCATTCAAGATTCAAATACAGTAAGCTGCTTCTAGGTGCCATGACACATTGTAGCTTATTCATTATAATAAATAAAAATAAAATGACATGGGATGGAGCTTCCAATTTTATCACCAAGTAGTCACTTGATACTCTCTTATGGTGGATTTAAGGGGGTAGATTCAGAGACTGACTGGTAAGCACTGCCTTATAACTACTCCTGATCATCTTCCAGGCAGGGGGGATGGCTTATGCTTTCTGTTTATATCTAGACAAGCTGTATGGAAACCCGGCAGCCTGCTGTCTGTCCTGGAAATGATGTTTGACCAGTCCTGCCACAAGAACAGATTGTTTGCCTCCTGGGAGGAAGCAATTTATATAGACACCTGTACAATATTTACATAATTTGTCTTAATAAAAAGTGACCTTTCCAACATGATTGGTTTCTTGTTGACTAGGTCCTAGGAAGAAACATTGCTTAGGAAGGACCTTCCTCTCCCTTTTCTCAGATTCTCTTCTTAGACCAGGCATATGTTCAGGTGAAAAGGACAGTTGCTCAGCTTCTGTTAGTCTCTTCACAGTTAAATAGCACTTCAAATGTAAAACTCTTGTCGTTTTCCTAGCCAGTTAAACCTACTAATCAGATTTGTTATCTAGTTAGTTAGAACTTTTTGTAGATCCTAAAGTTCTCAAATGGCAAGAATTTCTGTGTCCTGAGCTACCATTTTGTTATGGTAATAAAAATAGATAAAAAGAAGAGGGAAGGAAGACAGCAGCTATCTATACTATATGCTCGTGTGTGTGTGTGTGTGTGTGTGTGTGTGTGTGTGTGTGTGTGTATGTGTGTGTGCCAATCCATGAGAAATGACTGAAAGCTATAAAAGCTGAGAATCTTTCTATTTTGGAAATTCATCCCATTTCCTGGAAACTAGAACCTTCCTTCTCCTTGGCTCCCTTAAGTCTCACTACATGGTCCCTGAGCCTGGGATAACATTTCTGGAATGATGTAATTCCACATTTCAGAGACATCTGCACATTCATTTCTCTAGGAATTTCACTAACTGAATTAGAGCTGTGAGGAGAATGTCTGTACTGTGAAATTTTGTCTTCAAATATAAAAATCTGTTTGTATATGGTTGCCTTTCTGAATGCATATGTAAGTTGTCTTAAGGAAAAATGTATTTCTGTGTTTAAATGAATAGGAAATCAATCTACGTCTTTTCCTCTGTTTTCTCTTATACTCTAATGACATTCACAGAATAGATGAGCCTGTAGTTCTGTACCATAGGAACTCAGTGTCAAAGACCTGAAGGAATTGAGCAACACTAAGATGGATAGATCTTGGAGCTGCCCATTCAGCCTCCTGAGACTACCTTATATATAAGAAGTGTGGAGAAACTCTAGACTACTTATAAATTAGATGTGTGAAGGGTGAGGGAACTAATTCTTTCCAAAAAAGTGTGAGTACATTAATCACTTAGTTTCTACAAGAGGATTGGATCTAGGGTACCACTTAAGCTACAGCATAGAAAAGAGAGCTTAGGGAATTAGTATGTATATCTGCTACCCAACATACTTGGGAAACTCTTACAAGTTTCATGGAGAATGAATTCAAGTCTCAAAACAATGCCTTCCACATAAAGATGCAACACTAAAAAGTTCCTTCTCTATGAAAACCACTTCACAAGTAAAAGCCAGAGGTGCGTCAAATAGAAATACAAGTATGACCAATCTTGAGGCACAATTTCATTCTTCAGATAATTTGAAAAATGAAGCCATCTGAGGTAAGAATTGTATGAGTGGAGATCAAACAGTGGAGAAAAGTCCACGTCCTAATATCATATATGTAAAAATCATGATTAATACAAAGTCAAGAAATTTAAGGCAAGCAACACTGGAGTTAGCAAAGCAATGTCAACAGCAATAGGAGGAGGTCTTAGATAACACTGTGTAGCAAGAGCCAAGTGATAAAGTACTCAGAAGAAAGAAGCAATGAAGAAACCCCCTCTGTGTAGAGGGCACTGCCCCACTTTCTCTTCAGGAGTGAACCTAATTTATATCTTCCTATCCACATCAGTCAGAGCTCAATCAGAAGGCTTAACCACCTGGGGTGCCCACATTCTGGAAGGCTCTCTCCTCCTCTGTTAAGCCTGCAGACATGTCTCCAGGTAAATCTCCTGGGCAATTCCAATCTAGTCAAGTTGGTGATGATTATTTATCTAATCATCATATCCTCTCTAACAGATTTTTCCAAATGGCCTAATCCTCATTCCCTACTTACAAATACACTTTCTTATAAGTTGTAATGCCATGATTTAATTTTATAAATTGAACATTTCTATTGCTCAGACATGCAAAGTAAACTAGAAAATTCTTTAAAAATGGAAAACTTCACTCCAATAATTAAATCCATATTATACTGACAAAGTACACACTCATAACACACAACCTGATTTTAAGAAACCAACCTTAAAAGCACAAATTTTAAAGCACCTTACATAGGACAAGCTTGACACTTTGAATGAGACCAGAGCTACAATTTAACTTGTTTTTTCATCTTAAGTCAAACAACACGGAGTTATCAACCTGGAAATTTCATCTATACTGGCTAGATTTCAGAATGATGGAAGGCCCTATGCATGCTATCAGAAAAGGAAAAGTCAGGCCAGAAGTGGTGGTTCATTCCTTCATTGTCAGCAACCCAGATGCAAGAGGAGGATCTGTGAGATAAAGGCCAAGGCCTGCCAGGTCCACTTAGTGACATTTGAGTTCAAGCCCAGCTGGGGCTACTTATTGAAGTAAAGAGGGAAGAAAGAAAGAAAGAAAGAAAGAAAGAAAGAAAGAAAGAAAGAAAGAAAGAGAGGGAGGGAGGGAGGGAAGGAGGAGAGAGGGGGGAAAAGGGAGGGGAAGAGAAAGAAAGAAAAAAAAAAAAGATAGAAAGAAGAAGAAAGAAAGAAAGAAAGGAAAGAAAAGAAAGAAGAAGAAAGAAAGAAAGAAAAAGAAAGAAGAAGAGAAAAGAAGAGGGCTGGAGAGATGGCCTACGCAGTTTAAGAGCGCCAACTGCTCTTAACAGAGGACCTGGGGATTCGATCCCCAGCACCCCACTGGCAGCCAAAGGACTGTCTGAAACTCAATTCCAGGAAAACTCCAGTTCAAGGAATCCGACACCCTCTTCTGACCTCCCGGCATTGCACGACACGGTTGCACAAACGCTATGCAGACAGTACAATCATACACATACAGAATAAATAAAATTTTAAAAAAGAAAGGAAGGAAGGAAAGGTAAGGAAGGAAGGAAAGGAAGGAGGAAGAAGGATAGGAAGGAGAAGGAAGAAGGAAGGAAAGGAAAGAGGAGAGGAGAGAAAAAGAAAGGAAGGAAGAAGGAAGGAAGGAAGGAAAGGAGGAAGGAGAAGGAAAGAAGGAAGGAAGGAAGGAGGAAGAAGGAATGAAGGAATTAAAAAAGAGAAAAGAAAGAATTGCCAGGCATGGTGGTGTACACTTGCCTGTAAGCCCAGCATTTTGGGAGCTGAGGCAGGAGGACTTTGTGAGTTCAAGAACCAAGCCGGTCTAACAGAGTAGTTCCAGGACAGCCTGGGGCTACCAGGGAGACTTCTGTCTAAAAGACCAAAGAAGAGAGAGAGAGAGAGAGAGAGAGAGAGAGAGAGAGAGAGATTATTAATAGTCTTTACCCAACTGTGATCCCTGGAGCTACAATAATCATTCTCATTTAGAATGGTACTAGTTCCTTCCATTTACATGCAAATGTCCTGGTCATTTTCTTTAAAGATAAGTAATATTCCACTATCTATATGAACCACAATTTGATTATCCATTCATCAGTTGATAGATACCTTGGTTGTTTCCATTTCCCAACAGCTGTGAGCCCTGTGAGCTACAACAATGACTGTCCTGGCACAATATGCACACTGGTGCAGTATCGGCACAGATGTTATGTAAACCATAACTTTCTGATTGGATTTAAAGCCTACTGCACAAGATGAACCTCATGCCTGGCTCTGTTCATTAGACTGAGCCTGGCTAGATCAAAGGCCTTAGGGAACAAATTAATACTATTATTCTGCTAAATGAACATAGTAGTAAACTGCTCCCTAAGTTCTTTCCTTTATACTCATAGATTAGTGCAGCTTTCAACCCTCATCAGAGAAACTTCTTTTTGCAGTAGGTGATGATTACTACAAGGACCCACAACCGGTTAGTTAATATGCAGAGAAGAAGATACTTTGAGTGCTTGCCTCCAAATGGGACTTCTGTATCACTCACTCCAAGGCTCCGAGATCATTGCAGAATTGGGGACAGGAAGACTATAAGAGACAGAGGGAGTAGATGTCTGCAGCAAAACAATATTTGTTGGATATGACAGTGCTGTTTCACACATGAACTTACAGTAGCTTTGACTGCATGCACATAACTTGCACAAGATTAAGCAACCAAAATCCCAGCATGGATGAGAGAATGTATCAATCTCACCCAAAACCGAGGAGCTATTGGCAATTAATAGTTGCTGGGGAGGGATGGGACCCTAAGAGGCTACTAATGATCCAGTAGATGGACTCCCAGCCAAGCATATACAGGCAGCATAGATAGACTGGGTGGGTTTAAAAAATAAAAAGAGCACGTGAAGTTGGAAGAGAAAAGCAGTAGATGGGATAGGGAAGAGACTAGAGCAAAGGAAATGGAGGGTGGCTTCAGCCATTTTCTGAGCACCTGCTTATTAAAACCCTGTGGAGTGATATTGGAGTGAATTTTGTCTATGGTGTCTGCTTTTCTCTGTAATACCTATCATTTCCGATCTTCAGAAGTTACTTACGTGCACAGTCCCATCATCTTCCTTTTCCAAAATAAGTCACAGCTCACACTGCATCTCAAATGGTTAAATTGCTCTGTGTTTTCAGGTCACAGGAGGAGATAAGGTATTATGCACTGGGGGAAAATATCCTATTGAACCACACATATAGCTTCTATTGATGTTTGTGCATACAACACAAATAAAGAAATTAATGTAAGTCATGGTGTACCATACGAAAGTAACTATATTCTTCAGAAATTGTTCTTGAATTCAAATATAACAAATATATTGTTCAGTGGATTATTTTTCTCAAAAGAATTTTTCCAAAATAATATTTCATTACACCTTATTATTTCTGGAGATCTTATATAAATTAAATCTCGAATTATAAGTGAAATATCAATTAACATAAGAATCAATTTAATGGTAATTTAAATAGCTAACTGTTATAATTTTTACATAATGATGTGGCCTCTGGGCTTGAAGTTCTAATCATGTCTAATTAATTTAAAGGATGTTACTTTTTATTATCATTGAAATTTCTGACAGGTGATAAAACATTTAGGGTTGCCATCACAAACTTTATACATCAGCTATACTTTAATTTGACAAGCCATAGATCATCCCTTTGAAAATGGCTATTTAGGAAAAAAGAGGAAAAGAAAAAGGACTTTAAATACATTTTTTAAATTATTGCGAAATGAAAGTAATTATATTCACTAAAATAATAAAAGAGTTGACATTTATTTTCATGATCTCAATAGCTATAATCAACCTTCATAGGGAATAATCAATTTCAATTTCAGAAAATAATCATTATAAACCTCTTGAGTTTATATAGCACCTATACTGCCAGAACTATTAACATAATTTTCCCTGTTGATATTTTTACAAAAGCTTGATCTTTTGAGATTCAAAAACCATATAAATCTAACTGCAAGTGGGTTGTCACTCCTTTAAAATGAACATTAAAATATCTACTATTTAAAGTATTCTCATAAATGTAAAACAATGTAAAGGAAATTATTCTTTGGAGATTATAGATTCTATGCATATACCAAAACCAGACTGAAAGCACAGAAATCTACAACAGATAAATGTAAAGCCAATACAGGTAACATGCAAGTCAAGCAATGATGGAAACGGAAGACTCCAGTTAGCATGATCCCAAGATCTGCACAACGGCGCTGTTCTTTTAAAGGGAAAGAAAAGAATTATTTTACAAATCCTCAGGAGGAATTTTATGTAAGATAAATACAGTCAGAAAACGAAGTGAGCAGAGAGGAGCTATAATCTGAAGGTCAGTCTGGTGGGCCGCATTTGTTAGGATGAGGATATAGCCTGGAATGAAGGAGAGATGAAGGAAGTCACCCACAGAGGCAACATGTCAAAGCAGTTAGGATCTTGGACTGGAGTTCTGACTATGGGACCATAAGTAGGATATTCACCTTGTTTCTATTCCTGCTACCTGTTCTCTAAGATATGACTGATGATAAAACCCACTCAGGCAGTTGTAGTGGAATTAAATGACATATTATATAAAGTACTTTTAGTATAGCCTTGGACATGTGGCAAGGTATGCATGTGTAATATTTGATAATATTATTAGAATATAGTAACACAATGCTACCATATTTATGTGTTAGGCTAGTCGATTCAATAGAGTCCCTCTTGATTTCTCAGCTTGAGATCTGTGGTAGGACTGTGGTTTAAAGCCATAAAGGAAAATTTCATTTAACTTTATAAGAAAATTTATTTACCTAGATGCAAGTTAAATCTTTCATGATACTTAAAAGAAAAACAGAAAACAATTTATGAGGGTAGCAAGGCAAAAACCTGGATACAAAGTCTGAATTCCATGGGAGTCCTGTTTCCTATGATTCTGAGTTTCGAGAGACACTAATACACACACACACACCACACACACACACACGCACGCACACACACACACAATCTTTATCATTTGCCAAACCAAAGTTTGAATAGCACATTCTATGCTTCTTTCTGTTTGAGTTTGGACTTCATCTAGCCATTGCTCAGTTTCCTCATTCGTGAAATAGGAGTGACATCATCATCCATTTGTGCTGCTATAATGAAATACCGTAGAATGAGTAATATATAAATAGCAGAAACAATTCTGGAAACCTTAAAGCCAATAAAAGTTTTAGCAGATTTGGTATTTGATGAGGCCCAGTCTCTTCTGCAAAGATCATACCTTGCTGTTATGTCCACTTGTAGGTTAAAATATTGGTAGAAGGAAGTACAAAACTTGTCCAAGCCCGCCCCCCACTCCCTTTTACATAAGTCCTAATCCACTCAAAAAGAAGAGCTCTTCCGACTTATCTCTTAATACCATGACAATGGGAATGTTTTAATGGAGATTCAGATCATTGTGATAATACCACCTAATTCAAATAATTTCTGTTGGATTTGTAGGTCTTGGAATCAATCCTCAGGTATCATACAGGCCTTCCAAGGGCTTTACCATTCAACTATAATCCTTGTATATCTTTTGCAAATAAAGGAATAGAAACATTAAACACAACAAAATATCAGATTTCTTTATCAAGATGCATTGACTTAATTCTTCTTCTCTTTTCTGAGTCTCAGTTTTGCTTCATATAAAATGAAAACATTGGCCAAGTGTGGTGTTGCACGCCTTTAGACCCAGCACCTGGGAGGCAGAAGCAGCTGGATGATTGTAAGTTCAAGACCAGCCTGGTCTACCCTGCAAGTTCCAGGCTAGCTGGGGCTACAGGGAGACTGTCTCAAATAAATAAATAAATAAGTAAATAAATAAATAAATAAATAAATAAATAAATAAATATCTAATATATTTTTGAAACTAATTAGTTTTCTAATTTCCCCTCCATCTTTCTTTTGTTACAGAGATTATATATTTTACACACCATGTACATTTGAAGCAGCACAAGCCAGAGGTTAAGTTTAGCTATTCTAGGGTTAGAAAATTCTAGA
Organism: Rhizomys pruinosus; assembly: GCA_009823505.1. NCBI lineage: Eukaryota > Metazoa > Chordata > Mammalia > Rodentia > Spalacidae > Rhizomys > Rhizomys pruinosus. The sequence continues at coordinate 335,287 of VZQC01014793.1, read as the reverse complement.
ATTTTCTATATTGTATTAGTCATGTTTCTCATTGTCATGACAAAACACCTAAGAAAGGTAATCTAGAGAAGGAGGGGCTTGTTTGGGCTCATTGTTGGATGACATAATTCCTCACAGTGGCATGAGCATGAGCCAGAAGTATGAGGCAGTTCATCACACTGTGACTGCAGTCAGGAAGCAGAAGCACAAATGCTGCTGTTCAACCCCTTCCTTCCTCTTATTCAGTCCTGGATCCCACCCCGTGAAATGATGAGACCACATTTAGGATGGGTCTTCTAGCCCCAGGTTGATTTCTTGGTAAATGACCTAACAGACATAACCAGAAATTTATCACCTACAAATTGTCACTCAGTATAAATTGGCCATCAATATTACCTATTACAGCTCCACTCCAAACACTTAATGGGACACCATAAAAATCTATCCATGATTCTGAAATGCTCATGGTCATTTCATAATATAAAATGTATTTAGCAAATGCAGCTTTGCAGTTAGTAGGATGTACCAGAAAGTGCCATCAAAAGGATTGACTCCTCTGGGCATTGAAGGGAAGAAATGCCTCAGATTGCTGCAGACATCAGGCCCCTCTCTGGATCCTAATAGTGACAACTATTTTTAATGATTCCTAACGAAGCTTATCTTCTAGGTGCTGCAAAGGTTTTAATACAAGAGACTTTCTTAACGCCCCCCCATAGAATAAGGAGAAATATGATGATGATGAGGTCGTTCTCCAGCTGTAGATTGGAGCCAGCTGTTATAGAGGTATTCTCTTGTAAAATCGGTAAAACTGCCTTCTTTAATTGACTAATGGACATAGAAACTGTGAAAAGGATTATTCTCTATTCAGAACCAAATATAATGCTAAAGTCTCCTTAAGCTATGCACTTAAGCAAAATATATTAATACAGGAGCTCTGACATCAACAATGGATTATTCTACCAAGGAGATGTTGGCCAGGGGATCCAAGCCCCCACAAAAGGTAAAGGCTCCTTGCCTCCAAACTGGGATATCTGCAGGAAGAGAGGCGATAAGGCCCTGCTGTTGAAGACCTGATATAAACATGGGAAAGATGTATGGAGACCACACTTGCAAGTATACAGATGGTCTCTGGAATGCCAGAGAGTGTTACCAAAGGCCACTAAACCAATAAAGCAAATATAGGTCTCCTTGAGTCAAGCAAGACTCCTCCGTCAGCACCAGCTACACCTCATCTGCCTGGAAATACTGTGCAGCAGTGGCAGCCATATGTCTGTATATCCCAAATCTAATTGGCTATTAGCTCTCTCCTTGGAGGAATAACCCACGGCTGATGCCACAAGCTTACATCCTCTAATGGTTAGGAGATGTTATAAACCACACGAAGACCCTGCCATACTTAACAGAAGAAAATGTAATTCATGAATTAACATACCATCCAAACATCTGTGTCTATACCAAAGTAACCTACCATAACAATTAGTACTGTTTAAATACCTATATATCTAATTGCGTGTGCTTCATTAGTAGGATCGAAAGGCTATATATTATACTGTTTAAATACCTATATATCTAATTGCATGTGCTTCATTAGTAGGATCGAAAGGTTATGCCTGGACAAGCTGGCAGCCCATGAAAGAAAACAGCCAGAATTGACTAGAGACCAAGACAACAGCTCCAGAGAAAGTAGACTGTTTTGCTTCTCATCCACCTGTGCCCCTTTTCTAAGCCTAGGGAACAATCTGCGGAAGAGGGGGCGTGGTAGAATGTAAGGGCTGCGATTGGGGTGAATGGTGAAACTACAACAATATAGACTGGACACTCATTTGATCAACTTGATTGAACATACAAGCCCCCCCTGCTGGATGGTGGGACCCATGAGCTGTGTGGGTTTGGGCACAACTGCTTGCAAATTGGTTTTACATGAAGGATGCTTGTACTCACAAATTATCACTTATTGTTAAAAAAAATGAAAACAAAACAAAAAAGCAGAGAAAGATGCAGAAAAGTTACAGCAGAATGCATGATCTGGGATGTGTAGGGGTGGGGTGGGGGGAAGGGAAGGGGATATATGCCTGAACTCAATTGGAAAATGATGTATGAAATACACAAAGCATCAAGAAAAAAAACGTATTTAGCTCAATTTTTAGAGACCCCGAAGTTCAGCACTTCCAAAATTGTTGACTCATGCCATCTTTTACTTATGAATTCTATAAAATAAAAACAAGTTATATAGGGCTGGAGAGATGGCCTAGCAGTTAAGAGCACCCACTGCTCTTGAAGAGGACCTGGGTTCGATCCCCAGCACCCACATGGGCAGCTGAGAACCATCTTTGGCTCCAGTTCCAGGGGAATCCGATGCCATCTTTTTACCTGCACGACATGGGTGCACCAACCTGCATGAAGACAGTACATTCATACACATAAAAATAAACAAATAAAATAAAATAAAGAAATAAAAAAGGAATAAAGCTTTAAAAAAAAACAAATTATATATACCAATATATAATAGCACAAAGTAAAACACTCTTATTCCAAAATGGAACAATTAGGCACAGTAAAGAAAGATTGGGTCAAAGCAAATCTGAAACCCAGTAGGGCAAATGCCAAATCCTATAGTTTTATGTCCAGCATCTGGGGATCATTGTAAAATCATCTAGATGCGAATGGCCTTAGGCAGCTCCCCTCCCCTTCAGTACTGATGCCTGCAATTTACACAGCCTCTCTTTCAGTTCACCTCTTCTCCATGACTGCAACTTTCCTCAGCAGATCCCTTAGATTCCTAATATCTCCAGTGCCCCAGGTTCTTCATTAAGAGGTTTCATCTCTTAAGGCCTCCTCACAGGGAATCCATATTGCCACATATTTTAAATGTTTCATTATACGAAACCCACACCACTTGCATGGCATTGTCAAATTCCGATGCTACCTTAAGATCTCACCTGCCCCCATCTCCACCCAGGGTACCACAATTACCTCAGCCTTTGTGTGTCTTTGAGACCAACACTGTGGGAATAGCTCTCTAGATACACATTGTGGAGAAACAAAGCCTGGGGGTAACATTTAAACTCTCTCTTTTGGAATGAACTTGACTTTTCACAAGTTGGAACCTTCCATGGGAAGGTTGTCTTCAGGACACCTTCCCTATTATGTCAGTGAAAAAGCACAATATTCCTCTTTAATGATGCTAATCTCTTTGAAATTATAACTGCTTTGCATGCATTCTCATCAGAAATTTTAAATCCACTCATGCTGCTTTTCTGGGAAACTGTAAATTGTTCATATTTCCACTGCATTTTCTGCTTTCCCTCATTGTACACATGGATAAGAACAGTTAGCAGCAACCATTCCATGGACTCAAGGGGAGGTATCCTGCTTGAAATTTTCTGTGCCATGCAACTTAGTCCATTACTTTAAAAGTCAGCCTCACTTGACCTCTCAGCCTATTGACAGAATGAAGCCAAGTTCTTTCCCAGAATATACACAAATGGCTTCTCGTCCAGTTCCCACCTTTTTTCCTCTTAAGTCCCAAGTGTATATATCTCTCACCATTCTGGTCTTCTATATTGCCACCAGCATGGCCCATTAGGCTCTTAAATTGTCTTCTAGCACTTCGCTAGCCTGCAGCACCAAAACTCTTCCACACATGTCTTAAAAACTTGTTCCAGAAGCCTATTAACCACACAAGCAGGTTTTTCACACCATCAGTTTATCCTTGGTATGAATTTTTGGTTTGTTACTTTTGTAGGTACTATGACAAAATATCTTGACAGTAGAGCCTGAGGACTCTGAAACTGTCATTTGTACATGACAAGGCTGTTGTAAACATGAACTCAGAATAACAGAGGTTGACTATGTGCTCAAGGCAGGGCCCATCAACATTCCATCATAGATGGCAGGGACTCATGAGGTAACCCCTTGCTGAGGAGCAATAGGCAGTTAACGGTTGTCAGGGGTGAAGAATCATATTTCTCAATGGCATGGCAACTGGTATGCTGCCCTCGATTAAGTAAATAACTCCCACTTATGCTCATAAAAGCAACCCTAATTAAATGTAGTTCTCTCATCTTTCCCTTCTCTCTCTCTCTCTCTCTCTCTCTCTCTCTCTCTCAAAGATATGAATTTAGAAAGGTATGAGGAGACTTGTTGAAAATAAGGAGTTCAGTGGGAAGGGAATAAGAGAGGATCAGGGTGAATATGATCAAATTACATTGTAGATAGATGACTAGATACATAGATAGATAGATAGAATAGATAGTAGATAGATAGTAGGTAGGTGGTAGATAAATGTCAGATAAAAGATATAGATATATGATACAATATAGATACATAGATAGATGAAAGTCATATATATGTGTGTTATAAAAGAATAAATTAGGAGACAAAAATGAAGCACAGTACTATATATAGAAATGTGCTTCTGAGCAGTGTGGAGTGGTCAAGCTAAAGAGCAACTTCCTTGCTTTTGAGTTCGACTTTGAGCAACTGCAAATGAACGCCCTAGGGTGAGAATATTTTATACTTAATACCTGAGGGGTCCTATGACCCTCTTCAGGGCCCCTGGAGAGAAGGTTCACCAGCTTCAAACCTTATTCCTCATGTTATGAATCTACCTTAAAACAATTCTAAGTATAGGTTCCCTGATGACCACTAAAACTCAACTCCACCTGTCAGCCTAACAGGGCATAACCACACCAGAAGAGAAGTGGAGACTCATGGTAGACAGTGGCTAAGACTGAATGGCTGTGCTGGAAAGCACCGTGTCTCTACTGCAGCTTTGCTGCATCGTGTCCCTGACATCTCCAGGCAGTTGTGCTGGGAAATGTACCTGGTAAGGACGTGACAGAAACTCAAGTGCTAAAATGGTCCCAGGCTCACGGCACAAGGCAACTATGAGCCATGTAGAAACAGAGCACTCACTTTCTAATCTTCCCAGAAATGGTGGTAGCTAACAGCACTATTACGAGTTATAATTGGTCTGGGATTAATTTAGGACTTCAAATGTTCCTGTTCTAATAATTTACAAAATTGCTGGTTCTCAAAAGTTGCTGTATACAATATTTATGTTGGGTACTTATGAAAAATTCTTAATGCCCAAATAATATCTCTGCTTGCTTAATTTGAATATCTGGGTGTGAGATCAGGAATAATTTTAAAAACTCTTTAAGCAGCTCCCTATATACAGTTTAAGAACACGAGTTCTAAGTGGTTATTTACTTCTGATTTAGTATCCTTGTGATCTCTGTTCCACATTATTCAAGAGGAATCACACTCACTTGTAAAAATATCCTTCGGAAGTTCCCCATTGCTTATAGCAGTGTCCTCAGTACACAGACTACAGACAAGCAGAATGACTGATTGCTTGTTACATGAAGATTCTTATTCCCACTTCAGACATCTTAGGGGGAAGTGGTGATATAGGCCTTGCATCTTTAGTCCTCATTCCAAGTGATACTGATGAATCTTAAATTTGAGAATCACTAATGCCCAACATAAAAGTTAAATAATATCCTTGGGGAGCTTTGGTAGTTGATGACTGCTAGGGTAGAGAGAGTCAGCTTTCTTTAAAGAAGCAGTTCCTCTAGTGGTTAGGAGATGTTATAAGCCACAGTAAGATCTTGTCAGCTTTTACAGAAAAGCTATAGTCCATGGATTAACATACCATCCAAACATCTGTGACTATACCAACATAATCTACCATAATAATTAGTGCTGTTTAAATGCCTGTAAATCTAACTGCTTGTGCTTCATCAGTAGGAGTAAAAGGTTACTCCTGGATAAACTGTCAACCCATGAAAGGAAACAGCTTGAATTGATCAGAGTCCAAAATGACATCTCCGGAGAAAGACTGTTTGGCTTCTCACCCACTTGTGTCCCTTTTCTAAAGCGTAGGGAACAATCTGCAGAAAAGGGCACATGGGAGAATGTAAGGGCTGTGATTGGGATGAACTACGAAAGTATAGAAACATAGACTGGACTCTTATTTGATCAACATGATCGTACATATAAGCTGCCCTAGGTGGGCAATGGGGTCTTGGGCTGCATAAGTTTGGGCACAGCTACTTGCAAATTGGTTTTACATGAAGGATGCCTGTATTCATTACTTATGCCCTATTATTAAAAAAAAGAACATGAATTGGGGGAGGGTATGGAGTAGAACTACCAGGGGGAGTAGATGGAGGGAGTGATGCACAGATATAATCAAAATATGTTATAGGTTTTGTAAATGTATGTTAAAAGAATAAGTAAAATGTTATCAAAAAGAAAAAAAAGAAGAAATTCCTATTGCATTGCCCATGCCCCGGGGGAGGACCCTACACCCATGCTATATGGACAGCCTTCATTTGACTCAGTGGGTTATGAAAAAATGACAGGAATTTGAAAGGGGCTCATGAGGCAGGAAGTTCCTGTTCGATGAGGAGTTGGAGGGGAGTAGGAAGTTGATATAATCAAAATACATCGTATGCATGTCTGAAATGCTCAGATAAATGGATACACTCTGATACCTAGATCGAAACAAAGCCCACCCTTTTGCTACCTTCCCTGTTGAACCCGATCTATTCTGCAGAACTTCCTCTATTTTGCTCTCTTCCCAACACCCTATGCTCCAGAAATTTCAAATTTACCTATGACCCTGTTGTCCCCTTTGCCCGGGGTATCCTTAGACAAAATAGTTCATTCCTCTGAGCCTTTTTTCTCTTCTATAAAATAGGGATAAAATATGCACCCTAAAGTTGTTTGGCAATTAATTAAAATCATGCATTGGAGGATGGGTAGCTCTAGGACTGATCCAAAAAAATGTTAAATTCTCATTCATTCACTAATTCCACATCCAGTAAAGGTACAGAGGCTGGGCAGATTTGGCTATGCAATACTAAAGGAGCACCGAAGGCAGATCCACTGCCTGAAGCAAGAAAGGACAATCCTACTACACTAGAGTAAGCATATTTGCAATATGAAAAAATGTGGTGCTGAAGAAACTGCCATACTCTCAGGATTTCACAGGCCACCCATCAAATTCACTAAAGAAAAAAATAATCCCTCAAAAAACTGGGATGCCTGATCTTCTTAGCTCCAAGGCAGCTTATTCAAGAGTGAAGTTTTAAGACTGAATAAATAAATGCCCATATTAAACACTGGGTTAAATTCAGTCACTGGCCTAAAGGTCCTCACAATCTAAAGGAAACAGCATACACAGATGGACACATAGGCAATGAGGAATTTATAAATTTTTTTTTTTCGGTATGTGTATCAATGTACTGTCTGCATGCAGGTCTGTGCACCCGTGTCGTGCAACGCCGCGGATGTCAGAAGAGGGTCTCAGATTCCCCTGGAACTGGAGTTCTCCTGGAATTGGAGTTTCAGACGCTCTCAGCCGCCATGTGTGTGCTGGGGATCGAACCCGGGTCCTCTGTAAGAGCGGTCGGCGCTCCTAACCGCTAGGCCATCTCTCCAGCCCTATAAAGTTATTTTTAAAGAATTGTTATTTTCTCACTGTATCCACTATTAGTGACTGATAAACAGGGGAGAAAATGCCCAAGGGAAGTTTTCTTTCCATTCTAAGCATCTCAAATATTTCTTTAGTTTCATCAGACACTAATACATCTGATATTTTGTCTATTGTATGATTTCACCTAATAAATCAGAGCTTCTTAATGAAAATGATGGTGATAATGATGATTGGTTGTGGTGGTGGAGATCTGACAGATTTGAACATTCACTCAGTAGTTAACACTTAGACAAGTGCTTTAAATAAGCTATATAATCTCCAGAACATCAGTTGGGGATTACTGTTATCTCTGGTTGCATGTGAGAAATGGAAAACAAAGGTAGCTTATCTACAGCCCTTCTGTTACTCCCCCAGCTTGTTATCTTAAGTAATCTTAAGTACTGTCTTGCTAGCCCTAAAACCCACATTCCCAGGTACCATATTTCTAACAGTAATGTTTTGTTTCCTTACCTTACAACAAAGTTGCTCTAGGAACAGACAACTTCTAATCACCTGAGGAAATCTCTTCACTGACATGTGGAGACCCATCCCTTGCCAAAGGTCTGTTCACTGACCTGATCTCATATAGTTATCAGTATACACAAGTTAAGATTCTTCCCAAAGGGTCCCAGACATCTCATTACATATACTGTTGAGAAGAATAGAAGAACAGCACCCCCCCCCGGCATTCGTTTAGGCCTAATCTTAAATTGAATTGAGATGTTACTTTGGAGCTGCTCAAGAACAGGAGTAAGTATTAACTTGGACTTTTTCCCCTTTGAATAACTGATGCATAATGGTATTGAAAACTGAACAGTTCTGCATACCTGTCACTGTCATATTTATGCTGTTTTTCTTTAAGAAGACTGTGGGGGGGGGTGATAAGGGAATATGCCTGAACAGAAATGAAAAAAATTATGTATGAAATACACAAAATATCAATAAATAAATTTAAAAAATAACAGGATAATATGCACATGATAGATATTCTAAAAATGACTATGATGCAGACTAATATAAAATGTTTTCCTCAGCTCAACGTACAATGCTAAATACATTGATCTTATATACTATGTGACTAAATGCTTGACTTGATATCGGAACACTTAGTGGTTGCTCCCCATTAAAGTTTTGCTTCATGTTCCAGAAAAAAAGAAAAAAGAAAAAAAGAAGACTGTGGTTTAAAAAAAAATGGTCATTGAATCAATAGTTTTTTCTCCTCTTTTTTAAAAAAATTGTTTTTTATTTATTTTTTGTGTATGGATGTATTGACTGCATGTGCTTAAGTGCATCCATCCATGTTGTGCCTGTGGAAGACAGAAAAAGGCATCAGATTTCCTAGAAATAAAGTTACAGAAGTTGTTACCTGCCATGTGGGTGCTGGGATTTGAACCCAAGTCTTCTGGAAGAGCAGCCAGTGTTCTAAACTGCTGAGCCATCTCTCCAGACCCAATAGTTTTTCAAATAAATTATTTTCAGACTTGTTTGTTCACCCTATTTATTTAAGTTATTATGCTGATGAATACAAGGGGACTATGATATTCCATCTTAATAATTTAACATTTGGTAAAGGAAAGTGTTTATATCATTAGCCATGACTAACCTGGTAACTCCTCTACCCATGCTTAGACAATTTCCCTAACATAGAAGGAAAAGGGCAATTAATTTTCCCAGAGATAGAATCTCTTAGATAATTAGTAATAACATGTGATCATTTGTAGAAGGGAAAAAATATTTTTTCTTTAAAATACCAGTATTGAGGTAAGAGAGATGGCTTAGCAGTTAACAGCACTGGCTGCGAGGACTGGGTTTGATTCCTAACATCCATATGGCTGCTAACAGCCATCAGTAACTCCAGTTCCAGGGGATCTAATGCTGCCTTCTGCCTTTCTTGGGCACTGTATAACACAGGTGCACGTACATGAATCCAGGCAATACATGCAGGCACATAAAATAAAAATAACAAATAATATCAAACTATCAGCATTATTGTCTCTTATAAGCTATGAAAATCATATTATAGGCAAAGGAGCAAACTATTTAAAATGTATTCTGATGACCCAAAGAATAAAGCTGAAAATAATAGATAAATGTTATACAGCAACAGTAAATCAAAGAAAATTTGCAACGTGATTACTAACAATAAGGGAGAAGGTAATAGCTCATCACTGGGTAGAAATAATGCAGGGAAACGACAAACTTGTTTTAGTACTTACACTAGAAAAATCTACAGTATTTGCACATCTAAAGTTTATCACCTAGTACTACATATCCAGAGGAATGTGCAAAAATCCCAGACATCAAGGAAATACCCAATTTATGTCTTAAAAGCATAATGTTGCACAGTAAACTCTGGCACAGGAAAGATAACATTCCCTGCACCATAACTTTCTTGGATTACTTAGATCCATTTCTTCAGGCAACAGAACACAAACTCTAGTAACAGAAAAACTGAGAATTCCTCAGTTAGGATTATTATACCTCAAAATAAAAATAAGAACCTGGAAGTTTATGGGAGAGGAAGGCTGGATATGATCAAAATACACTGTATGAAATTTCAAAGTATTAATAAAAATATTTTAAAAAGAAAAAAGTAAGTGCAGAAACTAAAACAGGAAAATAATAACATAATTGAGCACTACTCAGTTCCTATGTCTGATACCTTTTTCTACTGAATTATTTATGACCTAAATTTGTACACCTTATGGTCATTATATAAGCATTGTACCTATAAACAAACTCTTTCCGTTCTGATATGTTAGATACTAAATGCCTACTGTGGTGGTTTGAATGAGTGTCCCCCATAGGCTTTAAGTATTCAGACATTTTGTTTCCAGTTGGTGGCACTGTTTTTGGAGGTCTTAGAAGGTGTGGCCATGCTAGAGGAAGTATGTCACTGGGGGCAGGCTTAGTGAGTTTAACAAGCCTTGCTGTCTCCAGTCGTGCTCTCTGCTTCCTGTGCTCATTGCGAGATGTGACCCTTGGCTTGCTGCTCCAGCTCCAGTAGCCATGCCTCCCGCCATAATGGACTCTAATTCCCTGGAACCATCAATCGTAAGCTCAAATAAACTCTTCCCTTTATAAGTTCCTTTGGTCATGGTAAATCACAGCAACAGAAAAGTGACTAATACAGTTATTTGGTACCAGAGAGTGGGCTATTGGCTGTGAAGAACCTGACCATGTAGATGTTTGGAGAAATGTGGAAGACTTTGGAACTTTGGGCTAGAAAAGCTGTTGACTACTGCAAGCAGAGCTTAACAGGCCATTCTAGTAGAAGCCTGGAAGAAAGCATTGTTGCAAAAAATGTAGTTCCAGAGGAAAATAAAGACTTAGGCAGCAACTGGGATATTTTGATAAAGAGTCTGGCAGCAGTTTGCCCACAGCCCAAATGCTTGCCTGATGCTAGGTTGAAAAGCAATGGACTAATGTCTTTGGTGGAGGATATTTCAAGACAGCCTAATGTAGAAATGGTGGTGTGGCTATTAATGGTTAATATTGTGCAGATCTACAGTGAAGAAGAGCAGATGGGGCAGAAAGAAATGCAGAATGTACAGTTTGGATCTGAAAACCCCACTAGGAAGATTAAAGGTGGTGCCAAGGCATGTGAAGGAGAGGTTCCTTTTGATAATGAAGTTAAAGTGATTAAGGAGAGGCCTACCTATTTACAAGTAAACAGTGGAAAAAGTGAGATTAAGGTGATTAAGAAAGGGCCTCGAGATTTACAAGTAAACAATAGAAATAGTACCTTCAGAGCAAGACCACACCCAGCTAATCCTCAAACTTTTGAAAAAGAAAATACTGAGAGGGTTTTCTGCTCCAAGTTCAGGGCAGAGAAAAGTTGCAAATGTGGTTGAAATAGCCCAGGATCCATCCCAAACTTGCAGTCAAACTCGGCAGTTTCATTCACATGGTGATGGCTTTAGAGGCATGAAGTTTGCAAAAGTGAAGGGGTCTTCAGCTCTTCTTCCACAGTTTCAGAGAGCTGCCAAAGTCAGGCAGAGTGCAGCAGGGGTGTCTCTGCATAAAGAAGGACGGACCTGATAGGCTATTGCATGAAGCTGTGAATGTGAAGTCTGGTTGGCAGCGGAGACCCCCAAGAAGACATTCGAGATGCCAGACCTGTGAGATATTTGCCAAGCAGAGCTGCATACAGAGAGTGGTAGCAGCCTAAGAAAGACATATGTTGCAAGCAAAGCTGGAAGAGCTGAGCCATCTAAGCCTCTTGGAAGTCAAGTCCCAGAAGTTGCACATGGAGCTACTGGACTTGGTGTTTGCCCTGCTGGTTTTCGATCTTGTTTTGGTCCAGTATTTCCTCACTATGCCTCTATTCCTCCCCTTTGGAATGGGAATGTGTATTCAGTTCCACTGTACATTGGGAGTATGTAATTTGTCTTTTGATTTTACAGGAGCTTACAGTTTAGGAGATTGGCCTGAGTCTTAGAAGAGACTTTGGACTGTAGACTTTTGAATGGCATTGAAACTGGTAAAGACTATGGGGACTTTTAAGGTTGGACTAGATGCATTTTGCGTTTTATGGTCAGGAGCCTATGGGGGCCAGGGAGTGGAATGTGGTGATTTGAATGAGTGTCCCACATAGGCTTTAAGTATTCAGACATTTTGACTCCAGTTGGTGGCACTGTTTATGGTCTTAGAAGGTGTGGCCATGCTAGAGGAAGTATGTCACTGGGGGCAGGCTTAGTGAGTTTAACAAGCCTTGCTGTCTCCAGTCACGCTCTCTGCTTCCTGTGCTCATTGCGAGATGTGACCCTCGGCTTGCTGCTCCAGCTCCAGCTGCCATGCCTCCCACCACAATGGACTCTGATTCCCTGGAACCGTCAACCATAAGCTCAAATAAACTCTTCCCTTTATAAGTTCCTTTGGTCATGGTGTTTTATCACAGCAACAGAAAAGTGACTAATACACCTACCTTCCATTATCATTTGGAAGCTGACAATCATTTAAAGAATCTCGATGGCTCATAATAGAATTGCTGGCTGAGCATAATGAGGTTTGTATATTTTCAGCAAAGTAAGGATCTTGAACCCATCAGTTTATGATCTGACTGTCCTTGAGGCTAGGCAGTGGGTTGTCCTTGTATGAAAGGAACTCAGTCACCTCCTACTCCCAATTATTCCATGTCAGAATACTTACTGCCACAGTGTTTTGATTTATTTTATTTATTTATGTATTTATTTATGTGTATGAAGGTACTGTCTGCATGTAAGTTTGTGCACCCATGTCATACAATGCCGTGGAGGTCAGAAGAGGGATTCCCCTGGAACTGGAGTTCTCCTGGAATTGGAGTCACAGACGGTGACTATGTTGTGTGATCTTTGGAGTCTGTGTTTTTCTAGAAGCTTGTTCATATTTCCAGTACCTATCAGTTTTTTTCTCTCAGTTTTTCTTAACTGACATTTGTTCTACAACTATTTGGTTGATTCATGTTTATTATTTGTCCAAATACGAATGATTTAATATCCATATATTTATAATATCTGTTATAAATATCAAAATCATTAAGAATAAAACATATAAAATTTATCTCTATTTAAATTATTACTAGCTGATCTCTATGTACTTCATATTTTTCTTGTATGAGTAATATTAAAGACTAATGGCCTTTCAAAGACACAATTTGTCTGATTAGCCATAACAATATTTATATTTACACTTGGCATGATATTGTAGTTTTATATCAGTTATCATTTGACAAGTAGGAATCTGTGTACGTTAGTAGCATTATTACCCCTGCCTTGGCATTTGATGATTCTTGCATTTACTTCACTGCTTTAGACAACAAAATGGTTAAATGAGCATTTAACTTTTACATTCAAGAACACCATTCTTCCCTCCTGTTGTTCTGACTTACAGCCATGGCCATTATCCTCAAGCGAATCATTATGGGATACATCTTTGGTAAAACTGACTTGTCCAAAGTCAAAACCAAGTAACTATTCCACTGTTCTATAATAGACTCATCATCTAATAAAGCCAATATCCCCCTTTTCAGTTACACATTTTGTGCTTCACACTTAGACATCAGCACACACTGGTGGATAACTAAACATTTAAGAAAGATATAAAGCAATATGTGAGGAAACATAGAAATTGTAGAAAACAGGATCCTATAGAGATGGCTCTGCAGAAAGGAGCGTTTGCTGTTCTAACATAGCTGTGAGCTGCCTACATTTCCCAGCACCCCTGACAAGGAGCTCACAACTATGTTACTGGCAGCTCCAGGGACTCCTACACCTTCCTCTGGCTTCTGCTAGCATTCATAACATACACTTAAAAAAATTAAAATCTTTTTTTAAAAAAAAGCATAGAAAAAAGTACAAGAAAATGTCAAAAGAAATAATCAGTCTCAGAGAGAAAAGGGAAGATTTTTGTAATGCTGAAACAAGAACAGGAAGTCATAAAAAGGAAGCACTCAAACATGCAGAAAAACACTTCACAAATATGAAGGCTAATAGGCAATTTGGAAGATAAATTTGGATAAATCTCTCAGAAAGTAAAGCAAAATTTGAAAGATTTTTAGTCTTAAGTATAACTTTTAGAAGCATTTAAAACTTTGAGTATTGAGAAAGTTACAGAACAAAAAACAGGAGAAATAAAACTGAAAAATAGAGAAGAAATTTCTAGGGCTATAGGGTATGAATGTTCAAGATAAGTATATCACTCAACTCTCATCAGACAAATTTCTTTTTTGCTGCAGATGGAAATTAACTCAGAGACCCACAGTGGTCAGTCAAGTTGCCAAGAACAAGACCTACAGAGTGCTGAGCCCAAAACAAGACATCTATATTCCGCCCTTTCCCCCAAAAGCTCAAAGGTCATCATGAAAGTGGGCAGAAAGATTGTAAGTGCCAGAGGAGGTAGATAAATACAAGGAGAATGTGTTTCCTGACAGAACAAGACAGTTGCATATATGAACCCACAGCAGTTGTGACAGCATTGACAGGATATGTGCACAGCCAAAGCCATGAAAAACCCCAGCAAGAAGCAGGGAGGTGGACAAGAAGGACAGCTCTATTGAAGAGCTATGGGCAATTGACAGTTGCTGGGACAAGAAGAGTCAATTTTCCTTAAGGGTGTGACACCAGCCAAGTAGGTTGTCCACAGTCCAGGGATGGACCTCTACCGAAGAGTATTTGAGGAACACAAATTGGACTCAATAGGCCATAAAAGAAATACACAGAGTGGACACAAAGTGAAGGGTAAGAATATGCGAATGGATTTGAGATGTGAGAGTGTGGTAGTTTGAATGAACATGTCCCCCATAGGCTTCAAGTATTCAGACATTTTGTTCCCAGTTGGTGGTTCTGTTTTGGGAGATCTTAGAAGATGTGGCCATGCTGGAGGAAGTATGTCATTGGGGGCAGGCTTAGAGAGTTTAACAAGCCTTGCTAGTCTCCAGTGTCCCTCTCTAGGCTTCCTGTGCTCATTGGAAGATGTGAACCTCAGCTTTCTGCTCCAGCTCCTGCCACCATGCCTCCCTTCTACAATGGACTCTAATTCCCTGGAACCATCATTTGTAAGCTCGAATAAACTCTTCCTTTTATAAGTTCCCTTGGTCATAGTGGTCTTATCACAGCAACAGATGACTAATACAGGAAGGTTTGAATATGATCAAAATACATTGTATGAAATTCTTTTTTAATATAATGGTTTTATTGATGTTTCATGTATTTCAGACATCATTTTTCAGTTCAATTTGGACATATTCCCCTTTCCCTTCCCCCCACCCTACGCCAGATCATGCATTCTGACATAACTGTCCTGCATCTTTCTCTCAGTCATTTTATTATATTTAGGAATTCTCATTTTCCTCCTTTAATTTTATATTACTCTAAAATATGAATACATACTTTCTACCCATATATAGTAATTATAGAGTCTGAAAGTAAGTGATGGGTCAATTCTAGAGCCAGTTAAGAGATTTACATTCTTATATTTCTTACTGCCTACATGCAAATTTACTGTTAGAATGTGAATCCTAAATGTGTTTTGGAATTAACATATAGCTTCTTTTCAGAATCTGTCATTTTGGTATATATATATACATATATTCTAAAGTATACATATATAAGTATATGAAGTGTATATATGCACACTTTAGAGTAATATAAAATTAAAGGGAACAACAATGACAACAAAAGGAAAAGAAAGAAGTATAATAACTAAACTGAACTGTTACACTCCTCAAACTAAAAATATGTAACTATATCTTAAAACATAAATTTTAAATTCCATGTCTACTATAATTTATGAACATTGACTACTGGCAAAACTACACTACCATACTTCAAAAATAATGGGAAATTCATCACTATTACTATAATGTGAGTTTGCCATTCACTCTCTTTCAAAATTCTCCAACCTATACAAATGTCAATATAATCATGTTACTTCTTAAAGAATTTTACCCAAATTGATATACAGATTCAGTGCAATCCCAATCAAAATCCCCATGAGCTTCTTCACAGACTTGGAAAAAAAAATCCCTTAAATTCATATGGAAAAACAAAAGACCCCAAATACCTAAAGCAACACTGAGTGGAAAATGCAATATAGGGGGGATTGCTCTACCAGACTTCAAGCTATATTACAAAGCCGTAGTCATAAAGACAGCTTGGTAATAGCACAAAAACAGATCTGTTGACCAATTGAACAAAATTGAAGATCTAAACTTGAGCTCATGCAATTTCAGCCACCTCATATTTGACAAAGGGGCAGAAAAACCTCAATGGAGGAAGGATAGCATCTTCAGAAAATGGTGCTGGCAAAACTGGATCACCATTTGTAGAAGAACAAAATTAACCCCTACCTCTCACCCTGTACAAAAATCAACTCCAAGTGGATCAAAGATCTCAACATGAAACCCGAAATCCTGAAGGTGATAGAAGAAAAAGTTGGCATCAACCTATAAGACATAGGCATAGGAAAAGACTTTCCAAATCAGACAGCAGCTATGCAGGAAATAAGGTCAACAGTAGACAAGTGAGACGTCATCAAACTCAAAAGCTTCTGCACAGTGAAAGAAACAATCAAGGAAGTGAAGAGAAAACCCACAGAATGGGAGGAATTCTTCACCAGTGATATATCTGGCAGAGCATTAACATCCAGAATATATAGACTACTCAAAAATCAGAGACTTCACCAGTGGGGAATTAAAGATGGCTGAGAAATATATTAAAGAGCATTCATCATTAATAATTAAGGAAATGAAAATTAAAAACACTCTCAGATATCATCTCACTAGTATACAACTGGCTAAGATAAAAAAAAAAAAAGACACCAAATGCTGGAGAGGTTGCAGGGAAAGGGGAACACTCATCCACTGCTGGTGGGAACGTAAATTTGTACAACCACTATGGAAAGCAGTGTGGAGAACCCTTAAAAGACTCAAAATGAGCCTACCAGCTGACCCAGCCATACTACTCCTGGGTATATACCCAAAAGATTCATCCTACTGCAAAGATACATGCACATCCATGTTTATTGCAGCTTTCTTCACAATAGCAAAGAGCTGGAACCAATCCAAATGCCCCTCAACAGAGGAGTGGATTACAAAAATGTGGTACATCTACTCAATAGAGTACTATTCAGCAGTAAAGAAAGATGACATCATGAAGTTTGCAGGTAAATGGATGGAACGCGAAGCCATTATACTAAGTGCAGTAATACAGTCCCAGAAAAACAAATGGCAAATGGTTTCCCTCATTTGTGGATGCTAACACCAAATCCCCAGTTGAAAGGCAAGCTGAGCAACATTATTGTTATATTTCTGTTTATCTGAAAGCAACTATGTTGCTATAATGCAAATCTCTTAATGGGCTCTAGAATCGAATCTCCACTTATTTTCAGATTCTGTAATTACTATATGCGGGTGGAAAATATATATTCATATTTTAGAATAATATAAAATTAAAAGAGGAAAATGTGAATTTCTAAACATAAAAAAAGACTGAGAGAAAGATGCAGAACAGTTATGGCATGATCTGGGGTGGGGTGGGGGAAAGGGAAAAGGGAATATGCCTAAATTGAACAGAAAGTGATGTTAATAAAATCTTTCTAAACATAGTCTAAATAATACATTTTATTCAATTTTTGTTGGACTAACATGATTTTTACTTATGTGCAGAGTAATAAAATTATAACTGAATTACCAAAAAAAGAAATTTAAAATGTCTATTGAGAAAAAAAGTAAAATTAGTTTCCTAGCGAGAAAAAGATGATAGAAAAAGTGTTAAAAATTAGAATGGAGGGTTGGAGTGAAGACACAGCAGTTAAAAGAAGTCCCTAGTTTTGTTCCCAGGACCTGTGTCTGGTGGTTCACAACCACCTGTACCTGCAAATCCAGGTGATCTAACACCTTCTTCTGGCCTCCATAGACACCCAAACCATACATATGTGGGATACATTTACACAGGCTCACACATATCCACAGAAATAAAAATAAAAATAAATTTCAAGAAAGAATTATAGTGGAATCTGCCATTTTTCCAATTAAAAGACATTGCAAAAATAGTGCAGACTCTGAAGAAAATTATTTCTATTCATAATTCTATTTCCATCCAGATTCCCAATCAAATGTAAGAATATTAACAAATACTTTTTTTTCAGTTTTGTCTTATGATTAATTTAATTAAATAATATTACTTTTTCCCACAATGATTATTTAAAAATTCTTATGCTTTTAAAAATGATTTTATATTTAATTATGTTTATTTCTTTTATTTTTTTATTCATTTTTTTATTAATGCTTTGTGTATTTCATACATCACTTTCCAATTCAGTTCAGGCATATATCCCCTTTCCTTCCCCCCACCCCACCCCTACCCATGCCAGATAATGCATTCTGCCATAACTTTTCTGCATCCTTCTCTGTTTTTTTGTTTTGTTTTGTTTTAATTTTTTTAACAATAAGTAATAATCTGTGAGTACAAGCATCCTTCATGTTAAAACAATTTGTGAGCAGTCGTGCCCAAACCTGCACAGTTCCTGGGTCCCACCATCCAGCAGGGGGGGGGGCTTGTATGTTCAATCAAGTTGATCAAATGAGTGTCCAGTCTCTATTGTTGTAGTTTCACCATTCACCCCAATCGCAGCCCTTACATTCTACCAAGCCCCCTCTTCCGCAGATTGTTCCTTAGGCTTAGAAAAGGGGCACAGGTGGATGAGAAGCAAAACAGTCTACTTTCTCTGGAGCTGTTGTCTTGGTCTCTAGTCAATTCTGGCTGTTTTCTTTCATGGGCTGCCAGCTTGTCCAGGCATAACCTTTCGATCCTACTAATGAAGCACATGCAATTAGATATATAGTTTTTTTTTTTTTAATAAAATTTTTTAAAATGTAATGGCCTTCTTACTAATGAGGCACATGCAATTCGATATATAGGTATTTAAAGAGTACTAATTGTAATGGTAGGTTACTTGGTATAGACACAGATGTTTGGATGGTATGTTAATCCATGAATTAACATTTTCTTCTGTTAATTATGACAGGTCTTCGTGTGGTTTATAAACATCTCCTAACCATTAGAGAATGTAAGCTTGTGGCATCAAGCCGTGGGTTATTCCTCCAAAGGGAGAGAGCTAATAGCCAATTAGATTTGGGATATTCCAGACATAATGGCTGCCACTGCTGTACAGAATTTCCAGGCAGATGAGGTGTAAGCTGGTGCTGACGGAGGAGTCTTGCTTGAACTCAAGGAGACCTATATTTGCTTTAATTGGTTTAGTGGCTTTAGGCCTTTGATTAAACACTCCTGGCATTCCAGAGCACTCTGTATACTTGGGAATTGGTATATGAACAATGAATTGATCATAATTATTCCTTGCTGTCATATATATACCTGGTAGCATCTCTTTCACTATATGATTATTTAATCTCAAAAATAAAGTTGATTTCCCAAGTTAATCAATACAGCTGCGAGTAACTCACAAACCAGCATGTGTGGAACATTGATGAAAGCCTGTGCCTTGATCCATCTACTAACTCGGTTATATATACATACAGCTGCTTTTTGAGACTCATGGGTTCAAACATAAACCTAAAATAAAGGGGGATATAAATGATACAAAAACTTTTGTCACAAAAAACCTGCAATCCAAATCTTAAAACTAACTATGGGAAATGTTTGTTCCAACAGGCCAAGAGTATCACCAAATAATGGCTGAGAAAGAAAATGTAGCTTTGCAGATGGAGTAGCATGTACCAGAAAGTGCCAGCAGAAAGGATGGCTTCCTCTGCATTGAAAGGAAGAGATGTCTCAGATTGCTGCAGACATAGGCCCCTCTCTGGATCCTAATATAGTTAACAACTATTTATAATGTAATCACACCGAAGCTACTTCTAGGTGTCCACAAGGTTTTAATACAGAGAGCCTTTCTTAACGCACCCCCCCATAGAATAAGAGAAATATAATGATGATGATGACGATACTATTCTCCAGCTGTAGTATTTGGAGCCAGTTCTTTCAGAGGTATTCTCTTTAAAATTCCGCGTTATAACCTGCCTTCTTCAATGACTAGATGGAGGACATAGAACACCTAGTGAAAAGGATATTTTCTCATTCAGAACAAACCAAATATAATACGCTAAAAGTCTTCCTCTCAAAGCTAACGCATTAAGCAAATATATTAATACAGGAGCTCTGAATCATCACAATGGATTATCTCAACCAAGGAGATGTTGGCCAAGGGGATCGCAAGCACCCCAAAAAGCGGTGAAAGTCTTCCAGTTGCCTTCTGAATTGGGATTATATCTGCAGGAGGAAGAGAGGTTCAGTTGATAAGGCCGCTGCTGTGAAGACCTGATATAAATTATGCATGGGAAATGAAGTATGGAAACGCATTGCAGAGTGGATGCAAGTAAACAAATACTTCTTACAGGAGATAAGAACCTAAAACAAGTATGATTTGTCCTAATTACCCATTTTCCAAAAATTAAAACCACTACAACAGGGCATGCTCTAGTCCAATGACAGGAGAGAAAGAAGAAGAAGGTCCATGGGAAAAAAAAAAAAAAAAAAAAAAAAAGAAAGAAAATAAATCCACACACAGTAGGCACTGTGACTCAATTGTGGAATTTGTCTATGCATCTCTATCAGTGCATCAGAAGGGAAACATGTCATTGTGTTACCCCAAGTGTCAAATAATTATAAAAAGAGGATGAGAAGTGTGAATGAAATGGTTTAAAAAAGAGGCCTAAATCCCAAACTCCCCTAGTAAAGTGTCTAAAACAGAAAGAAATAATGCTCGTTATTGCTAACACAAGAGACAACCATGGGGAAAGGTGCATGGGTTACGCAGATAATTCCACTGACCAAGCTCTACCAACCCTCTGGAAGATTCCTTTGGATCCCCCTGGGGATGGCCCAGAAACAGATATTAGAAGCACAATTATGAAACATACTTAAAAGAGTACAAGATATAAAGAGCAAATCAAGAATTAAGAAAAGAGATGAAAAACTCAAGAAAGGGACCTAGAGAGAGAGAATGACAGACTCTGGAAGGAAGAGGAAACACTGAAAAGATCCATGTGGAAAAAGATAAGGAAACCAACACAAAAGAAAAGAAGCTACAGGAAAGAGATTGAGACTCTCCAAAAGGAAGTGGAAAAATACTAAAGAAAATAGAAGACTAAATGAAAAAGGAAATCAACACTCATCCAATCAAGAGGAAAGGAATGAAAAAGACTCAGAAGCAGAAATGGAGAAGCAGAACAAACAATATCAGACCTGGAAATATAACAGAACAACTAAAAAACTCAAGTAAAGATTATGAAATTTTAAAAATACACAAAAGTGGAACAACAAGAAACTGTGGGACACTATGAAAAGATCAAACCTCTGATCATAGGAATAGAGTAAAGGAGAGAACCAAGAGAATATGATTGATCAGATCTTCAAAAATAATGATGGAAATTTCCCAAACTGAAAAAAGAAAACCAATACAAATACAAGAGCACATAGAACTCCCAAACAGACAAGATCAGAAAAGAAACTCCATAGCATATCTACTTAAAATGTGACAACCAAAAAAAAAAAAAAAAAGAACAAAAGTCTTAAGCCACAAAGAGAAAAACAACAAGTTACTATAAGGGGAAACCAATCAGAATTACGACTGACTTCTCAAGTGCAAACTATGAAAGAAGAAGACATGGGGCCAAAGCATTTCTCATGTTAAAAGGAATATAGATGCACAGGTTACTACCACCAGCAAAAATGTCAGTTATTGTAGTTGAAGGAGAGAGAAATCTTCCATGACATAAACAAGGATGAAAGAATACATTCAGAAACCAACCCTTCAGAGAATACTTGAAGCAATTCAAAGAACAGAAGAAAGGAGCAACCAACCCCAGGCACCTAGAAGGAGAAATCAATAAAAGCATAACTGCAGAAGTAGAAACCTAAATCAAAACCGCAAATGGATAATAAGGCAAAAGGAAGCAACACAAACCTATCAGTCATAACCTTAAATATTAATGGACTAAATTCCCCAATCAAAAGACATAGACTGGGAGATTGGATTAGGAAACAGAATCCATCGATATGCTGTCTACAAGAAACACATCTTACCTTCAAGGACAGGCACCACCTTAAAGTGAAAGGATGGAAAAAAATATTCCAAGCAAATGGTACCAAAAAGAAAGCAGGTGTTGCTATTTTAATATCAGACAAAATAGACTTCAAAGTAAAAGAAATAAGAAGAGACAAAGAAGGCCATTACATTTTTATCAAAGGAACAATTCACCAAGAAGATTTCGAAATTATGAATATATATGCACCAAACTCTGGTGCACCAAACTTTTTCAGGACAATTCTCCAGGACCACAAGACACAGATTAACCCCAGTACACTCATAGTAGGGGACTTCAATACCCCACTGAAACCTTTGGACAGGTCAACAGGACAAAGAATAAACAGAGAGACATCTGAACTGAATGATATGATACACCAAATAGACCTCACAGACATCTACCGAATATTCCACCCTAATACCAGAGAATACACTTTCTATTCAGCACCCCACGGAACATTCTCCAAAATCGACCACATACTGGGACACAGAGGAAACCTCCACAAATACAAAAATGTTGAAATAATTTCATGCATTCTATCGGACCACAGTGCAATAAAGCTCAACATCAACACCAGGATAATGTGGGAAAACTTAGTTAGAATGGGCTGGATTCTAAGCCAATGGTACCTCCCTGGCCACACCCATGGGGTGGAGTGTAGTGACAAAAAGATTTAGCATTGGGCCCTGAGAATTGAGTCATGATGGATATTTAAAGCAAACATGTTGGAATAAACTCTCTCTCTCTCTGCATTCAAACTTCCACCTGCCTACACGTGGAATGCTTTCCTGTGTGGTCTTTCCACATGGGTAGTCCTAGGATTAACTGGGCCCAGCCTCGAATCCCGGTGGTGATCCCACAGGATAAGCCCTACTATCTACATGTAAACATGGAGATTAAACAACACACACTTGAATAATGAATGGGTCAAGTAAGAGATAAAGAAACAAATAAAAGCATTACTGGAACTGAATGACAATGATAATACAGCACAACAAAACCTATGGGATACTTTAAAAGCAGTCCTAAGAGGGAAATTTAGAGCCCTGGGTGCCTACATTAGAAAAACAGAAAGAGCAGAAATTAACAATCTAACACAACAGCTAAAAGCACCTGAGAGGCAATAACAGAAGAACCCTAGATGCAACAGACAGGAAGAAATAATAAAAATCAGAGCAGAAATTAATGAAATAGAAACAAAGAAAACACTATTAAAAAATCAATGAATCCAAAATTTGGTCCTTTGAAAGAATAAACAAGATAGACAGACCTCTAGCCCAGTTAACCAAAAGAAAGAAAGAACAACTCCAAATCAATACAATCTGTGATGAAAAGGGAAATATCACAACAGACAATGAAAAAAATCCAGAAAATCATACATGAATACTTCAAAAAACTATACTCTACCAAGTTGGAAAACCTAGAAGAAATGTATGAATATCTGAAATCCTGGGAATCACCAAAGCTCAACCAAGAAGAGATCGACAGCTTAAATACACCAATAATATATGAAGAAATTGAAGATGTAATAAGTAGCCTCCCAACCAAATAATGCCCAGGCCCAGATGGTTTCACGGCAGAATTCTATAAAATATTTTAAAAAGACTTACAACCATTACTTCTCAAGTTGTTTAGAAGGATACAAATGGAAGGAGTTCTCCCAGATTCCTTCTATGAAGCCAACATCACTCTATTACCAAAACCAGGCAAAGATACAACCAAAAAGGAGAACAATAGACCCATCTCACTAATGGACACAGACGCCAAAATTCTAAACAGGATACTGGCAAATCGCATACAGACCCACATCAAGAAAATCATCACGACCAAGTTGGATTCATACCAGAGATGCAGGAATGGTTCAACATACAAAAATCAATAAATATCATCAAGCATATAAATGGACTGAAAGACAAAAACCACACCATCATCTCAATTGACGCAGAAAAAGCCTTTGACAAAATACAGCATCCCTTCATGCTTAAAGTCCTAGAGGGAATTGGTTGGAAGGATCATTCCTCATTGTAATCAAAGCCATATACAGGAAACCCATAGCCAATATCATCCTAAATGGGGAAATGACAGAAGCATTCCCTTTAAAGGTAGGAACTCAGCAAGGCTGCCCCTTGTCACTACTCCTCTTCAATATAGTGCTTGAAACACCTGCTAGGGCAATAAGGCAAAAAGGAAATTAAAGGAGTACTCATTGGAAAAGAGGAAGTCAAACTATCCCTTTTTGCTGATGATATGACTGTTTACTTAAGGGATGCTAAAAACTCCACCAGAAAACTCCTAGAAACAATTAAGAGCTTCAGTAAAGTGGCAGGATACAAAATTAACCAAGAAAAATCAGTAGCCTTTCTTTACACCAACAACAAAGCAACTGAAGAAGGAATTCAAGGAGACTTTCCCACTCACAATAGCCTCAAAAACAATAAAATACCTAGGAACAAACCTAACCAAAGACACCAAAGATCTCTACAACAAAAACTTTAAACCCGTGAAGAAGACATCAGAAGATGGAAAAACCTCCCAAGTTCATGGATAGGGAAAATTAATATAGTAAAAATGTACATTCTACCCACACTCTTGTATAGATTTAATACAATCCCAATTAAAATCCCCAAGAGTTTCTTCACAGGCTTGGGGAAAAGGTCCTTAATTTCATTTGGAAAAACAAAAGACTCCGAATAGCCAAAACAACCCTGAGCAAAAAGAGCAATACAGGGGGGATCTCTATATCATACGTCAAACTATACTACAGGGCTATAGTCATAAAAACAGCCTGGTTCTGGCACAAAAACAGACCTGTTGACAAATGGAACAAAACTGAAGATCCGAACTTGAGCACATACAATTTCAACCAACTCATATTTGACAAGGGGGCCAAGAAGCCACAATGGAGAAAAGACAGCATCTTCAACAAGTGGTGTTGGCAAAACTGGATCACCACTGGTAGAAGAGTGAAATTGAACCCCTACCTCTTGCCCTCTAAAAAAGTCAACTCCACATGGATCAAAGACTTCAACATCAAACCCCAAACTCTGAAAGCAATAGAAGAAAAAGTTGGCAGCAGACTACAAGACATAGGCATAGGAAAAACACTTCCTAAATCAGACAGCAGCTGTGCAAGAATTAAGGTCGACAGTTGACAAATGGGAGCTCATTAAACTCAAAAGCTTCTGTACATCAAAAGAAACAATCAAGGAAGTGAAGAGAAACCCACAGAGTGGGAGGAAACCTTCACTGCAGACACATCTGACAAAGCATTGATTTCCAGAATATATAAACTACTCAAAAAACAAAGAAGAAAGAAAACAAATGATCCACTCAACAGATGGAGCAAAGAGCTGAACAGAGACTTCACAAGCAAGGAAATAGAGATGGCTGAGAAACGTCTTAAGAAGTGTTCAACATCATTAATAATTAAGGAAATGCAAATCAAAACCACTTTAAGATATCATTTTACTCCAATAAGACTGGCTAGGATCAAGAAAACAAATTTTACCAAGTGCTGGAGTGGTTGTGGGGAGAGAGGAACACTCATCCACTGCTGGTGGGAATGGAAACTCATACAGCCACTGTGGAAAGCAGTGTGGAGAACCCTTGGAAGACTTGGAATGAACTTGCCACCTGACGCAGCCATACCACTCCTGGGCATACACCCACAAGACTCATCTTACCGCAGAGATACATGCACAGCCATGTTTATTGCAGTACTCTTCACAATAGCAAGGAGCAGGAACCAACCCAAGTGCCCCTCAACTGATGAGAGGATAGAGAAAATGTGGTACATCTACACAATGGAGTTCTATGCAGCAGTAAAGGAAGATGACATCATGTGCTTTGCAGGTAAATGGCTGGAGCTAGAATATAACATGCTGAGTGAAGTAACACAGTCCCAGAAAAACAAATGACGAATGGTATCCGTCATCTGTGGATGCTAGAGCCAGTTACCTAATTGTATGGCAAAGTGAGCAATGTCAATGTGATCTGAAAACAACTGTGCTTTTATATTGTGAATCCTTTAAAATATAATAAAAAAATAATAAATAAAAAAGAAAAACTCTGTCCTCCCCCCTGGCAATGGGCAAAGAGACACCTCTTTGGTGGTGGTGTTCTTATAAAAAAAAAAAAAAAGAAAGAAAAAGCTATGTACTGAGTATCATTTTCTTGAAAGGAAAATGTGGTCATTATTGCTAGCCATAGGTAAAACAACACAATAGTGGGTCACAGGGGAAAAAAAAATCTATGTCTTGAATATCATGTTGTATTTTTATTAAGATATTTTAATATTTGATATGCTATTATTAAAATAAAGATTAAAGAAGCTATCCTCTTTTTTTGCTTTCCTCAAGATTATATTCATTTTTTTAGAAAATCCAATAAACGTTGTAAAGATTAATTGGAAAAAGAATCATCCTTGAACATTTTTCACTTGTCTGCACAGAAATTCATCAGAAAGTAATTAATTGGGATAAATAAAGGTAGGTCATCACCATCTAGAAGAAAACCCCAAGACACTGAACATGTTTCTGTGTTGGGTTTCAACCTGTCCTCTGCCAGGACATGGGTGTCTGAACAACTCTCTGCCTCGCCACGGCCAGGTTTCTTCTCAGTGATATTATTATGGGACTTTTCCTGGGGAAATGAGAAAAAACATCTTTTACACAGAGAAGATGCCAAGCACAGATTCAAGAAATTATTTTACCCAAGTCTAGTTTGGTGAGTCAGTGAGTCTATCTGTGTTGTTTACAGGATGAGGAATGAGGGTTTATGTACAGAAACATAGTGCCAAAACATGATCCAAAATTGCACCCCAACTTGGTGATAACGCATGAAAGCTCCAGGACTAGAGCTTCTGGTCCCCTCCATCTGAGTCTTCTTTCTACCAGCAATTGTTTACTGTTTAAACATCCTTTGGGAAAGACCTTGGGAGTTTCCTGTTTCCTTCTCCCCAGGGTAGAATACTGAAGAGAGACTACACATCAGAGACCTTTCTAAGTTTTCACTTTCCTGATCACCTTCGTCTTCTTCAAACTATTATTTCTTATTATCAACTCAGGCCAAACGAACATTTTCTGAATGAAATGTATAATACTGAGCATCAAGGAGGATGCCTTCAATAACTGATAAAATGGAATCATAAAATATTACACTATATAAAATAAACACCTTAAGACATCAATGTATCTGATAAAAGACATTTAAAGTATTTATGGAAAAAGTTTTTAATAACATTTTTGAAATATGACTGATCTAAATACTATCAATTTATATTGCATTAAAATTGCAAAAATTCAACTAAAAAGATAACTGAATTTCTCATTCAGCAACAAATGTGTCATTTTTTTTCATCTGTCAG
Organism: Rhizomys pruinosus; assembly: GCA_009823505.1. NCBI lineage: Eukaryota > Metazoa > Chordata > Mammalia > Rodentia > Spalacidae > Rhizomys > Rhizomys pruinosus. The sequence continues at coordinate 307,873 of VZQC01014793.1, read as the reverse complement.
GATAGGAAGATTTAAACATAAAAAGATAAAAATTAGCTCATCCCAATACATACATTGCATGGAATTTTAGTGTAAATCCTGTTGGGATTTCTCCTGAAACCTGATAAAACAATGCTAAGATTCATTTGAGATGCACAAAGCACTAAAACAGGTTAGATATTCCCCAAGTAAAAGTGAGATAGGAACTTGTTTAGATAAGAAAACATGCTGAAGTTTGAATGTTAAAACAGTATGATTCTGGAAACATATGAGTAGAATATAACAAATGGTAAAAAGCAGACCCCAATGTTTAAGAGAGTCTATTCTTCAGAACCATGAATGTCCTAGCTTCATTTCTGAAGCATACTGACAAAAAAACTTTAAGGGAGAAGTGAGAGGGGGAGGGCATGCTTCTTGCAATTCTTGGTTAAATTACTCCATTACAGGTAATTCACAGCATGAACTTAAAGCAGCTAGTCATATCCAGAGAGAAATGAATGCATACATGCTTACTAGTGTTCAACCCTCTCCACTCTTACAGGGTCTAGGACCCAGCCCATAAAAACTGCTTCCCACATTCAGGGTGGGCCTCCCCATCCCCTACCCCCGGTATTAACCCAACTGTGAAAATCCATCACAGATGTACCCACACACCAACCCAAGCCAGGTAATTCCTCCCAGAATGTCTCTTCCAAGGTGATTCTAAATTATGTCAAGACGACAATTATACATAACCATGAGTCAGGAGTGGTGGTACATTATCCCAGGACCAGGAGGCAGAGGCAGGCAGATCTCTGTGAGATGGAGACCACCCTGTCTACATAGCGAGTTCTAGGCCAGCTGGAGCCACAGGGAGACTGTCTCTCAAAAACACCAAAAAGAAAAATAACAAAAAAACAAGACTGTGAGAAAATAATTTTTCTCAACATGTTCCTGAGAAAAAAATAAAAGGCTTCCTAAAGAAATATTTAGATGTTATCTTAGGTTAGACTCCCTCAATACCAAAGATAAAGGCATAGGTGCAAGTATTTTATTTGTTGAGAATCTTGGAAGCTAAAGTAAGGGAGTGTGATAGAATGAGATGTTAATCAGATGTATGAGAATAAGCAGACTCAATGAGACTGTTCATGGGGCTTAATCCACACGTGGGTATTAGGAGAGAAAAGAGGTCCACATTCCCTACAAATGTGTCCCCCACCTTAATAAAGCACCTATCTGTGGATTGTCCAAAGCCATTATTCTCCAACACCTGGTCAGGGCCCAGCACTTACCTTGTGACACAGAACACTCCTAGGTAGAAAAGAATGGCACGTGGGTTCCCAGGTGGTCAGCTGCAGAGTCCTCTGTGGCCGCAGGGAGCCTGGGAAGAATGGGATACTGGTCCAGACAGATATTGGCAGTATTTGCTACACACAGAGTACATTTTTAAAAAGCATAAAAGTTCAAAGAAATACAAAGATTTAAATGCAAATATTTAAATGTAACTTTAAAACCATTTAAAAATTATAGAAATTCACATTTTCATCCTTTAATTTTATATTACTCTAAAATATGAATACATACTTTCCACTCATATACAGCAATTACAGAGTCTGAAAGTAAGTGGTGGGTGAATTCTAGAGCCAGTTGAGAGATTTACATTATAACAACATAGTTGCTTTCAGATAAACAGAAATTTAACAATAACATTGTTCAGCTTGCCTTTCACCTGGGGATTTGGTGTTATGTGAATTCCTAAACATAAAAAAAAGACTGAGAGAAAGATGCAGGACAGTTATGGAAGAGTGCATGATCTGGGGTAGGGTGGGGGGGAAAGGAAAGGTGAATATGTCTAAATTGAACTGAGAAATGATGTCTAAAATACACAAAACATCAACAAAAGCATTATAAAAAATTATAGAATACACTTAAATCATGACAGGATTTTTTGGGGGGTCTTTTTGAGACAGGGTCTCCCTGTAGCTCCAGCTATCCTGGAACTCACTCACTCTGTAAACCAGGCTGGCCTTGAACTCACAAAGATCCACCAGCCTCTGCCTCCCAAGTGCCAGGATTAAAGGCATGTGCCACCACACCCAGCCTTGACAGGATTTTTTAAACAACACATGAAAGCACAAATTATTAACAATTATGCTGAAAATTTTAGTTACATAACTATAAAGTATCCATATAATAGAAAATATAAGTAAAATTCATGCATAAAAGACAAGCTAGAAAATATAAAATATTAGTACTTTAAAATCTTAAAAACTCTTCCACATCAAGAAAAAGCTGGCCCAAGAGAATCACTAGGTAAAGAATATGTATAAAAATGAATAGAGGCGCTGGAGAGATGGCCTAGTGGTTAAGAGCACCAACTGCTCTTGCAGAGGACCCGTGTTCAATCCCCAGCACCCACATGGCAGCTGAGAACCATCTTTAACTCTAGTTCCAGGGGAATCTGAATCCCTCTTCGGACCTCTGCCGCATTGCACAACAAGGGTGCACAGACCTACATGCAGACAGTACATTTATACACATAATGAAATAAATAAAATGTTTTTTAAAAAGCAAAAAAATGAATAGAAGAACAAATATAAATATCTCTATGACAACTCTTTATCACATAGGCAATATTTAATAAGAAAGGCTGGGATACTACCTCACATATCCTTGGAAACTTACATGCATATTACAACAAGCATGGCACTCACTCATGTTTGACATCCTCTTGCAGAACACCCAGAGTTCTGTGCAAGTTCCCAGCTAGGAATTGGGCCACCACCACAAATATCACAAGTCAACATGGCAGAGGGCAAGAGAGCTCCAATGGACTCCTTTTCAGCAAATAACACTGTGGCCAAATTGAATGATATTACCCACAAAACCAGAAGGTGTGCAGGTAGACATATTTGATATAAAACCCAAATGGACATCATGCCTGCTATCAAGAATATTCATATTAGAAAGCAAGCTATTGTTCCAACATATTATATTGACCAACGTTTTAATTGGAGCAGTGTTTGTGTTAATAAGTTTGTAAGCAAAGAGGGACCTACATGTTGACAGATAGAATACAATATAATATGTCCTGTTTGGAGAGCACTTTGGCAGCATCTAATTAGAATAAAACTGCATAATATACATACCTAGGTCTATAAATTCTACTGCTAAAATTACACACATCAGAAATGTTTAAAATAGAAGATATGAGAAGATGGTTCTGCCATTGTTTTATATAATAAAACTTGGATGCATCTTATATGTCCATTCATGACTGTGGTGGTTTGAATGAGAGTGTCCTCCATAGGCTTTAAGTATTCAGATATTTTGTGTCCAGTTGGTGGCACTGTTCTGGGAGATCTTAGAAGGTGTGGCTGTGCTGGAGGAAGTACGTCATTGGGGGCAGGTTTAGTGAGTTCAGCAAGACTTGCAGTCTCCAGTCTCTTTCTCTCCACTTCCCATGCTCATCAGACGATGTGAACTTCGGCTTTCTGCTCCAGCTCCAGCCACCATGCCTTCCTGCCACATTAGACTCTAATTCCCTGGAATAGTCAATTGTAAGCTCAAATAAACTCTTCCTTTTATAAGTTCCCTTGGTCATGGTGGTTTTATCACAGCAACAGAAAAGTGACTAATACAATGACTAAACATAATTCCTGTAATATTACTCAGTACTAAAGTACATGACATTAATGAGTAGAGATTCCAAAACCTTAAAGCCAAGTCTTTTTAAGGAGCAAACATCTGTGTGTGGGGCTACACACATGTAGTCTCAATACTCAGGAGACTGAGAGAGGAAAACTGCTAAAGCTGCATAGGGAGACTCAACTGAAAAAGAAAAGGCAAACAGCACAGTGTTATCTATCTTCTAATTTGATACCAATCATGCACAAAGAAGTTGACATTAGAAAAAAATGTGGCTAGGCAGATTAAACCCAAAGGAGACCCTCACTAAGTCACCAATGCCAGAGACAGTTTCTACTATGACTACAACTCCCTTGTCATTCCCATAATTTTTCACCTCCACTTAATCTATTAAAACATGGTCCCATAAAAAGTTCTGGATGCTAATTTTCTGGGAATTTATCTTGAATTTCTGAAAAGGAGCACAACTATGAAAATCAAGTCCACTATAAACATTTCATTGAAATTTTTATTTTACTTCTTGTTTATCTTCTGTCTGTGTCTCTCTCCCTCTCTGTGTTTGTGTATGTATGTAGGTATGTATGTATGTATGTATGTATGTATGCATACATGTATGTATGTATGTATGTGATGGTCAAAGGACAACTTTGTAGATTTGTCTCTGTTGTTCCACCTTTACTTGGGTTCTAAGGATTGAACTCACAAGGTTGGGCGTATGAGGCAAGCACTTTTACTGGCTAAACCATCTCACCAGCCTGCAATGATAAACTCTTCAAAACTTAACAATATGGGCTTTATAAGCATAGAGCTCCCAGAGCAAAGCTAGCTCTACTACCTCATGGCCAAGCAGTTTTAAGATGGCATTTGCCCTTCCTAAGCTATGTTTTCAATAATGTAATAATGTAGGTATAATGCTATTATTGTATGTAAATAATAACATTTTCCACCTTACAGTATTGTGCGAATTAAATTTGATTGTGCTTTTAAAGCTTCTACCACAATGCCTTGCTCAAAGGTAATAGCTCAGTTGCACCTATTATTTTTAACTACATTTATTAGAACCACTGTCCTAATCTACACAATAATATTATGTTTGATTTCCATGCAATTTAAAAAACACAAACATTATTAAGTAGTCAGTCTCAGTATAAAGTAGTCAATAATTCAGCTGCATTTTCATGGTTGAGTTTTGTCTGAGTCCCCAAGTTTTCTATAGTGTTTTGCTTATACTATTTTGAGCTTGGTTTCCATTACATATAAACCAAAAAGCTCTGGTTAATATAAAGTGAGTACAACCCACACAGTTATAGCTACTTCACATTTCCCACGGCTTGCCAATAATAAAGAGTTGGCTAACTGCTCAGGAAAACAGATTGGGTGATTAAAAGCCACAAAATTTATTTGCAAAGTTATATTATGTACACATCTGTGAGTTTGAAAACAATCACCACACATCGGATTAAGTGGAAGCTTCAAGGGGAGAATCAGAAAATAACCAAGTGACTGAAGTATTTGCCTGGGTTCGTCACCCCACCCAATTCTGTTTATTTAGCCATCATAAAAGCACTTATAAAATAAGACTGAGTCCTCTAGATTGAAAAAAGAGGTAACAGAGAAATGACATGACTTGGCCTAAACACAGTTAAATGACACAAGGAGACAGAATGCAAATGAATATATTTGTGTAGGGAATAGATACGTTGTTAATTGCATTCACTTATTATCATAGAAATGACATGTTTTCAGCTTTAGTTATATCCCACAGTTAATAATTGAAACACAAACACATGAAACAGTAATTTAGTGGCAGACTTTGTAATTACAAAAGTATAGTAAGGGTTTGTTTTGTAAACATACGTGGAACTGCTTTGTACATGGTGTAATTAATATGAACGTAAAAATGTGAGAAAAGCTTAAAGAAAAATTTCTGCCATAGTCTTACCAAAGCAATAGTCAAAATAAAGACACCTGAGGCTTTGTGATCTCAAAGGTTTTTAAATATATTTTAATTGAATTCTTGCATATTTTAAACAAAAAATTCATAATCATTTCCCTTTCCCTTAATCAACCCCCTTTCTCCATCTGGAACCCCCTAGGCCCACCCCACCATATTTCATGTATTCTATCATATATGTTAAGGCCTATCCAGTTAAGTTAGTCTATGCAGATGTCCCTCAGTGCAGGTTCATACACTGGGACCTAGTCAACCTATCTAGAGTCTCTCCCTTAAAGAAGATCAATGCTACCTCACCCAGCAGTAATCTCCTTCCAATAGTCCTTCAGCTAAGACTGGGGCCTGCTGCCCATTTCTACAGTTCTATGCTATACTTTTGTTTGCTTGTATTTGCATGGGTCTTGTGCATGCTGACACCATTGTTGTAGGTTCATGTAAGCAAGGTCCCAGAAGTCTATACGACTTTCTTTCTGCTCATGCACCTCCTCCCCTGGGTCTTACAATCTCTCTGGCCCATCTTCCACAGTGATCCCTGAGACCTGGGGGTAGGGGGGAATATAAGGGTTCTGCCAGGGACCTACATTCTCACTCTGTGCACTTTTATTCTCTATTTGGTCATTTTTGTGTTCCTTGCTCTCTGCTGTATGAGGGAGCTTCATTGCTGAGAGTTGAGAGACGAATTAGTATTCTTTCTACCCCTTGTTCCCCATGTTTTGTCAGCTGTAGGTGCACGCCTTTAATTCCAGCACTCAGGAGGCAGAGGCAGACACATCTCTGTGAGATCAAGATCAGACTGGTCTATGAAGCAAGTTCCAAGCTAGCTGGGGTTACATGGAGACCTTCTTTCAAAAAACGACAACCACAAAAAGGTATTTTTGAAATGTTGACATAATCTCGACCTTAGAATTAAAGCCTCTTAGCCTGTCCTGACCTGTAGCACCAGCGTGCGTTTTAACTTCTCTAATGAACCAGGAGTATTGTCTATGACTTCCCTGATTTTAAATACTTGTTCTTCCATTGGTTGACTGACTGATGATGGGGAAAGTCCTTGCTGTCTGTAAGCTTTGGTGTCCTCGTTTGGAAGTAAAATGGCCAACTAGAAAAATTCCTGTGGATAATGTCTATATGGGGATAGGGAGAATCTCTTACATTGGTTCCCACAAATCCATTAAGCACTTCATAAACACCATTTAGTATGAGACAGGATTATTTTCTTCCCAAGTACTTGGATTTCTACTCTAGAAAAAAACAAGTTGTTTTGTGTAACTCATTTGTCATTGGACTACATTGTACAACTGAATCCAGCTCATTTCCCTTGTCCTTGTAAACTCAAATGGTCAGGGGCACGTACTGTAAGTTTAACTCACTAGGCTCTATGCCGAGCTTATCAACCATCTCACTGAATATTCAAAATAACTCTCATTATCATCCCCTCTCTTCTATATGAAGTAAATAAGATTCATTAAATCTGGATAACTTGTACATAATCAAGCACAGTGACCGTTCAAGCTAGAATTTGAAACCAAGCAATCAAAAAACCAAACAATTTTAAATTTGAGTCTATCCTTTTTGGGCTAGCTTTAATTACTTCATGGCATGTTCATGTGCCATACCACTCAAAACCTGTTTATTTTCACATGAAATAATATGAACTGGCTAGTAATATTTTTCAGAAAATGATAAATTGGACAGCAAGGGAAGATGAAGAAAAAGAGAGAGAGGAGGATGTGAGAGAGAGAGAGACAGATTATGCAACTTAGCATTTATAATTGCCCTCAATGTATGCTCCTTAAGAAATGTGCAATCTACTCTTTAAAATAAAAGCCTGCCGGGCATGGTGGCACACGCCTTTAATCCTAGCACTTGGGAGGCAGAGGCAGGTGGATCTTTTTTGAGTTCAAGGCCAGCCTGGTCTACAGAGTGAGTTCCAGGACAGCTGGGGCTACAGGGAGACCCTGTCTCAAAAAGACCAAAAAAAAAATAATAATAATAAAAAATAAAATAAAATAAAAGCCTAATTACTTAATCCCATAGTGTCTTTGATTTGCAATTAGGAATGTAGAGGGTGGACAGAAATCAGGTCAATGACTCACTGGCCTTCACGTTCTCTGAGAGAATAGTCAACACTGGACACTTGCAAGGGTCCCTGGCTCAGCCCACTGATCCTCTTAAGACAAGCCTGATAAAGAACACAGGAGCCAGGGTTCCAGCAGCCAGTGAACCACAATGTTGGCTTTCTTCGTCGAACAAGTACAGAGAAAGGGAAAACCATCAAGAAAGGGAGATGAATGTTCGGCTAATCCAAGCAGAGCATACTATTATTTTTTGACAGAGATGAATATTAGCAAAGGAATATTTGGGGAAGCTGAAAACCTCTTCGTTTTCTTTGGTGGGCACATGCACTCATCTGAATGCGAGAAGCACAGAAATCCCTATCTCCCAGCTCTACATTCTGAACATGCTCAACAAAGGGTGCAGTCAGATGAAACATCAGTTAGCGTTTTCTTTCATTGGGAATGTGCTTATTAACTGTTGTTCAAATAGTTTGTAGACATAACAGTCCTGGGAGTGAATGTGGCTTTGTATTTATAAAGTAGCCATTTGTTGTTATTTATAGTTCTTTTAATTTTCACCTTTTTACATTTAAATTTCCTTCCACAGGTTATGATTAAAATAGGCCCTACTTAAGAGAGGGGAAAACTCTCTTTAATGTGCATTTTTCCATAAAGGTTTTCGAGCTTCAGAACAAATCCAAGGGTGTCCAATTTGTTACTTTGTCAATTTTATGAACACCTGCAATTTGTTTCAAAAACAAAACAAAACAAAACAAAACAAACAGAGTATCTTTATGTAACACTAAGACTGGGACCTCTTTAAGGAGAGCTCATCATTTTAAATGGATGTTGCTCCTTTCATTTGATGGTTACATTGCAGAAAATAAGAGAAGGGAAAGGAATCAACAATTATTTAAAATGTTAATAACACAAGACTTTTCTCTGTCTGATAGTTTATTTTCTTCTGTAGATCTTAAACTAGCAATGTTAAAATTGTCAATTATCATGGAATACTGTATAACATAGTTAGGGGTTAGTATCAAACTTAAAATTATCAACTATATAATCCTAAGCACGTTATTTAAGCCCATTGTCTCAGTTTCCCATATTTTAATAATATAGAAAAACGAGTATATAAAGTTACAGCAGAATCGAAATGAATGAAAGGACATCAGAGAAACCTTGAGCCCAGTGGCCGCTCTCCTTATCACGATTACTTCTCCTTTCCCCAGATGCAAACTGAGGCCCAAGATTCCAGTCAGCCACTGAGCAGCAGCATTATATTTAAAAACTAAATCTTTGAACTTTAGAAATAGTCTTCACACCATATTTCTATAGGATGGGCAGTAATCAATTGGAAATATGATGGAGATGAAAAGGACATACAAATGCTTGCACACACATAGCAAATGTACACACACACATAGCAAATGCATGCACATGCATAACAGCAGACTTCATTGTTTGACAAATGTTTTAATTTGAAAAGGTTAAATGATTCATTTCAAAAAAACGAAAAAATGTCACTGACCTTTCCACCATGTTCCTAGACAGTAGAAGCCGCTGTTGTGTGTGGACCTATGATGAACTCTGAAAGTAGACATACAAAACTACGTTAAGCAACCCTAAGCAGCTGGCCAGGAGTCCAGTTGACACTCAGGTGGGCCAGGAAACCATGAGACCGCACGCCAGCACCAGAGGCATGCCTCAGGGACCAGGCGGGATGACACCCTTCCTCCCTCATGATTGGCATGGGCAGAGTCACCCAGCCACACTAAGCCAGCCTGACAGGAGCTCAGCAAAAGCTCAGGGGTCCCCTGTCTTTCCCCCTCCTCACCCCCCGCCCCACCAAGTAGTGGTGCAAAGGATCCAGTAAGCTGGTGGAGCTACAGTGCAAACAATCCAGTGGGCACAGTGTAGTGATTCTAGGTTGTGCAGCCAACATAGAGGAACAGAGCAGCAGGAAGCACAATGAGTGACCAACCAACGCTCCATAATAACACTTGAGAAGAGCACCAGAATCCAAACAAAAAATAAGTTCACATGTCAAAGCCACAACGAAAAAATAACAACATGGGAAAAGCCCATGGTAAATCCACTCCAAACTCAACCAGTACTATAGAAGATCTTTACAACAAGATCCCCCTGGAAGGAAATCAAGGCATGGACCTTAGAAGAACAGTCATAGACATAGTCAAAGAAATCAAAGAATATAAAGAACAAATCAGAGAAATGAGCGGAGAAAATGAAAAACTCAGGAAGGATCTAGAAGAAGGGAAGAATGATAAACTCTGGAAAGAGCTAGAAGGGGAGAATGACAAACTCTGAAAAAAAATAGAGGAAGAGAAACACAAATTCTGAAAAGAACTAGGGGGACAGAATGACAAACTCCAGAAGGAATTGAAAACACTGAAAAGATCCCAGGCTGAAATGAAAAAAAAAAATCAGATCAGGAAAGCAAGGAGCTACAAGTAGAGAATGACAAGCTCCAAAAGGAGGTGGAAATACTAAAGATATCACAGGAAGAAATGAAAAAAGAAATGTAACATTCATCCAATCAATAGTAAAGGATGGGAGAAAATCTCAGAAGCAGAATGGACAAAACAGAAAATTGAATATCAGACCAGCAAGATAACACGGAGCAGCTAAAATGCTCAAGTGAAGATTATGAAAAATTTAAAAAAAGCACAAGTGTGGAATAACCAGGAAATGTGGGATACTATGAAATGTCCAAATCTCCACGTCATAGGGATAGAGGAAGGAGAAGAATCCCAAGACAATGGTATCGATCAGATCTTCGACAGGATAATAGAAGAAAAATTTCCCAAACTGAAAAAAGACAAACCTACACAAATACGAGAAGCACATAGAACACCAAACAGACAAGACAAGAAAAGAAATTCCCCATGCTATATAATAGATGCAAGAAAAAAATACTGAAAGCCACAAGAGAAAAACAACAAATTACATATAAGGGGAAACCCATCAGAATTACACCTAACTTCTCACTGTAAACAATGAAAGCCAGAAGAACACAGACCAAAGTATTCCCAGTGCTAAATGACTTTAGACACCAACCCAGATTACTAAATCCAGCAAAAATGTCAATTATAGTTGAAGGAGAGAAAAAGATATTTCATAACATAAACAAAATGAAGGAATATATAAAATATATTTTTAAAAGCCCCAACACTTCAGAAAACACTCAAAGCAATTCAAAGTACAGAAGAAAAGCAACTATCCTCAAGCAACTAAAGAGAGAAACTAATAAAAGCATAACAGCATAAATACAAACCTAAACCAAGAATGTAAACAAAGAACAAGTTGAAAGGTGGCAATACACATCTCTCAGTAATAACCTTAAACATTAATGTCTAAATTCCCCAATCAAAAGACATAGACTGGAAGAATGCATTAGGGAACAGAATCCATCTATATGTTGTCTACAATAAACCCATCTCACCCTCAAGGACAGACAACAACTCAAAGTGAAAGGATGGAAAAAATATTCCAAGCAAATGGTACCAAACAGCAAGCAGGAGTTGCTTTTCTAATATCAGTCAAATTAGACTTCAAAGTAAAACTAATCAGAAGAGACAAAGAGGGCCACTACATACTTATCAAATGAAAAATTAATCATGAAGATTTCACAATCATAAATATCTACACACCTGACTCCAGCACACCAATCTTCATAAACACAATTCTACAGGACCTCAAGGCGCAGATTGATCCCAACACACTAATAGTGGGGGATTTTAATATCCCACTGAGCCCATTAGATAGGTCAAAGGGACAAGGAATAAACAGAGAAACATCTGAACTGAACAATACAATACACCAAATGGATCTCACAGATATCTACCAAATATTCCACCCAAACAACAGAGAATATACTTTTTACTCAGCACACCAAAGAAGATTCTCCAAAATCAATCACATACTAGGACACAGAAAACACCTCTATAAATATACAAAAGCACTGAAATAATTTCATGCATTCTGTCAGACCACAGTGCAATAAAGCTCAATATTAGCACCAGAATAAACCCGACTAGCTACAAGAACACATGAAGACTAAACAACACAATCCTGAATAATGAATGGGTCAAGGAAGAAATAAAGAATGAAATGAAAGTATTCATGGAACTAAATGAAAAAGACAATACAAGAAAACCAGTGGGATATTTTAAATGCAGTCCTAAGAAGGAAATTTATAGCCCTAAGTGCCCACATTAAAAAAACAGAAAGGGAACAAATAAATTATCTAACACTACAGCTAAAAACACTTCCGAGACAACAACAAATGAACCCTTAACCCAACAGACAGGAAGAAATAATAGAAATCAATGAAATAGATACAAAGAAAATAACACAAAAATCAATGAATCCAAAAGCTGGTTCTTTGAAAAGATAAACAAGATACACAGACCTCTAGCCTAGTTAACCAAAAAAAAGAAAGAGCTACTCCAAATTAGGAGTATTCATGATGAAAAGGGAAAGATCACAATGGATAAAAAAAAAGATTCAGATAATGATAAAAGAGTACTTCAAAAACCTATACTCTACTAAGTTTGAAAACCTAAGAGAAATGATGAGTATCTGAAATCCAGGGAACAAACAAAGCTTAACCAAGAAGAGATTGGCAGTTTAAACAGACCCATAACATTTGAGGAAATTGAAGACGTAATAAAAAACCTCCCAACTAAAAAAAGCCCAGGCCCAGATGGTTTCACAGCAGAATAATATAAAACATTTAAAGAGGTCTTACAACAATTACTACTCAAACTATTCAGAAGAATAAAATCAGAGGGAAATCTCCCAAACTCCTTCTATGAAGCCAGCATCACTCTAATACCAAAACCCAGAAAAGACACAATCAAAAAAGAAAACTATAGGCCCATCTCATTAATGAACACAGATGCAAAAATTCTCAATGAAATACTTGCAAATTGCATACAGACCAACATCAAAAAGATCATCCATCATGACCAGGTTGGATTCATACCAGAGATGCAGGGATGGTTCAACATATGTAAATCAATAAATATCATAAAACACATAAATGGACTGAAAGACAAAAATCACAGAATCGTCTCAGTTAATGCAGAGAAAGCATTTGACAAAATTCAGCATAGCTTCATTTTAAAGTTCTAGTGGGAATTGGACTGAAGGGAACATTCCTAAATATAGTCAAAGCCATATACAACAAACCCACAGCCAACATCATCCTAAATGGAGAAAAATTAGAACCATTCCCCTTAAAGGCAGGAACACAGCAAGGTTGCCCCTATTGCCACTCTTCTTCAATATAGTGCTTGAAACACTGGCTAGGGCAATAAGGCAAGAAAAGGAAATTAAATGAGTCAAACTATCCCTCTTTGAAGATTATATGATAGTTTACCTGACGGATGCTAAAAACACCACTAGAAAACTCTTAGAAACAATTAAGAGTTTCAGTCAAGTAGCAAGATACAAAATTAACCTAGAAAAATCAGTAGCCTTTCTTTACACCAACAACAAGCAACTGAAGAAGGAATCTAAGGAGACCTTCCCACTTACAATAGCCTCAAAAATAAATAAATAAATAAATAAATAAATAAATAAATAAATAAATAAATAAATTACCTGGGGAAAAACTAACAAAAGACAACAAAGATCTCTACAACGAAATTTTAAATCCCTGAAGAATGAGATTGAAGAAGATATCAAAAGATAGAGAGGCCTCCTGTGCTCATGGATTGGAAAAATTAATAAAGTAAAAATGTCCACTCTACCCAAACTAATACACATATTCAATGCAATTCCAATTAAAATCCCCATGAGTTTCTTCACAGACTTGAAAAAAAATTCTTAAATTCATATGGAAAAATGAAAGACCCCAAATAGCTAAAGCAACCATGAGTGAAAAATGCAAGACAGGGAGGATCACCTTAGTGGACTTCAAGCTATATTACAGGGCTATAGTCATAAAGACAGCCTGGTACTGGCACAAAAACAGACCCATTGACCAATGGAACAAAATTGAAGATCAAACTTGAGCTCATACAATTTCAGCCACCTCATATTTAATAACGGTGCCAAAAAAGCTCATTGGAGGAAAGATAGCATCTTCAGCAAATGGTGCTGGCAAAACTGGATCACCATATTTAGAAGAACAAAATTAAACCCATACCTCTCACCCTATATAACCAAGCCCCCACAAAAGGTAAAGTCTCCTTGCCTCCAAACCGGGATATCTGCAGGAAGAGAGGCGATAAGGCCCTGCTGTTGAAGACCTGATATAAACATGGGAAAGATGTATGGAGACCGCACTTGCAAGCATACGGATGGTCTCTGGAATGCCAGAGAGTGTTACCAAAGACCACTAAACCAATAAAGCAAATATAGGTCTCCTTGAGTCAAGCAAGACTCCTCCGTCAGCACCAGCTACACCTCATCTGCCTGGAAATACTGTGCAGCAGTGGCAGCCATATGTCTGTATATCCCAAATCTAATTGGCTATTGGCTCTCTCCTTGGAGGAATAACCCACGGCTGATGTCACAAGCTTACATCCTCTAATGGTTAGGAGATGTTATAAACCACACGAAGACCCTGCCATACTTGACAGAAGAAAATGTAGATCATGAATTGACATACCATCCAAACATCTGTGTCTATACCAAAGTAACCTACCATAACAATTAGTACTGTTTAAATACCCATATATCTAATTGTGTGTGCTTCATTAGTAGGATCGAAAGGCTATATATTATACTGTTTAAATACCTAAATATCTAATTGCATGTGCTTCATTAGTAGGATCGAAAGGTTATGCCTGGACAAGCTGGCAGCCCATGAAAGAAAACAGCCAGAACTGACTAGAGACCAAGACATCAGCTCCAGAGAAAGTAGAGTGTTTTGCTTCTCATCCACCTGTGCCCCTTTTCTAAGCCTAGGGAACAATCTGCGGAAGAGGGAACACGGTAGAATGTAAGGGCTGAGATTGGGATGAATGGTGAAACTACAACAATATAGACTGGACACTCATTTGATCAACTTGATTGAACATACAAGCCCCCCCTGCTGGGTGGTGGGACCCATGAACTGTGTGGGTTTGGGCACAACTGCTCACAAATTGGTTTTACATGAAGGATGCTTGTACTCGGAAATTATCACTTATTGTTAAAAAAAATGAAAACAAAACAAAAAAAAGCAGAAAGATGCAGAAAAGTTACGGCAGAATGCATGATCTGGGATGGGTAGGGGTGGGGTGGGGAGAAGGGAAGGGGATATACGCCTGATCTGAATTGGAAAATGATGTATGAAATACACAAAGCATCAATAAAAAAAATAAATTAATTAAAAAAAATCAAGTCCAAATGAATCAAAGACCTCAACATGAAACCAGAAAATCTGAAGGTGATAGAAGAAAAAGCTGGCAGCAACCTACAAGACATAGGCATGGGGGCGGGGGGGGCGCTGGAGAGATGGCTCAGTGGTTAAGAGCACCGACTGCTCTACCAGAGGCCCCAGGTTCGATTCCCAGCCCCCTCATGGCGGCTAAGAACCATCTTTAAGCCAGGCGTGGTGGTGTATGCCTTTAATCCTAGCACTCGGAAGGCAGAGGCAGGCAGATCTCTGTGAGTTCCAGGCCAGCTGAGGATATAGGGAGGTCTTGTCTCAAAATTAATTAATTAATTAATTAATTAATTAATTAATTAATTAGAAATAAAGATAGGCATAGGAAAAGACGTTTAAATCAGACAGCAGCTGCACAGGAAATAAGGTTGACAATTGACAAGTAGGACCTCATTAAACTCAAAAGCTTCTGTACAGTGAAAGAAAAGTGAAGAGAAAACCCACAGAGTGGGAGGAAACCTTCACCAGTGATACATCTGAGAGAGCATTAACATCCAGAATATATAAACTCCTCAAAAAACAAAGAAGAAAACAAATGACTCACTCAAAAGATGGAGTAAAGAGCTGAACAGAGATTTCATCAGTGAAGAAGATGGCTAAAAATAATCTCAAAAAGTGTTCAACATCATTAATAATTAAGGAAATGCAAACTTAAACCACTCTTAGAGTGGTTTAAAGAGATATAATCTCACTACAATAACACTGGCTAAGATCAGGAAAACAAAAGACACCAAATGTTGGAGAGGTTGTGGGGAAAGGGGAATACTCATCCACTGCTGGTGGGAATGTAAACTCATACAACCACTGTGGAAAGCAGTGTGAAGAACCCTTAAAAGACTCAAAATGAGCCTACCACCTGACCCAGCCATACCACTCCTGTGTATCATACCTATAAGACTCATCCTACTGTAAAGATACATGCACATCTATGTTTATTGCAGACCTCTTCACAATAGCAAGAAGCTGGAAGCAACCCAAATGCCCCTCAACTGACCAGAAGATTACAAAAATGTGGTACATCTACACAATGGAGTTCTATGCAGTGGTAAAGAAAGATGACATCATGAACTTTGCAGGTAAATGGATGGAACTCGAAGCCATTATGCTAACTGAAGTAACAGTCCCAAAAAAACAAATGGGGGATGGTTTCCCTCATTTGTGGATGCTAGTACCAAATCCCCCAATTGAAAGACAAGCTGAGCAATGTTATGGTTATATTTCTGTGTGAAAGCAACTGTGATGTTATAATGTATATTTCTTTTTTAAATTTTTATTTATTTCTGTATGTGGATGAATGTACGGTCTGCATGCAGGTCTGTGAACCCATGTTGTGCAATGCAGCGGAGGTCAGAAGAGGGTTTCGGTACCCCTGGAACTGGAGTTCTCCTGGAATTGGAGTTTCAGATGGTTCTTGACCGCCATGTGGGTGCTGGGGATCGAACCCGGGTCCTCTGTAAGAGCGGTCGGCGCTCTTAACCACTAGGCCATCTCTCCAGCCCATAATGTATATTTCTTTTTTTTTCTTTCTTTTTTTTCTCTTTTTTTTTCATTTATTTTTGTATGTGTATGAATGTACTGTCTGCCTGCAGGTCTGTGCACCCGTGTTGTGCAATGCCGCGGAGGTCAGAAGAGGGTCTCGGATTCCCCTGAAACTGGAGTTCTCCTGGAATTGGAGTTACAAACGGTTCTCAGCCACCATATGGGTGCTGGGGATAGAGCCCAGGTCCTCTGCAAGAGCAGTCGGTGCTCTTAACCGCTAGGCCATCTCTCCAGCCCAATGTATATTTCTTAATGAGCCCTAGAATTAACTTACCACTTACTTTTAGACATGGTAATTAATGTATGTGGGCAGAAGGTATATATCCATATTTTAGAGTAATATAAAATTAAAGGGAAAAAATGTGAACTCCTAAACATAGAGTTAACATACAGTTTATTCCTGGAAGATATAATCTGGTATCTATAGTATATATATTATAGATATATATATCTTATATATATATATGATATATAGTATTTATATATATGACATTTATATAGGCATATTCTGGAGCAATACAATTAGGAGGAAATCACAACAGCATAAGGATTGGGTCAAAGAATGGACTGATATAGCTAAATTCTACAGAGGAAAACTTTAAAAAGACTGAGAGAAAGATGCAGGACATTTATGGCAGAATGTATAATCTAGGGTGGGGTGGGGTAGAGGGAAAGGAAAGGAGAATATGTCTAAATTGAACTGAAAATGATGTCTGAAATACACAAAACATCAATAAAAGTATTATATTTTCAAAAATTACACTGAGCACAAGATCCAGGCCAACTCATTCAGACAAGGCCCCAGAATGGAGCAAGAGCATGGTGGTGGGCTGGCCCTAGCCAGGGAACTATTGGAAACTGATGAATATGATACTACTGAGTGAGGGAGAGTAGGCCCTACTTATGATTTCTAGATACACTGACTGGATAGGACTTCCCATGTATGGTAAAATTCATGAGGTCAAGAAGAGGGTTGGGGGCCATGGATGGGGGGGTCCAAATTTGATTAGGTAGTGGTTTGAGGTTTTTTTGGGGGGTGGTCCTTTTTGAGACAGGGTCTCTCTATAGCCCCAGCTGGCCTGGAACTCACTCTGTAGACCAGGCTGACCTTGAACTCACAGAGATCTGCCTGCCTCTGCCTCTGCCTTCCAAGTGTAAGAAGTGTTGTTTAAAACATACAAAACATAATATTTTTTTAAAATGGGTCTTTTTCCTACAAATTACCATGCCAACTGCAAAATAGTCTCACCAGATCATTGCTACAAATGCTAAGAATTTTTCAATTAGTCATGGTCCCAAAAGTACTTGAGTATGCATCAAAATGCCTATACCATTACCAATAATGTTTTCTGAATATATGGAGTTGACAGCAAAACTCACCCATTCTTGTCAAGTGCTGCTACCAAAAACACATCCTGCTCAACTGAAGGAGATAGTGCCTCATTGTTCACCAACACAAGATCAGTCTTGGAAACAGCCGCTAGTGTCAGTTCTCCTGTAATATACCAACAAGCAAAACAGGGGCTAAAAGAACATTCTCCATGGACAAACCAGGTCTTGTAAAAGCCAATGTCCTTCCACATCACATCTGCACATTAGCCATGTCAGAATTATTTTCATACTATCTCTTCCTTCTCATTTAGTCTTAATTTGGAGGGGGAAAGTATACATTGAAAACAAACAACAAACAAATATGTCATTTGAAATTAGCAATGACATCTATGGAAAGTCTGATGATGCCTATTTATTTTCTAAACTCTGTTGAGAAATTAAATACAGACTTTAGAAATCAATCTGATCAAAAATTAAACCATCTGGCAATTGTTCAAGATAAGAATTCAACTCTGTCACTCTTCTTTCAACATCCACTGCAACCCCTTGCACATCAACAGCAACCTGCATTGTCTAACAACACTGTGGAAAGTGGTTGGTCACATATTTTGAAACTACAAATGAAAGCACTTGAAACACAATAAACTTTAATTTTATATGTAAATGTATGTATCTAACAAATAAAGTGGAGCAAAATTTCTAGTAATTGCTATCCAACCATCTCTGTTGAAGGGAGGTGTTTGACTGTAAGAAGGAGGAAAGTTAAGGGGGAATCACGCTTTAAGAGACCACCAATGATCCTCTTGTTACATTCTCGTATAATTCTCCATTGCACCAGGGTTGGTCTACCGAATAGAACAGAAATTATGACCTGGCATTTCTGAGAATGAGTTATAAAAGACATTGTGCTTCAGTCTTTCTAAATGACTGATCAACACCACACACACACACACACACACACACACACACACCTATTTTTTTCTCTCATTTGATTTAAGGCAAGCTGACCTCTGTGCTCTGACTGAGATCAACAGGTTCATTCTCTGGACTCTTGACCTTCGAAAATTGTGCAAAGAAATGTTTGACATTTTGTTACTGAGTTTTGAAAGGATTTGTTATGTAACAACATATAACTAGTACAAGAGAGAAAAGAAAGAACTAAAAGGATAAGAAAATATCCAGTGAAGAGTCAAGTTCATAGGAGTCATTTCATTGGTTTCTTCTTCATGTGTAAGAATTTTTTACTAAGAGTTCTGTTATTACATAGTTTGACCTACCTGATAATAACTACCAGATTAATTTCTGGCACAAACTTTGGTTAGATTGGGGAAAATAATTATGATGAGTGATTATGAGGCTACTGTTAAATAGAAGAGGAAACTTAACAAGCACGTGTATGTTTGACTACATGCATCTACACACATGCATATATGTCTTCAAGTTTAGAAACATAAAATAAAATAAAGTTCTCAAAGAGACACAATAACTTATTATAAATTCCTCCACAAAACTAGGTAATGTTAATTGAGATAAATTAGAATCATACAGCACATTTCTGGAAAATGTAAATTTCTTAAATGATTTCAGTAAGGGGAAACTAAAAGATGGTATCAAGGCAGACTATATACAGATAACAAGAAAACTAGAAAGTCATCATACTTCAGTGAGAAGAATAAGGAAATCCATAAATTTAGGTTCAGCAGTCCGAAGTACAGGGTACCATGTGATTATCACTGTGGCAGGCTATGGGTTTAACAATGTCATGGTTTAAATGCACAAGTTCAATAAACAATTTTCAAGTGTACCATCTCAATTAAGAGGCTATGCCTATATATGAATAAAGAGCAAAGCAGGCTCACAATGTAGAATATTATCAAGCAAAAAAATATTAAATATCCCTTCAGTAGCTGAGATAACATTTATTACCTAATAAGTGTTTGGATTTGATTATGTAGAAGAAGGAAAAGACTATTACTCTTTTCATCTCATTAGATCATTTGTTTAGCTCTTCTCTATGTGCTCAGCCATACAGAGTCCTGCACTGGGTAGATGGAAAGTATAAGATTCTCACACTCAAGGGAATCTTGAATTCACTTGGAAGCTAGAAGTAGATCAGCAGTGACAGAACCATAGAGAATGAAAGCTGAGATAGCCTCTGAAAATATATTAACTTGGCGGGGAAGAGGACTGAATGTATACTTCAGGATATCACAGCTCACTTTGCCTCTCCCCCTAGCTTACAAGAGGTAAAATCTCTGTAGAATGAAGGTCAAGTTCCTCATCCTACTGCAGAGGAGGTGAAAGCATGTCTTGCCTTGCAACCTTTCCACCTGGGGAATCTCTGCCAGAGGCTTCCCAGCATGACTTAGCTTTGTCTTTATCCACTCGTTCTTTGTTATTACCATCAGTCCTACTAACAACGCAGCAGCCCCCATCTATTAGACAGCTATAATGTGCTCTGTGTTTGCTTCACTTAATTCCCCAAATTACCTTGTCCGGTAGGTTTCATAACCTTCATACCATAGGTGAGAAAACTGAGGTATGCGAGCAGTGTGTACCTTTCTCCCAGTTTGCAGGATTCACATCTTGATCCTATGATTGTCACAGGCCTCCCAGGATGAAGGGTTGTTAATGTCCATTTTCTTTTCCAATCCTCTGTATCCATTACCAGCTCTGCAAAGCACAAATAAGCAATGAACAACACAGACCTGGTTGAAAAGAGGGTCTGATGGGGAGCATCTCCTGTCTAAGCACATCAAACCCAGTCCAGAGTTGCCTGTCCTAAAAAGGCAGTTAGAAAAGCAGCTAGTGACAATGGAATAACACTTATTTCTTGGAGTTAAGGTGGAGTGAGAAACAGCCATCAGTGTCAGATTTCCTCATCCATACAGAAAGATGATGCTGATGCTGGCAGAACAGCTGGAGCAAGGTGACCTCCACTTTCAACTTCATCCTCATCCACCACCTCCTGGCTCCATCACACCAAGATGCCAGTGTTTGGTGCCCTGCATACCCAGGGGGATACGAGTGGGGCAGCCTTGCATAATTGGGATTTCATATAAAAAATGGAACATTTTTCACTATTAAGCACTATCTTCAAAATCCTAGGGCAATGTTCCAAGAGCTTTGATTCGCCCTGAAATGATTTGGTTCTCAGAATGTTTCAATTTCTGGATTTAGCAACTCTGAGCTGTGGTGCAGAAAAAAAAATAATATATTTTGAAAAATCCTTGAAGCTAAGGGCTCAGAGGAGCCAAGTAGCTACCTAAAATTGCAGAATATTCCATTTCATTTTCTGTTCTAGTATGAGGATTGCTGTATGGTGGTGTCCAAATGAAAACAGAATGAATAACATCACACAAATTAGATATCTCGTTTCAACCTTTTTCACCTCTATAATGTATAACAGCAGAGGAAGATGCTGGTGATATCTAAACATAATCATCTCCTGCAGGAGCTGCATTTTCATCATGCAATCTAGCCTGTGTAGAATAGTCCTTGGCACATGCCATGTGCATGTCAAATGCTACTCATTCTTTTTGCTATTAAAATTTTAGAAAATGCCTTAATAATTTTTGCAACCAAAGCAGCCATTTGGTTCTGACAACTAATGAAGAAGACATATATTTCTTTTCATTTGGAGCCAATTTTTTGTTCCATAATAGATAGTGCGAGTTAGCTTTATTTCTTGATTCATTTCTTGCTTCTGCATTGTCTTCACCACCATTGTGGTGTTGTCTTAACACTTACTGAATAGTTTTCCTGAAAAGAGATGAAAGTTTAATACTTGCAATATCCAATCAGTGACTCAGTCGTAGGACATGAGTATTAAAAAAATGACCCTTTGAGCATCTCTCTCAGTTCATTCATAATTAAGTACCCCACTACGAGCAAGATCTAATTAGACTAAATGCTTTGTTGGTCATGCCTCAGTTCACATTTTTGAGGCTATCCCCTCCCTTCAGTTACCACCTACCTTGCCCTAATTGGAATCCTTATTACTTCATACCCTGCCAATAAAGTGGATGCCTAATAGATCAGGTTCTTTCCTACAAGTATTGCTATCAGTACTATTTCCAAAAGATCGAAACATTGCTGCTCCCCTGCCAGAAAGCATCCAATTGGCCTTCTTGATATGCCCCATGAGAGCTCCCTTCCTGCAGTTGGTATTTCAATCAACATAGCCTTTACCTGAATGAATAGATTTAGCTCAATCTAAACCATAGTTTTTCTCTTCTTTGAAAATGACCCTGTATGCTTACTTCAATGTATGTTTTGTTTGTTCAGTTCAGGAAAGCTTTGCAGTCTATACCCTCCTCTTCTGCACACTGCTTCTTGACGTATGTTATTTTGAGTTCAATCCCAGCTCTTTTTATCCAGAGGCTTCCCCAGATCCTTTTCCATCATAATCCCTTATTCTTTAATAATTATTCTTTTCTCCAAATTCCCACTGCATTTTATTTATTATTATGTCTACCTCATGTCAATAATAATGTCAATTATTTTTAAATAACAGACTACTTTATAATGCCCTTAAATGCAAGAGCCACAGCACACTTTTTCCACAGTATTCAGTATTGCACCCAATGTTTCTATGACTTATTATGCCTAGTGTGGTTGTGCACCTTTAATCCCACCCCTCAGGAAGCAGAAGCAGTCGGATCTCTCTGAGACTGAGGCTAACCTGGTCCACAGAGTAACTTCCAGGCTGGCTGGGATTAGGGAGACCCCATCAAAAAAAGCATTTCTATGGCTTCTTATACATTCTTATTTGTTTGTTAGTTTGGTTTCTTTTGTTTGCCTGTTTGTTTTCTGAGAGAGAATGTTTATGTATCTTACCCTGACTTCAAACTAAAAATCCTTTTGACTTATCCTCCTAGGTGCTGAATAACAAGCATGCCACTAGGACCTACTTTATTAAATCTGTAATGATTGAACTAACCGTATATTACTGTAATTGAAAATCACAGTAAAGAGGTTGTTTGATATAGATTCCCCATACCTTATTTAAGTTCCAATGCGTGCTGTGATCTGCTTGCCATTTTCATCACCTTTGTTCTCAACAACTTGTACAAAATCCACCAAATAAAATAGCATTCCAACATTTTAAAATAAACATCCAATTGAATAAATAAACAAAACTAAATGCAATTTTGAAATAAATGAGTTGTCTCAATTCTAAAGTTTTATGATCCTACTAAAATAGGAATTCAATCATTTCCTTAAAATTCTAATTAGGGAGATGATGCTAAAAGGAGTATTCAGAATAGTTGATTTCAAAACTTTATTTTTTGGTAAGTGCATTAGAAAATCCTAAGCATCTATTGGGAGCTCAACAATAGACAAAGAAGGTATATTGTGATACTTCCTATTGTGGAAGAAGCCTGGGTCTCTCAGGAAACAAAGACATGTATCAGGGGGCCAGTTTCAGAAACCAACACTTGGCATCACTTTGCTGAAGGAAGAAGTAGCTCATCCCGCAGTTCTCCTGAGAAAGAAGACCTCTGAGAATAAGTCGGGAGCAAGAATAGAGCATGCTGCTGTATCAATGCACAATATATACACCTTCTGGCATCCTTCTCCCAAAGCACCTAGCAAGTGCTCAGCATGGGGAGAGATAAAAGTGCTGTTGATTATTTGCCTAGTCCTGTTCTGCATGGCCAAGAAAGGTGGGCAGCCATTGGACAGGATTCAAAAATGTCTTTCACTGCCTGAAACTGTAGGACTAGTTCCCTGGAGAAACAGATATTCAATCCACAACTACCTAAATTGTACTACAGCAAAGGTATGGATCATTTCTTACATTTCTTTTTCTTTTCCTTTCTTTCTCACTTAACCAAAGCCATTTCCCTTTGAATAAATGCCCATGATGCAGACAATTAATGACTATTTCTAAAAAGTTATTTTCTTGGTGAACAGAATGGCATTCACTTTGGGTATAATTTGGACATGGAGATTTTAAGGTGTAAAAATTAAGGAAATAATCACAAAGAGATGTCAGAATGAAATGGAAAAAAAAAGATTTACTAATTATTGAGAAGACAGAAACACCTGTGGTCTCATTTTGTTGTATAGGTATCTCTAACTTAAGAAACAATTTAGCTCTGAAAACTAACATATAACCTCTAATTTTTCAATTTCTTGAAAATGGTCCAGGGACAAGTTAGGGACTTTCCCTGAGAATAACTAATGATATTTTTCTAATTCTTCATGCCATAGTCCACAAAATATTTTGCTTAATTTTCTCTCAACAACAAAAAGCTCTTGTGTCTTCTTCTCTTTTCTCCTTTTCCTTGTCTCTTTAATACAGACCTGAGAATGGAGAAAATGATTATAATATTTCTGTCAAAGAAGGTTAGTTACCTCAGTAAGGTCAAAGCAGTAGTCTTGAGTATATCTTCAAATTAACATATCCATTATTAGTATTATGGACAGGGAATAAAATCAATGAGCCAGGCTATAAATACCGCTTACCACCCAGCAACACAGTAGCAGAATCTGGGACTCTCTACCCTCACCCTTTGTGTGCTTGTTACCTGAAAAGGTTTCCTTTCCTCAAATCAAAGTTCCACCTTTCAGAAAATGAGCACTGAAAGAACTGGGAAATATCTTAATTGCAATCTGCCCAATTTTATATCAGAAGAGACCTCAAAAATGGACCACAGAGGCTCTTAACCTCTGTAAATGAGAAGTTCATCTAAATTACATCTGTGAGGGTTTATTTTCTGCTCTAATATATTATGCACTTCTACAAAATTGAAGTACATAGTATGATGTGGATATAAACACAGGTTAAATTATCACTTTGATCAAAAGAATCTCCATGCACATTAAATAATATGGGTGTGTTTTGTGCTCCATGGAAATGTAAGAAAATTCATATATATATATATATATATATATATATATATATGTGTGTGTGTGTGTGTATGAATGTGTGTATGTGTTCTACAGATGTCTCCATTACCAAAGATAACTAAAGATGCCAATATAAGCCACTTTATTGTCCATCAGAAACACTTATGCTCCATGGGAACTGTTGCCATCAAGGCACAGGGCACAGAGGAGCAGAGTGCAGAATGCAGATCAGGACCAAGAATAAACCACATGTCTATGCAGAGCCCTAGGAAACACTTCACAAGTAGGACTCACCAAGTATATCTGCAGAGACTTTCTACGTCAGGCCTCTAAGAATTTAGCCATGAATAACTTATGAAGTAATTAATTCTAGTCTCCTAGACTATTTTCAAAAGGAGGAGAAAAGAGAAGGTCTTTAGTGATTTCCACACTAGAATATTAACTCAAAATAATTTGCTTCCACATAAGATGGCAGATAATCAAAACCCAAATGTAAGCTGCAAACCATGAGTGATGGAACCATGTAAAATGACGGACCCTTTCAACAGAGGTAGATGATGCTAGACAGATGGGAAACCAAAACAACAGGTGAATCTGGCCCTGTCCAAAATAACCAAAACAAATTGTCACTCTGTTGGCAAGAGTAGAGTCATCAAGGAAGAAATGTCAATATGGTCCAGGGAAATCTGCGCAAACGTAGTGTTTCATGGAGGGGCAAGAATTTGAGTCAAATGTGAAGAATAAGTAAAACGGGAAGTATCTGGACCCAGTAACTCAAGTAAGATTAATAGTGGTGAGGATGGGATCCCCAGTGTGGGCGTTAGCTGTAAAGAGACAGCAAGATTCCATGCAAGGTAACAGCAGAATAAAGATAAAATAACCCACGTTGGTAACAGTCAAAATCAGGCATACCTTACACGTCACCAAGAACCAGTTCAAATAGCCATTGAAAGCCCAGAGCTATTCTCAATGACATGATCAGTTTGCAATCTTAGCCATGGAAGCTCGAAGGGCATGCATCTTGCTACTTACAGCAGTTGTCATCTTTTAGCTGGGTGCACCACTTGAGGATGTTAGGCTTTTAAAACCTTAGTAAGGATGGTCCAAAAATTTAAACTCGATTTCATTAAAACCAATTACTGATTTTATTTGATTATTAAAAGTAAGATTCAGCCACAGGTATACTTTGGTGTCCAGGAAGAAACCTATTAAGAAAAACCCATCCAAATGTCCTACATTACATTAGAAAAGTTTAACTTAATGCTAAAACATTCCTAGAAATACAAAAAGTTATTGGGAGAAAGGGCACAGACTGGCATATGATGTTAAAATATTAATATTGGTAAACATTCATTTGTTTAGATTTAATATAAAGCATAGAAAATAGATTGTAGAAATAGGCAAGAAGCTGTGCCCCTGAGGTAAAATGCAGTTTTATAGTTATGAAAATTTAATTTGACTGCTTTCTCAATAATTGCTCATATTTGTAGCAGCAGCATGCCAGCAAGATAATGGTCAATCAAACGGACATCACCCTGTAAATGCTCTTAAAAAGCCTACACTGTGTCTCCTGATGGGAGGATGGCATTGCTTCCAATTGTTAAAAGATGCCCAGTTGAAAAGCAGAATAAGAAATTGGACAGTAGGAAATCTTTATATATTGCCATTTGCCTCTCTTTCTCAAATTAAATTCCTTTTGGGAGCTGAAACTATTTTTTTTTTTACCTTGTGAAAATGGAAAAATCTGTCACATCATAAACCAAACTGTGAGCGCAGGATGTGTGAGCATCTCTTTTTAAAATTCTGTTTGTGGCTAGGAAGCATTAGGATCTTCTATGAATATGGACTGAGTAAATATTTCTTTCATAGGTGAATGAAGGACAGAGTTAGGTCCCCCCAATATATGAAAAATCTGCGTGGATCTTAGGTGAAGAACAGCAGTGGAAAGACTATTGTCTGTCTCTGTCTTCCTCTAAGCCTCCTCTAACTCCTCTCTTCCTTTTGTTCTTCCTTGTTCCCTATTTCCCACACTCTTCATGACCGTTGAGAAAACGCCATTAATAACTGGTACAAAGAACGGTGCTCGGTGCATGGAGATAAAATGGGGATGACAAAATATCAACCTCCCGCTGCTCAATTGAAAGCCCTATCTGTACAACTGGTAATTACTTTTAATTTAATTAGGACTCCTGGTATTGTTTTTATCTCATAGATTACATTATAACATGCAATGTGTTAAAACAACAAGACAAATTGAGGCAAGAAAACAGAAAATATTACCTTTTTGTCTATAAATAATACCGCAGTTTAACTCTTCAGAAAGCCCTCAAGTAGATTTTCTATGGGGTAATTATTATTTTTCCATATTCCTTTAGCTTGAGTAAGCAGGAATCTTACGTAATCTAATGAAAACCTACATCTTATTGGGCTTTTGTAAAGAATTTTTGGCTCTATCTTTTTTCTTCCCCT
Source organism: Rhizomys pruinosus (assembly GCA_009823505.1). Lineage (NCBI taxonomy): Eukaryota > Metazoa > Chordata > Mammalia > Rodentia > Spalacidae > Rhizomys > Rhizomys pruinosus. The sequence goes on along the minus strand of VZQC01014793.1, from coordinate 280,659 downwards.
TCTTTACATAGAACAAATAAATGATTTATGCCTTTGCATGCAGAAACAAAATTCACACAAGTAGAAAGAACAAGCATGAGTACTACGAAGAGAGCAGGACTTTGCTGCTTGAAGATGCGGGTAGAAAAGCTGCTCAGAGGCCAACGTGTTTGGCAAAAAAAAACATAGGGAAGAAGCAAGGAAGCCGATTACAAAACGTTTGCTCACTCCAAAAAGTGGTGCAATTCCTTGGTGAAAGACTTAAATTTGTGAGAGACATCTGAGCTTCCATATGGATTCACTAATGCATTGTGAACTACCAAGTAAAATCCTCCAATGATCATGTAAATAAGTTACATGATATAATAATAGCTGATCACTGGGTCCCTGAGAATTTCTTTTCATACATGGCTAATCTATACCACAGAACAAAACATCTAGTAGACAGAAAGAAATGGAAAGGTTGGGAGAGATAGAGGCCAGAGTTGAAAATTCTAAGGGAGCTTACTTATAATTATTGTCCAACTAAAAATTCTGAATAAATATCAAGTTAAAATGTGATTGATGAGCTGGAGATATGGCTCAGTGGTTAAGAGCACTGACTACTCTTACAAAAGACTTAGGTTCGATTCCCAGCACTCACGTGGTGACTAAACAAACCTCCAGAACTCCAGTTCCAGGTTATCTAACACCCTCTTCTGACCTCCGAGGCATTGCACTACACAAGTGCACTTACACACATGCAGGCAAGACACTTATATACATAAAATAAATTCAATAAAATATTTAAAATATGATTGAGGGCTGGAGAGATAGCTCAGTGGTTAAGAGTGCCAACTGCTCTTGCAGAGGACCTGAGTTTGATTCCCAGCACCCACATGGCAGATAAAAATTGTCTTAGGCTGGGCATGGTGGTGCACACCTTTAATCCCAGCACTTGGGAGGCAGAGGCAGGCAGACCTCTGTGAGTTCAAGGCCAGCCTGGTCTACAGAGTGAGCTCTAGGCCAGCTGGGACTAAAGGGAGACACTGCCTCAATATATATATATATATATATATATATATATATATATATGATTGAAAACGTCTTTAATATTTTATCTTTTAATCTATCCAATTAGAATTCTAAATTTTCAAGGTGTGTGGATTTATTGGATTAACAAAAACTTACTTTGAAAATTTCATAGCCAACAGAAAATGAAGATCATCTGTTCAAAAAGATTGCCCTTATCTACGATAAAAGCTACATGATCACAGATAATTTTAGTGTCCAAAGACCTTAAGTATCATCTTGTATAATGGCCTCATTTTATGCATGTTAAAATGATGGGAAGGAATGAAATTAGAACATATTTATCCTAGCAAGACAGAGCAAGGACCAAATCATTGTCCTTGTTTTAAAATGCAGAGCAATTATCCCTATGTCACTGCTATTGTCAATGCTTCTGTATAGAATTCAAACAAGAGAACTCCAGAGATTTAGCAAAAGTTACATTAAACTAAATAACACTTAGTTTTGAGCTTCTTATTCTGGGGGAATGGAAGACTATTCCAAGAACGTGAAAAACAAGAAAAAAAGAAAAGAAAACTTCAGATTACCTCAGTGGCCTAGCTGACTACCACAATGTCTCTGTTTCTAGAACAATGCCTCTTTAGCAAACTCCTACCTAAAGCTTGATATAGAAGGGGCAGCTGTTGCCCTATTTGCAGCCCAAGAAATCAGCACTCGCTGCCAGTTCCTACAAGATGGAAGACTTTTGGCAAAAATGGTAATGTTCTCTCACAAAAATAGCAAGCCATCATCTGGTTAAAGTCAGTAAAGCTAATGGCTCTGCCAAAGTGAAATTTCACAGTGCTGATGGAAAGTCAATACTGTATTGGAAGCGAGATCTAGATAAAAGATAATTTAGATTTAAGGGAGATGTAGAGAGTATTGGATTCTAAATATTTAAAACAATTGCTTAGGCAAGCTGTGACATTTCCTTCAAAAACATCTGAATAATTTTGATTAAATGTACAACTGCAAAGTGGTATATGTTAAAGCATAGTCATGTACTAAAATAAGATTATATAACTGTACACATCCTCCTGAGCTAGCCGTAGGACATTTTTACCAAGAGGTAGAATTGATGAGGGAAGACAGCTAGTTAGGAGGGTTGGGACTAAGGTTAGATCATATTTACTTTCAAGAATATAATATAGCAACAATAATGCCCCACTGATCTAAGGATAAAACAAATGAATTACATATTCTTGTGGAGTGAATAGTCAGGCAGCAAAGTCAAATAACTAATGTTAGAGGGAAATATGTTTATTAATTTTAAAAATTGTTGTCATAACTGAGAACCCCAAAGATTCTAGTAAAATCCCATAGCACGTTATGAAGCTAGAACATAACTTTGAAATATGCCCTAATTTCTTCATGCAAGTTTCTGTACAAGTCCTGCCAAGAGCATAAATGAATGTGTCTGTATATTTCTTGTTACTACTACGTTTTCACTTCCTAGGTACCCAGCAAAGGAAATAAAATACCCCACTGAAAATCAAGGGAGATATAAAACTACAGTGAAGCAAACAGCAATGTGCAAATCCACCCAAAGGAGAAAATATTACTCACAAATCGGCGAGGGTGGACTGCTGTATTTGAATAAACAAACATCTCCGAAAAAGAAAATATCAGCTAAGAGTCAGTCAGCAAAGAAAGCGTACAAAACGAGAGTCATAGAAGCAAACATTGGCAGTGTCTGTGCAGGCACAGTCCAAAAGCAAGGGAGATTTTGGACATCAGTCCATACTTTCCAGATGGAGTGAAAAGCCATCTCTTGTGTAAGGATGAATGTGTGGAATGGAAAAATCAAGGACCTGGAAGATTCATAGTTTCATCGCTAATTACTGTGTGTATCCTGAAATGGAGGCATACGAGTTCTTTTTCTTGATGTTTTTGTAATTTAGGTCATCTCACTCTACCTCATCTTCATCTTTTCCTCTCCTCATCACATATGCATCATCTGATGCACATTAAGCCCTCCTGTGGGGTAGAATATGTGATATGCTTCGTCATGCTTTCTTCTATAAATGACTACTGTTTTTCTTTCGCTGTCTCTTTGCTCTCCTGTACAACCAGATTCTCTGTGGAGGTGGGAGAAAGCAGACCCTGTGACAGTTAGATGCGCTCAAAATTGGATTGGTAGATGTAGTGTATCTTGCATGCACCTCCTGATAATTGTTACTCGAGAGGTTTCAGTGTCCTCTATCACCCAATAGATTAAAATGCTGAAAGGCATTTATAATCATCCAGTATGAGTTTATCTCTCTATGAAGAAAGAAATAGAGGTATAGACAACTCAAATGACATATCTCAAGGAGTTCTGCTCAGTATGGACTATTTAGACTAGACTAGGTCAGGACTCATTTATTCATAACCTACGTCTGGGAGAAGACATGCACAAAGCACTATTTTACAGTCATACAGGAATAAATAAGGCAAAGTTCTCAAAGAGCTATAGAAAACTGTTAAAGGGGCTATTTGTCACCTTTATGGTATGTCCTCTCTAATTGGTCCCAAAGGAAATTTTTATTCAGAACTACCTTTCTAAAGGGTAAATACTTGCTAAGAAATCATTGATACATCAACAATGAGCCTAGTTAGATATCTAGGAAGGAACTTCGGTGTGATGTCATGAGTGGCAGGGGCTGCTCTGAAGACCCATATGTCTTGCTGTGGTGGGCTGTAGAACATCATGTCTACAAAGCAAAGAAAAAGGCAACAAACAAACCATCGAAAGCATTGTCTTCCCTAGGTCAGATGTCTGGGTGATGTGTGAAAATCCTATGGCGCAGAATTCATGGGGAGAGGATTCTGTGAAATCCAAGATGGCAGATGGTACATTAAGATTAACTTGGTTCTAGTTTGATACTCTGTGACTCCCATATTCAGGATAAATTCTAGTCCTCTTATGGAAATGGCTAATTTCGTTCTGCTGCCTACAGTAACTGGTTGGCTAAGACATGTATAAAGAAAAGGACTTAAGTGCAGTGACAAGCCCAGGTAAATCTGTAACCCAGGAGGTGCTAAGGTGATGAATGGTGATCAGAGCATTGCAGCTTCTCATGTCCAACTGCATGACTGTGAAGACAGTGATTTTTTTTTTTGTCTTTTCAAAACAGGGTCTCCCTGTTGCCCCAGCTGTCCTGGAACTCACTCTGTAGATCAGGCTGGCCTTGAACTCACAGAGATCCTCCTGCCTCTGCCTCCTGAGTGCTAGGATTAAAGGTGTGTGCCACCATGCCCAGCTAAGACAGTGATCTTGTATGTCTGCATCCTATTGCTATTCTAATGTTGCAAAGTAAGAGGTTGAGTGTAGGTCTCAAAGTCCTTGGATGCTTCTGTTTTCTCTCTTGGAATCCAACCCAGTCTCCTAAAAAATAAGGCTCAGTTAAGCCTCTGGATGGTGAAAATCCTGAATCCTCATAACCCCCCACAGGCTAACTAGCAGCTAAGCAACCTGAGGAAGGCCATTGTTTACTGTCCATCCCCAGCGAGCTTCTACCAGCTGACTGAGGACTCATAAAACAGATGAAATGCAAACAGCCAAACAGGGTCCAGATTAGCAAAATCTAGCTCACAAGCAGTAACACAGGCACACTAGAACTTCTCTGTTCCACTGCTCAGTGCCAAAGCCATTGACACAATTCAGGTTTGAACAGTGGGAATGGATTTTAGGAAAGTGGGCAAAATTGTACTGTGAAGGGTATAACGTAAAGAGAGAACAGTAGTAGACATTTGGAAATCTGCCACATTTTTACCCGCATACTTTAATAGTTACAAAGAAAAGCATGGGGTCTAGGGCCGATGTGGGGCCCAGTAAGATCAAGCTTCTGTTCACCACCAACTATAAAAATGTCCTTTCTTTTAGAGTTGTTCTCAACTGTTTATAAGGGATACACATGTGGCTGGGAGAACTTTTCTTAAGGTGTAAATAACCAGTAGCCTATTCAACAGTCTAGGACTTCCATCTCACTTGAAGCATCTGAAATGCAGTTTCTTCAACCATAAAATGTGAACAATCAGAACACCTACTGCATACAATTCTTATGAGTAGTAAATAAGTTATGAATAGAAGGAGAGCTTGGAAACAATGAATGATCACCAGTTTTTAGTTGTTGCTACTATTATTTTATTAATATCACTAATTTAATTATAATTATTATTAACCCTTGGTAATCTAAATGGATTGGGGTGATTAAAGATGGCACAGAATAGTCAAGGTAATAGGCTTTGAAAGCTGAAATAATTTTCTTTTACTTCTCATAGCCATCCTCTCTATCTATCTATCTATCTATCTCTATCTCCATCTCTCTCCTTCACCTCCTACTTCCGCTCCTCCTCCTCTTCTTTTTTCTTCCTCTTTTCCTGAGGTTTCTACCTATATAGCTCATTAGGATCATTCTTACTCTTATCCCAGTGATTATCAGGAAGCATTCATTAACCTCAGGACAGGTAGTTCCGGATAAAGAACAAACATTTGCAATCGATGAGGGGAAGTAGGAGGCTGACGAGTGGCCTGCTTCACAACTTCCTGCACTCCTTTAGAGCTTTGCCTTATTTATTTTTATATGTGTGAAAGATTTTGGTGCCTGTATTCTATTCATTAACTTTTTAAATATTTTATTTATTATTTTTATTTTATGTATATGAGTATTTTGCCTACATGTATCTGAGTGCATCTATGTCATGCAATGTGCAAGGAGGTTAGAAGAGGGCATCAGATTCCCTGGAACTGGAGTTTCTGAACAGTTGTAGACCATCTTGCAGGTGCTGGGAATTGAATCCAAGTCTTCTGCAACAGCAGCTAGGGCTTTTAACTGCTAAGCTGTGTCTCCACCCCCTTGTTCAGTAACTTTTTACAAATAAAGTTAGCCAATACTGTCATCTTATATGAAGGACATAATTTCCCCCAAAGATCTTATAGTATTTGTTTTCTTTATATACAAAAGCGAACAAGCAAAAATACACTCCTACCTTGTAAAGTGGGAAGAAAACTAAAATATCTTAGAGTTTTAAAAATGGTATATAATTTCACTTATGTGTAGAATTTTTAAAAGTCGAATTCATAGAAGCAAAGACTCTAAAGGTATGTACTTGCAGCTGAGAGAGTGGCAGAGGATATGTATTAGGTAAGTTTACTTACAAGAATATTTATATTCTATAATACATTATAGAATATATATTAAGTTTTAAAAAGGGGATTTATGGTGCTGGTAACATGACTCAGATACTTGCTGCATTGCCTGATGACCTAAGTTTAATCCCTGGGTGGAAAGAAAGAATGAAGTCCCTTGAGTTGTCGTCTGACTCCTACATACATACTTTTCCATATGAAAGCCCCCTCTCCCCCTAAAAACACATTAAACAAAATGTGATGAAGAAATTTTTAAAGGAATGTGTTAGATTGGTTTACACAGTAATGCTGGATGTCTGCATACTGGAAAGGGCAAAAACTCAAAAGATGCTCAGTCCATAAAGTAGGATGCCTCAGCTTCTGTAATGTGCTGCTGAAAGCTCAGTGTTCCCTGGAGAGTCACTGAATAACATGTGTTGAAAGCTGGAAAACCTGGAGTCAGATGGCAAGTGCAGCAATGGATGCACTCCCTGTGTCGGTGAGAAGTGAGGGCACGCAAGCATGCACTGTTTTTACCTTGGACCTCTTTCTATCTGTGCCACCTTTTGCAAGGTGCCAAATTTAAGGGATGGTCTTCCTCCTACAGTTAATTCTCCCTGGTAACGCCCTCACCAGTAAACCTGGAAATGTATCTACCAGACATTTATCTTTTAAATATATTTTAAATTTATTTTAAATTTAAAATATCTTTTTTAAAATTTATTTTATCTTTTAAATTTATTTTACATTTATTTTAAGCTAGACTGGATGGCCAGGGAGTAATTTGAGTCTGCCTGTCCCCACCCCACCCCCAGTGCCTGGGTTACAGATTCACACTGGGGTTACATCTGTGCTGAGTCATGACCAGTTTTTACACATTTGCTGGGGATCAAACTTGGGTTCTGTGCTTGTGAGGCAAGAACGTTGCCCACTAAGCCCTCTCTCCAGTCCCTATCGAGGTAATTATAAATCCTTCCAAGTTGATAAGCAAGACCAATGACCATAGAGGAGAAGAGATGCTGGTAAAATGCTGCAAAAGATCAGTCACCTCGAAAAGAGAAATTAGGAGATTTGCCCATAGATTGGTTGGAAGCAATCATTCCGAGTAAGGTAACTTGAGCCCAGTAAGACAAACACTAAGGATCTCTCGAATGTGGATCCAAGCTTTGAATCTTTAGACATGTGTGTGTTTAAAAAGGAGTAGCCATTGAAATCAGTAATCGATTATTAACAGGACAAGGGCAGGGGATTTCAGAAGATGGGGGACAGAATATACATTGTGTGACAGCAGAAAGGAAAAAGAAGCAATGGAACAGGAAGGGTTAAATGGAATGGGGGATGGAAGACAGATAAAGGATGGCGTTTAGGGAGAGATAACTAACACTAAAGACTTTGAACAATCTATATTGGAAATCTAGTTCTGTAGAAGCTTTCCAATACAGTTACATATACATATACAAAAGGTGTCTAGGTAGAGTTTCCCTATAACAGGGAGGACGGTGCTGAGCCCAGACACCATAGGCAATCAAAGGAAAGGCCCAGTGCCATGTTTGAGAAGCTGGTCAGTGAGAACCCAATGTCCCCCACGAAAAACCCATTATAGACCATTACCACTGCTCTTTGAAACTGACCATAAGACCTTATTGCTGAAGACATCACATGTTTGAGTCATAGGACATGGAGAAATCTAGTTAATACCAACCTGGAACCATTATCTGTGTTGTCTAGTTTTAATAGTGTTGGAAACATCTATACACGCTATGTGGAGATAAAAGTAATAGAAATTGCAGTAATGATTGTCCTGGCACAATATCCAGCTGCTGCAATAGTGGCATGGATTTATGGAAAGAACTAACCACTATTTGATTGGTTATAAAGCCTGCTCCACAAGAAGGAACTCAGGACTAATACTGGATTTGTTTGTTTTTTTGTTTGTTTACTTGTTTGTTTTGTGTGTGTGCTTTTATTGATGTTTTGTATATTTCAGACATCGTTTTTCAATTCAGTTCAGACATATTCCCATTTCCCTTCCCCCCACCCCACCCCACCCCAGATCGTGCATTCTGCCATAACTGTCCTCCATCTTTCAGTCTTTTTTATGCTTAGGAATTCACATTTTCTTCCATTAATTTTGTATTACTCTAAAATATAGATATATACTCTCCACCCATATACAGTAAATGCAGAATCTGAAAATAAGTGGTGGATGGATTCTACAGCCCATTGAGAAATTCACATTATAACAACATAGTTGCTTTAAGATAAACAGAGATACAATAATGCTGTTCAGCTTGCCTTTCATCTGGGGGATTTGGTGTTAGCATCCACAAATGAGGAAAACCATTTGCTGCCGTTTGTTTTTCTGGGACTGTGTTACTTCACTCAGCATAATGGCTTCAAGCTCCATCCATTTACCTGCAAAGTTCATAATGCCACCTTTCTTTACTGCTGAGTAGTGCTGCATTGTGTAGATGTACCACATTTTTGTCATCCACTCATCTATTGAGGGGTATTTGGGTTGGTTCCAGCTCTTCGCTATTGTGAAGAGAGCTACAAAAAACATGGATGTGCATGTATCTTTGCAGTAGAATGAGTCCTTTGGGTATATACCCAGGAGTGGTGTGACTGGGTCAGGTGGTAGGCTCATTCTGAGTCTTTTAAGGGTCCTCCACATTGCTTTCCACAGTGGTTGTACAAGTTTACATCCCCACCAGCAGAGGATGAGTGTTCCCCTTTCCCCACAACCTCTGCAGCAATCTGTTGTCTTTTGTTTTCTTGATCTTAACTAGCCATACTGGAGTGAGATGATATCTGAGAGTGGTTTTAATTTGCATTTCCTTAATTGTTAATGATGTTGAACACTTTTTAAGATGTTTCTCAGCCATCTTTAATTCCTCCCTGGTGAAGACTCTGTTCAGCTCTTTACTCCATCTTTTGAGTAGGTCATTTGTCTTCTTTGTTTTTTTGAGTAGTTTATATATTATTGAAGTTAATGTTCTGTCTGATGTATCACTGGTAAAGATTTCCTCCCACTCTGTGGGTTTTCTCTTCACTTCCTTGATTGTTTCTTTTGCTGTACAGAAGCTTTTTAGTTTTATGAGGTCCCATTTGTCAACTGTTGACCTTATTTCCTGTGCAGCTGCTGTCTGATTTAGAAAGTCTTTTCCTACGCCTCTGGTTTGGAGGTTGTTGCCAACTTTTTCTTCTATCACCTTCAGGGTTTCAGGGTTCACATTAAGATCTTTGATCCACTTGAAGTTGATTTTTGTTCAACAAGGGTGAGAGGTAGGGGTTTAATTTTGTTCTTCTACAAATGATGATCCAATTTTGCCAGCACCATTTGCTAAAGATGCTTTCCTTCCTCCATTGAAGGTTTTTTGCCCCTTTGTCAAATATGAGGTGCCTGAAATTGTATGAGCTAAAGTTTGGATCTTCAATTTTGTTCCATTGGTTAACGGGTCTGTTTTGTGCCAGTGCCAGACTATCTTTATGACTATAGCCCTGTAATATAGTTTGAAGTCTGATAGGACAATGCCCCCCCATATTGCATTTTTCACTCGGGGTTGCTGTAGCTATTTGGGGTCTTTGGTTTTTCCATATGAATTTAAGGATTTTTTCCAAGTCTGTGAAGAAGCTCATAGGGATTTTCATTGGGATTGCATTGAATCTGTATATCAATTTGGGTAAAATGGACATTTTCTACTATATTAATTTTCCCAATCCATGAGCATGGGAAGTCTTTCCATCTTTTGATGTCATTTTCAATCTCCTTCTTCAGGGGGTTAAAATTTTTGTTGTAAGCCGGACATGGTGACGTCCGCCTTTAATCCCAGCACTTGGGAGGTAGAGGTAGGTGGATCTCTGTGAGTTCAAGGCCAGCCTGGTCTACAGAGCAAGCTCCAGGATAGCTGGTACTAAAAGGGAGACCCCTGCCTCAAAAATACCAAAAAAAAGAAAAAAAAAACTAAATTTTTTTGTTGTTGTAAAGGGCTTTGGTATCTTTAGTTAGGTTTGTTCCCAGGTATCTTATTACTTTTAAGGCTATTGTGAGTGGGAATGTCTTATATTCCTTCTCCACTTGTTTATTGTTGATGTAAAGGAAGGCTACTGATTTTTCTAGGGTTATTTGGTATCCTGCCACTTTACTGAAATTCTTAATCAACTCTAGAAGTTTTCTGATGGAGATTTTAGCATCCCTTAGGTAAACTATCATAACATCTGCAAAAAGGGATAGCTTAACTTCTTTTCCAATTAGTACTCCTTTAATTTCATTCTCTTGTCTTATTGCCTTAGCAAGTGTTTCAAGCACTATGTTGAAGAGGAGTGGCAATAAGGGGCAACCTTACCAGGTTCCCACCTTTAAGGGAAATGTTTCAATTTTTTTCCATTTAGGATGATGTTGGCAGTGAGTTTGCTGTATATGGCTTTGATCATGTTGAGGAATGTTCCTTTCAGTCCTATCCCCTCTAGGACTTTAAACATGAAGGGATGCTGGATCTTGTCAAAGGCTTTTTCTGCTTCAATGGAGACTATCGTGTGTTTTTTTTTCTTTCAGTCCATTTATGTGTTTTATGATATTTATTGATTTACATATGTTGAACCATCCCTGCATCTCTGGTATGAATCCAACTTGATCATGATGGATGACCTTTTTGATGTGGGTCTGTATGCGATTTGCAAGTATTTTATTGAGAATTTTTGTATCTATGTTCATTAGTGAGATGGGTCTATAGCTTTCTTTTTTGCTTGTATCTTTGCCTGGTTTTGGTATTAGAGTGATGCTGGCTTCATAAAAGGAGTTTGAGACAATTCCCTCTGTTTGTATCCTTCTAAACAATTTTAGTACCAATGGTGTAGGATTTCTTTAGATGTTTTATAGAATTCTGCCATGAAACCATATGGACCAGGGCTTTTTTTAGTTAAGACGTTTTTAATTATATCTTCAATTTCCTCATATATTATGGGTCTGTTTAAACTGTCAATCTCTTCTTGGTTAAGCTTTGTAGGTTCCTAGGATTTCAGATATTCATCCACTTCTCTTAGGTTTTCAAATGTAGTAGAGTATAGATTTTTGAAGTATTCCCATATGATTGTCTGCATCTTTTCTTTGTTGTAATGTTTCCCCTTTCATCACAAATACTATTGATTTGGAGTTGCGCTCTCTTCTCTTTTTTTTTTTTTTGGTTAACTGGGCCAGAGGTCTGCCTATTTTGTTTATCTTTTCAAAGAACAGCTTTTGGATTTGTTGATTTTATGTATTTTTTTCTTTGTTTCTATTTCATTGATTTAAGTTCATTTGTTTTTGTCTCTCAAGTGTTCTTAGCTGCAGTGTTAGATCCTTTATTTGTTCCCTTTCTGGTTTTTTTTTTTTATGTGGGAACTTAGGGATATAAATTTCCCTTTCAAGACTGCTTTTAAAGTATCCCACAGGTTTTGTTGTGTTGTGTTGTCTTTTTCATTCTGTTCCACGAATACTTTTATTTCACTTTTTATTTCTTCCCTGACCCATTCATTATTCAGGATTGTGTCATTTAGTGTCCATGTGTTCTTGTAGCTAGTTGGACTTATTCTGTGTTCATGTTGAGCTTTATGGTACTGTGATCTGATAGAATATGTGGAATAATTTCTATCATTTTGTATTTGTTTACTTTCCTTTTTTTGCCCTAGTATGTGGTCAATTTTGGAAAATGTTCCATGAGGTACTGAGTAGAAAGTATATTCTCTGGTATTTGGGTGGAATATTCAGTAGATGTCTGTAAGGACCATTTGGTGTATTGTATTGTTCAGTTCTGATGTCTCTCTTTTTATTTTTTGTCCTGTTGATCAATCCGAGGGACTCGGTGGGGTGTTGAAGTCCCCCAGTATTAGTGTGTTAGGATTAATCTGTGTCTTGGGGTCCTGCAGAGTTGTGTTTATAAAGTTAGGTGCACCAAAGTTTGGTGCATAGACATTTAGGATTGTGAAGTCTTTATGGTTCATTGTTTCTTTGACAAGGATGTAATGTCCTTCTTTGTATCTTCTGATTAAATATTACTTTGAGATCTATTTTGTCTGATATTAGAATAGCCACTCCAGCTTGGTACCATTTGCTTGGAATATTTTTTCCATCCTTTCACTCTAAGGTGGTGTCTGTCCTTGAGGGTGAGAAGGTTTCTTGTAGCCAGCATTTAGAAGGGTTCAGTTTCCTAATCCATTCTCCCAGTGTATGCCTTATGATTGGGGAGTTTAGACCATTACTCTTTAAGGATATTATTGAGAGATGTGTGGTGCTTCCTTTTACCTTATTTTTTATTTGCATTCTTGGTCTAGGTTTGTATTTACTGTTATGATTTTGTTGTTTTCTCTCTTTAATTGCTTAGGGATAGTTGCTCCTTTCCTCTGTTCTTTGGATTGCTTTGAGGATTTTCTGAAGTGTTGGTTTCTTAGACATGTATTCTTTCATCTTGTTCATGTCGTGAAAGATTATTCTTTCTCCTTCAACTATAATTGACATTTTTGCTGGGTATAGTAGTCTGGGTTGGCATCTAAAGTCATTTAGTACTGGGAATACTTTGGCCCACATTCTTCTAGATTTCGTAGTTTCCACTGAGAACTCAGCTGTAATTCTGATGGGTTTCCCCTTATATGTAACTTGTTTTCTCTTGTGGCTTTCAGTATTTTGTGTTTGTTTTGAGCATCTAGTGTTTTAACAATTAGCATGGGTAATTTCTTTTCTGCTCCTGTCTGGTGTGCTATGTGCTTCTTGTGTTTGTATGGGTTTGGGGAAACTTTTTTCAGTTTGGGGAAATTTTCTTCTATTATCCTGTTGAAGATCTGGTCAATAGTATTGTCTTGGGATTCTTCTCCTTCCTTTGTCCCTATGATGCAGATGTTTGGTCTTTTAATAGTGTCCCACATTTCCTGGTTGTTTCACTCTTGTTTTTTTTTTAAATTTTTTCCATAATCTTTACTTGAGCATTATAGTTGGTCCATGTTATCCTGCAGGTCTGATATTCTTTTTTCTGCTTCTTCCATTCTGCTTCTGGGGCTTTTTCCCATTCTTTCCTGTTGATTGGATGAATGTTCAATTTCCTCTTTCATTTCATCCTGTGATTTCTTTTTTTCTTTTTTTTTGGGGGGGGGGTCTTTTTGAGACAGGGTCTCCCTGTAGCCTCAGCTGTCCTGGAACTCACTCTGTAGACCAGGCTGGCCTTGAACTCACAAAGATCCGCCTGCCTCTGCCTCCCAAGTGCTGGGATTAAAGGCGTGCGCCACCACGCCCAGCAAGCCTGTGATTTCTTTAGTATTTCTGCTTCTTGCAGTTCCTTGGTTCGATAGTCATTTTCTTTTTCTTTTTTTCTTTTTTTTTTTTTTTTCAGCCTGGGATCTTTTCAGCATTTCCAACTTCCTTCCAGAGCTTGTCATTTTCTCCCTTTAGTTCTTTCCAATGTTTGTCATTATCTCCCTCTAGGTCCTTCTTGAGTTTTTCAATCTCTCCCCTTAGTTCTTTCCAACGTTTGTCATTATCACCCTCTTGGTACTTCTTGAGTTTTTCATTCTCTTCCCTTAGTTCTCTAATTTCTTTGAATATGTCCACAATTGTTCTTCTAAAGTCTGTGTCTTGGTTTCCTTCCAGGGAGATCTCATTGTAGGAATCTTTTGTAGGGTTGGTAGAGTTCAGTGTAGATTTATTATGAGCTTTTCACATGTTGGTTTTTTTGTGTGTCTTTGGCATGTGGATTTGTTGATTTGTTTCTTTGAGTTCTGGTGCCTCAATGTTGGCTGCACAGACTACAATCACTAATACTGTGCCTACTAGATCTTCTGCACCACCACTTCCCCAGACTGAGCAGGGGTGGTGGGAGGTGTTGTTTGCTACTTTGGCCTGCACGGGTACCCTATTGGCCAACTCATCAACTCATGCCATGTGCTAGGTGCAGGCCGGTGTTGTGTTGTTTGGTGTGCAACTAACTCCGCCCACAATGCAAGCTAGGACCTGAAGGTTGGAAGGTTCTGGGCCATACCAAGCTTCCACGGAGCACAGGGGTGCCCAAAGCACCCAAGCAGGCAGGCCTCACCTGGACTTTTGCAGGCTATTGTTCTGCAGGATGCAGGTGAAGTCCATTTTCCCCACAAGCTGGGCTCACATTGCCCTAATACTGTTTTAAGTCAGCCAAAGTCCTATGGCTGACTAAGTCATAGGCCCAAGCAGATAACTTAATACTAATATTCAGCTAAATGAACATAATAGTAAATTGCCCAATGTGTTCCTCTCTTCATACCCCTATATCAGTGCATCTTAGAACCCTTTGGAGAAGCTTCTCTTTTCAGTAGATTTTTTCAGTAAATTCAGAGACCCACACCTGGTAAATATGCAGATAAGACACCATGTAGTGCTCAGCTCTAAACAGGACATCTATATCATATCTCCTCCTCTAAGGCTCGGTGATTGTTGTAGAAGTTGTATTAGAAATATTGTAAGTGCAAAAAGGAGTAGACATCCATAGCAAAACAGTATTTTCTGGGCATGATAGCACTGTTCCACACAGACACACAGCAGCTGTGACTTCATTCACAAGACCTGTCCCAGAGCAAGACAGCCCAAGTTGCATCATGAATTCCCACCATTATCAGAGGAGCTATTGGCAATTGATGGCTACTGGGGGAAGAAGAGCCAGTTTTCTTCCAGAATGCAGCCCCTGAAAGGCTGTCTGTATTCCAATCAGTGATCCTACACCCATGCATATATAAGGCCCCACTAAGTGGACTCAGTGTGTTTGAAAAATGAGCACAGGGAGTTGGGAGGGGAGAGTAGTAGAAGGAACAGAGAAGGAGCTGAAAGGGAGGAAACGAGGAATGGATCTGATCAAAATGCATCATAGGTATATATGAAATTCTCAAGCAATAAAAAATAAATATAAAAAATTTAAAGAAAAGTTCAGTTAAAAAATAAGAATAACCCCAAAAGATCTATTGTACAACATAGTGACTATAGTTAAGAATAATGAATGCTTAGAAACTGCAACCATAAGAGATCTTCAAAGCTGCAACAAAATAATGATATGTATGTAAAGTTATGTCTATTTCAACTACTTAATTTAACTGTTTCACTCTGTGTCTATGTGTGTATACACCAAACATCACACATATCGAACTATAGAAAATTCTTATTCAGCAGCCATACCTTGAATCAAATAAAATAAGTATCTCAGAACCTTTTGACCATTTATTTTCAATGAAAAACAAAATCAAAGGTGAGAAGTACCTTTTAAAAATCATTTACTAAAACAGCACATTTTTCTTTCACTTTTTCAAGTTAAAGATGATTAGGACATTATTCCTACCCTTGAGAATCTCACAACCTACTAATGAAAAGGGGTGTTTAAAAGCTGTCATAAGCCAGGCATGGTGGTGCACACCTTTAATCCTAGAACTTGGGAGGCAGAGGCAAGCAGATCTTTGTGAGTTCAAGGCCAGCCTGGTCTACAGAGTGAGTTCCAGGACAGCTGGGCTACAGGGAGACCCTGTCTCAAAAAGACCCCCCCCCAAAAAGCTATCATAAAACTGAATTCATGTATCATAATTAAGTGGTCCACCATCTCCTACCATTCAAATAGGAGTGATGAGAACTGTTTTACAAAGAAGTTACTAATTAGTAAAGAAAACTGCATATATTTTTTTAAAAAGCCATGTGCCTGACATTTTACTATACCTTAGTAGGGACTTTAAAAGTAGATGTTAAATGCTTACCACAATGAGATTTATCAGGGAATAGTAAAAAAAATACATAATTGCATTTACAAGTATATTTCTGAAATTTAACTTGGATCTTTCATTTTGAATGATCCATTCATGTTGAATATGTATTTTGTTTCCTTGCTTATTAAAGCTTTCTCTAGTCATGAAATAGTCATAAGATTTGAAGTACATTGCCTTGTCTTATTTCTCACAAACAGGTTTTATAAATGAAGAGACATATTACCTGGATAATTCTGCAACCTCACATGTCTATAAATACATTTGTAAAACTTAATTAGGAACAATATATATAGTTTGGCAGGTAGTTACTGAAACAGCTCTATAGTTCTATGAAATATATGAGATTTGGTACACAAATAATGTAATCATTTAGTGGGTCAATTTCAATTATACTTTTCCACTTGGCACCCTGGAAATCAATTTCTCTAACATGGAGACATTAGTCTTTTTCATCCTCTTACATATATTTCAGGTTTACAAGAAGAACTGAAGCTAAATTTAATAAATCTTTTCTTCATTTTCAGCCAAATGTCCTCCATTTGATGGATATTAATAGCAAATAGTTTATACTAAAAACTTAGGACAAAATAGGTTGTGGAATGGTCTCAGTGTTTGAAAAGACTTTAAGATCCCTTAGAATGCAATTTGGAGGACAACTCAACTTCCAATTTATTATTGTTATTATTATTGAATATTATTAAGTATTGTGATAACATCTGAAAGAAAGGCTACATGAGACCTTAATCATTTCTTTTATCAGCTTATAAAATGGGAGCCACATATGTCAGAGCAGGTAATGTTCAACCAGGGTACATTCTTTGGTACATATGTTAGAGAGTACTTATAAAAGGCAAGTGTTTATCAGTAAATGATGTCTTGAATCATAGAACAGTAATAGTTGTAAAAAGAGAAAATGTAGTTTTATTTTTCCCACTTAATTTTGATCCTTTCAAAATCAATTCTACTCTTTCCTTTTTATACTTTGGGTGAGGCTTAGGGAGCAGAGGTAATAGTGAACACGGACTATTCCATAGACTGAATATGGAAAAATCTATACAAGTTCCTAGTTTCCCTTTTCCATAGTATCTAGGGAAAGACACATTACTCAATACTGCAAGCAAAGCATAAGAAAGGAAAAAAATCATTTTGTTGGACTTTCTTTTTGCTTTCATCTTGTGTGTGTGAGTGTGTGTGTGTGTGCGTGTGTAAAAGAAGACTATCTTTGCTCTCAGACGTAGTTTGACATCAGAGATAAATATTTGTTACAGAGGCTTAGGGCAACCTCAGAGAATCATTTGGAGGTTAGTATTGTTTTGCACTAAGACAACATTTAACACGCTTGTCTTTTTCTACTGGGAGATGAAATAGTCAAGCACGACTTTAGCTGAATGTCAAAGTGGACCTTCCTCATCCATACACTTTTTCATGTCATTCTACATTCAAATTAGTCAAGGTTGTGGCTCAGGAGGCAATAATGGAGCTTTGATGGTTTGACAAAGTGGAGGAGCATATTAATTTAACTGTCACCTTTGCAATAGTTGTATATTGTTCATAAGAGTGGAATGCCTATCTTCTCTAAAGAGGTGTAAATACAAAATTAAAAGTAAGAATATATATATATATATATATGAGACAGATGGAGAAAGACAGGTAGCTCCTTTATTCAACAAATATATTCACTAATTTGAATCCTTGTAGGTTTAGATAAATATTTTTCTAGCTTTCTGGATACTTCCTTGGTTATTAGTTTAGCTCTTAGGATATTAACACAATCAAATTGAGGTCAGAATGTGAAAAGGGAAGTGGAATCCTGTAATGTCTTTGTAATGGACATATTGTCAAAAGGCAAAGAAAATGAGAAAGGCAGTGGAGAATATAGAGGAGTTTCTAAACCGGGAAAGGTGATGGGAGTGTGCCAGAGAGAAAGCCAGCTAAGAAGGGGTGCTTTTCCCGTGGACACAACTCTCCAAAAACATCCTGAGACTCAATGGATCAGCATGCCCAGGAATGAGGATGGCAAAGCTAAAGCTAAACATGAAATGTCAAAAGTATTCAAAATCAGTTGTGCTTTGTAGAAAACCACAAATGATGTGCAGCACAGGAAGATATATGCTTATGTAAGCTCACATGTGCATGCTAGGAGGAACTGTCATATCCTTGAGATTTCCTTCTTTGCTCCTGAATCACCACTCCCTTCCTACCATGCACCCCTACGCGGATATGTTCCTTTTCCATTTCCTGCTCTTTGAAAAATGAGGTTTGAGCAACATAGCAAGTCAGCAAGCATTAATGGGTTAAGAGGGTGGGAAACTCATTTGATTTCATTGTTGACTGTTTGCATGACTACAGGTTAAGCTATGATTATATTTCCATTTGTAACTCCCTCATTTTCAAGCATTTAAAAATAACTCAGCCCTAAAAGTTCTTTTTAAATTGATTGAACGGGAGCTTGCCATTGAGTCATAGATAACCCTCAACCTCAAAACGCATGAACAACATCAAAAACAATAACAAAGTCAGGGAAGGGCAACCCACTGGTAATTTTTTTGTAAAGCTTGTTTTATTATGAAAAAAGTCATTTGGGGAAGGTAAACCAATAAATTCATGTCAGTTGTGAATAATAATTTTTTAATCATTTTACGAAGTCCTAGAATAAGCTTAAATGTTCAACTTCTGCACTTGCAAAACACCGAGCCCCTTCAACATGCACACATATATGCATACATACGCAGGTTTCTGCTTGTAAGTAGATGGGAATTAACTGGCCTTTTGGAGGCTGGCTGAGACATATTTTCAAAGTAAAAAATGGGATTTTGCTATGATCTGATCTCTAGGGGAAATCCAAATAACTTTAGAAGACCTGATAAAATGTCCTTTTTCCTCCTTGTCCAGCTTTTAATTTGAGGCTATTCAGGATTCTTCCCAACTTGGCAATTCACAGCAATAGAACTACATAAACCTGTACTTTTTCATATCATTCAGAAATGACATGAGAGTTCAGCAAGGAGCCCCTGGTGGTGGTATCTCATTAGACCTCTAGTACAATGCTGCTATTTTTCTTTCTGCCCAGCCTCCTCAGAAGAGGAACTGGTCTCTTGACCCATCCTATGACTTCCAGATTCCAATTTCCTAAAGCACTACAGCCTCTTATTATTGCATGTGAAGGATTTAACGTATTGCTTTTCCTCATGCCAAGGAACACAATGATGCTTTCAATAAAGTTAAGGTCAATGTGGACCATTACTGCTCCAGGCATATTCTTTACATATATCAGTATTCTTTCATGTGAAAGGTCATCTATTAAACAATTTTCTTTTTAACAAATATGTTAAATTAATTAATTGGAGAAAAGTAGATAAGAGAAAGACAGGAAGTTGGCAGAGTAAAACTTAACTGAGGTCAGGAACACCCCTGTGTCTACACTCTTCCCATTGAGATTGAGACAAAGCATCTCTGTCTTTACATCATTTCATGTGCTCCTAAAGTAAAGAAAAATATTAGCTCATTTTTCTGTTAGCTAGAATCCATTCTCTAATTTCTGATTGATCTTTCTGCTTCACATAATTTGTGTTTTAACCAGGCAAAGATAAAACTAAAAAGGAGAATTATAAACCCATTTCCCTAATGAACATATGCCAAAATTCTAAACAGGATACTGGCAAATTCCATACATACCCACATCAAGAGGATGATCAATCATGACCAAGTTGGATTCATAACAGAGATGCAGGGATGGTTCAAGATATGAAAATCAATAAACATCATCAAACATAAATGGAATGAAAGACAAAACCCACACCATCATCTCAATTGACGCTGAAAAAGCCTTTGACAAAATCCAGCATCCCTTCATGCTTAAAGTCCTAGAAGGAATTGGATTGGAGGATCATTCCTCAATATAATCAAAGCCATATACAGGAAACCCAAGCCAATATCATCCTAAATGGAGAAATGACAGAAACATTCCCGTTAAAGGTAGGAACTCGGCAAGGCTGCCCCCTGTCACCACTCCTCTTCAATATAGTGCTTGAAACACTTGCTAGAGCAATAAGGCAAGAAAAGGAAATTAAAGGAGTACTAATTGGAAAAGAGGAAGTCAAGCTATCCCTATTTGCTGATGATATGATTGTTTACTTAAGGGATGGCAAAAAAACTCCAGCCCGGAAAACTACCTTACATGATATAACAGATACTTCAGGCAAAGTGGAGTGATTACAAATTAAACATAAAAATATCGAATGGATCTTTTCTTACGACACTAAGAACAAGCAAGACTGCGAGAGAAAGAATTCAAAGGAGACCTTCCCACTTCACATAGCTCCAAAACAATAAAAAATACTAGAACAACCAACCAAAGAAACCAAAGATCTCTACAAACAAAAATTAAACCTTATAAAGAAAGAAATTGAAGAAGACAGAATCAGACGATGGAAAACCCCCATGCACATGGATTGGGAAAATTAAACATTTAAAAATGTCCATTCTACTGAAATCTTGTATAGATTTAACGCAATCCCAATCAAAATCCCCAAGAGTTTCTTCACAGCTTGGAAAAAAGGCCTTAAATTCATTTGGAAAAACCAAAAGACCCGAATAGCTAAAACGCCCTGAAGCAAAAAGAGCTACACAAGGGGAATCTTCTATACCAGACTTCAAACTATACTACAGGGCTATAGTCATAAAAACAGCCTGGTACTGTGCTGGCAAAAACAGACCTGTTGACCAATGGAAACAAACCAAAGACCAAACCTGAGCACATCAAATTTTAGCCACCTCATATTTCTCCAGCTATCCCTGTTGTTGCTCAGTGGGCCCATAAACAAAGTGTGTCATGGGTGGCAGAGATGGAGGTTATGGCATGGGCTGACAGCATGGACTTCCACTCACCAAGGCTTGATCTGGCTACAGCTGCTGCTGAGTGGCAGATTTGCCAACAGCAGAGACCAACATTGAGCCCCCGATATGAGTACTATTCCTTTCAGGGTACCAGCCAGCAACCTGTTGGCATGTTGACTACATTGGACTACTTTCATACATGGAGGGGACAGCATATCCTTACAGGAATAGATACTATACTGGTTTTGGATTTGCCTTTCTTGCAATAATGCTTCTGCCACAAAATACCATCCAGGGACTTTACAGAATGCCTTATCCCTGTCATGGTATTCCTCACAGCATTCGCTTCTGACCAAGGAACTACTTCAAGCCAAAGAAGTAGCAGACAGTGGCCCATGGTCATGGTATCCACTTGTCTTACATGTTCCCACCATCCAGAAGCAGCTGGCGTGATAGAACGATGGAATGTCGCTTCTTGAAGACACAGTTACTGTCACAGTTAGGTAACAATACACTGGAGGTGGGGAAGGTTCTCACAGCAGGCAGTTTATCTTTGAATCAGTCCATTAATGGTACTAGTTTCTCCTATACTAGAATTTATGGGTCCAGGAACAAGGGTGGAAGTGGGGAGTGCATTCACGACGCACTATCACCCTAGTGTACCCAGTAGGAAAAAGTTTTGCTTCCTGTACCCACGACCTTGTGTTCTGCTGGTCTAGAAGTGTTTGCTCCAAGGGGGGTGTTTTTGCCAGGAGATACAGAAAGTTTCCATTTGAACTGGAAGCTAGACTTCCCCCTGGCCACTTTGGGCTTCTACTACTGCCTTTAAGCCAACAGGCTAAGGAAGGAATAACAGTTAGTAGAAGGAGTGATTGATCCAGATACCAGGGGAAATTGGACTTTTTCTCCACATGGGGGCAAGGAAGATTATGTCTGGAGGCCAGGAGATAGCTGTAGGGTGCCTTCTGTGCTACCATGTCCTATATTAAGGTCAATGGGAAACTCCAACAACCCAAACCAGACAGGACAATAAATGGCCCAGACCCTTCAGGGATGAAGTATGGTCACTCCTCCAGGGAAAGAGCCAAGACCTGCAGAGCTGCTTGCTGATGGTGGAAAATACAGAATGGGTAGTAGAAGAAGGTAGTCATAATAAGCAGCTGAGCCATGGACCAGTTGCAGAAATGTGGTTTATAATAGATATTAACTTTTTGTCTATTTGGGTAAATATATATATATATATATATATATATATATAAACAATGCTAGTGTTCCCTTTTGAATGTGACAACTCAAATAAGTGTTAAGTGTTGTTATTTAGGTTATTAGATACTGAAGGAACTAAGTGTTCCTCAAGACATTACCACCTACTCTAAGATATAATGTTTGCTATTGCACATGAGACACTTTAACACTGTTAGGTGGAATTATGACCTTGCATTGTTTGCAATTGACATTTAAGCATAACATACAGAGAGGCTATTTATTGGGTGTCAAAGTACAAGGTGAACTTGTGATGGTTATCCTTGGTGTCAACTTGACTGAACTAAGGAACAAAGAAAAAAGGGGGCTGGAGAGAAGACCTAGCGGTTAAGAGCAACGGCTGCCCTGCAGAGGACCCAGGATCGATCCCCAGCACCTACATGGTGGCTGAGAACCGTCTGTAACTCCAATTCCAGAGAACTCCAGTTCCAGGGATCCAACCCTCTTCTGACATCCACGACATTGCAACAATATGGTGCACAGAACCTACATGCAGACAGTATGCTCATACACAAATAAAAATAAATTTTTAAAAAATTAAAAAAAAAGAGAGAAGAGAAAGGATCTTCAGATTGACTACCTCAACCCGGATGGCCCACCCAAAGTGTGGCGATTACCTTCTGCAGGCAGGCAGATTAAAAGGCCATGCAGAGGGAGCTGGTGCCCTTTTTTCCTGGTGGCTTGCCTCTCTCCACGAGTTGTCTTGCTGCTGCAATCAACCCTTTGGATCCCAGTTTGTACTGAGACCAGAGATATTCTGGAATCCATCGGGCCTTCAGCACCAGATTGGGACTACTGAGACATTCAGCCTTGAGGACTGAGCAGTTCCCTGGATTCTCACCCTCTCCAGTGCAGCACGGCTACGATCGGACTCCTTGTACTCTGTCACGTGAGCAAATCAATAAATTGTACATAGCTATATATTCATCCTGTTGCTTCTGTTTCTTTAGAGAACCCTGACTAATAAAGTCGACAATTGACAAATGGGACCTCATTAAACTCAAAAGCTTCTGTACATCAAAGAAACAATGAAGGAAGTGAAGAGAAACCACAGAGTGGGAGAAACCTCACCACAGAAACATCTGACAAAAGCATTGTTTCCAGAATAATAAAAACTATTCAAAAAACAAAGAGAGAAAAAAACAAATGACCCACTCAATAGATGAGCAAGAGAGCTGAACAGAGACTTCACAAGTGAGGAATTAGAGATGGCTGAAAACACGTTAAAAGTGTTCAACATCACTAATCATTAAGGAAATGCAAATCAAAACCACTTTAAGATATCATCTTACTCCAATAAGACTGGCTTAGGATCAAGAACAACAAAGGATAAACCAGTCTGGAGAGGTTGTGGGAAAGGGGAACACTCATCCATTGCTGTGGGAATGTAACTCATACAGCCACTATGGAAAGCAGTGTGGAGGAACACTTAGAAGACTTGGAATGAACTTGCCACCTAGACCCAGGCCATACCACTCCTAGGCGCCATGTACCCTCAAGACTCACCCCACCAGCAGGATACATGCATGCCATGTTTATTTCAGCTCTCTTCACATATACAAGAACTGGAACCAACCAAATGCCCTCAACTGATGAGTGGATAGAGAAAATGTGGGACATCTACACAATGGAGTTGTTTTTTTTTACATTTTTTTTATTTATTTCTGTATGTGTATCAATGTACTGTCTGCATACAGGTCTGTGCACCCATGTTGTGCAATGCCGCGGAGTTCTATGCAGCAGTAAAGAAAGGTGACATCATGAGCTTTACAGGAAAATGGCTGGAGCTAGAGACATCATGCTGAGTGAGTAATGCAGGTTCCCAGAAAAACAAATGGTATCCCTCATCTGTGGATGCTAGTGCCATTAACCTATTGTAAGTATTTATTGTGCACGGCCCTTGAGCTTTTTCCAAAGAAGTTGGGAGTGATCATATTGGAAACAACACAACAACAGAAAGGACCTGCATCAAAGAACTGACCGTAAACAGTGAACTTCTGCTCAAAACAGTCAACTTCCAATGGATGAATATGAGAAAGACTGAGAAAGAAGATGAAAAGCATGTTTGGCAGAATGCATGAGCTCTTGTGGGGTGGGGGATAGGGTGGGGGACACGGACTATTGATAAAAAATAAATAAATAAATAAATAAATAAATAAATAAATAAATAAATCATGACATCTTTCAGCCTAATAAAAAAAGAAATCATAAGCTGAAGATGCCATATGTAGCATGCATATATGCATATTTTGGAGTGATGCAAATTGGAAGGAACAACAATAACAACAACAACAAAAAGACTGGGTCAAAGAACTGACTGAAATGGTGAACTTGTGCTTGAAACAGTGAACTTCTGCATCGAAAATTTTGAGAGAGACTGAGAAAAAAAATGAAAAACATGTTTGGCAAAATGCATGAGCTCTGGTGGGGGGCAGGGAAGGGGGAATGGCTCTATATTTTATTGGGAAATTTTGTATGAAATGCACAAAGCTTCAATAAAAATTGGCTTTGAAAAAAAAGAATTTGTGTTTTTATTTATGCAAAGGTTTATGAACAGTTTTCTGAGACACAAAATTTGCAAGAACAAAAGATTGTAAAAATGTACATTATTATTCTGGATAAGAGATACCTGGATTCCTAATCTTGATTCCTCTCCTTAGAGAAGGGATTATTTTTATTTTTGGTGCACCACACTTGTTTGAGTGTATACACGCACACACACACACACACATACACACACATACATACACATACACACACACATACACACACTTACTATGCACTATATTTTATCTTTACAGCTTTACAAATATTAACACATTTAATCATTATAACTATTCCCTATAGTAGATACTATGATTGTCCTCTCTAACAAAGAGTAAGGAAACTGAGACTCAGAAGAGAAGGCCAGCAATACCGCATAGCTGGCAATTGCTGGAATCTGAGGGGAGGCATTCTAGCCTCTAAGTCAAGCTAGCTTTTAAAGTAAGAAGGTACGAAACTGTTACTTGATAACTCATTGGCACTGTCTCCCTAGTGGCTTCATGCTGGTGATGCTGGCATTTCTACCAGTAGGTAATATTCTTGAGCAATATTTTTTCTTCAAACCCACTGTTTTTAGAAAATAGTAGATACACTGAAGACAGTGTCTTGCTCGTGTGTGGTCTTGCCTTTTATGAGGGGATAAACAAGGGAAAGGAAATATTTCGGGTGTCAGTACTGTCACATTCTCCTACCTTTAATATGCCTCATCATAGCTATGAAAATTCAGGTTTATAGTATCTTCATTGGATGAATACTTTGTGTAATTCATCTTCTAATTTCTAGTGCTTAGCATAGTTCTTGATTCATAGTAGAAGCTCAATAAATATTGATTTGAAATGATGAGTACAATTAGGTGACAATCAAATGAAGCTTATCATTCTTAAAGCTACTTTTCTGTTTTCTTTGGGTGAGATAAATTAATAGGTCTCAATTATTTACCAGAAACTAAAATCAAGAATGTTTAATGAATCAGAACATATGTCATATTTTGCCAAACTCCTGTACTGTTTTCCCTGTCTCTGGAATTTTCCTGGTTATTGCTGACATCTTGCCTCTTACAATGTTCTCAACAAAGAAACAGGAGAGAGGATCTGCTGTTAATAGCTTTTGAAGAGAATCAATGTATTGTCATAGTAACCAAAATTTATAAAATGAATCAATTAAGAAGAGATTTAAATTCAAGCCAAGAAGGGGATGTTCCTAGAAAATTAAGATGAATTATTGTATTTTTCAGAAAAATAACAAAGAAGCTTCACATGGATTTTTCAAAGGTAAAAAAAGATATTACAACCTTTCCAGAGCCCAAATAACACAGAAAGTAAAGGCAACCCCACACCCAGCAATGTCTGCCAGATTCCATCTATCTGAAAACTACTTGTCACTTTGGCTAGAGAGTAAACTTCGTCAGTTCAGTGGCCAGATCTCTGTCATCACTCTCCTCCATACCTGGAGAACACCACAGGTTCTGACACAGCCCCGTTACTCAAAATATATTTGATGAAAATAATGACAGGGAGCATTTTTAGCAGTATTTGTATAGTACGTATATTAATAATTTAGTGGTTTTCCCTTTACCCCTAAAAAGGAAGATACTACATGTCAGTAGTAGTGATTTTTATAAGCTCAAGTACTATGGTTCAGTTTTATGATGTCAGGATTTAGCAGAAGGCTTTACCTCAGGATGGAATTTAGATTACTAAATGTAATATTGCTTATATGTCATCTGGTTTTTAAACAAAAAAATGGCAACTTGTTTATGCTGTTGAAATTGGCAGTAGCAGCTAGGCATGTTGGTGCAAGCATTTAATCCCAGCACTTGGGAAGCAGAGGCAGGAAGATCTCTGTGAGTTTGAGGCCAGTCTGGTCTACATAGAGAGTTCCAGGCCAGCTGGGGCTACAAGAAGATGCTGTCTCAAAAAAGACCAAACAAAAAAAGAAAAGAACAGAAAGAGAGAGAGAAAATAGCAATAGTAAGCTAGGCACAGTAGTGCATGACTCCTAGTTCCTGAGTAAGAGGAAGAAGTGAGAATGGGATATTTAAGGTCGTCATCCCTATGAAGTTGAAGCTAAACTTGGCCAGTGATATGTCAAAAGAAATAAGGAAATAAAGGAAGGAAGGAAGGGAGTGAGGAAGAGAGCGAGGAAGAAAAGAGGAAGGGAGGGAGGGAGAGAGGAAAATAAAATAGCCAGAGTAGTGACTGATGCGCCTGGGAACCACCATCACAACATAGTCCCAACAGCTTACACCAGACCATGAATAAAGTCATTAATTACCAGTTGCTCTAGATTTCATTTCCCACTTGAGAAAACTATCAATTAATTTAGTTAGAGTGTGAGTCATTTTCCTTTAATAAAATCTTTAGATTTGATTTAATTCATAAAAAAAAATCACAGTGTAGTATAGAAACAAACCATTCATGTCATCAGCACAATCAATGGTGCTAAGAATCTCTCTAGGATTCTGAATACGCAGTTGCTGTCCATATTTCCCTACAGAAGGCCCTGGAACTGACTCCAGGGAGACTTTTTCCATAACCTCTCCTATAGACAATGTGTCTAACAGCTAATGATTTACATCCTTGACATTTTATAATTAGATGCGGTCAATTGCTTAACATCAGCAATAACATCCCAAGCCACACAGAATGGTCATAGGTGTAATGGCAGCAACTGGGAGGCTAAGGCAGGAAGATCAGGAGTTCCAAGCCAGCTGGGGCAACACAATGATGATGTGTCCCACATCTACAAGACTTCTTAATGAATCATTTGAATAAATTGGCTTCAAATTCCACTCACTACAGCAATGTGAATATTATTCTGTTTGGTCATGTCCTCTTTGATGTTGATTCTATCAGCCTTTATATTAATCCTTCAGGCAAGTCTCTTGTTATCCGAAATTGTGGACAGTGCTATTTGATGAAATCTCCGACAAGACAGAAAGGAACACAAAGGTGCACTCTGCCAGCTTCTCCTTATCCCAGCGCTCGCCTTCTGGTTGTGCTACTGTGCAGACAGCTTTTCAGCCAAGCCATCTCTCTCTCTGGCCATATTAATGTATTCCTCCCATACCTATCAGAAACACATAACACATCTTTTAAAGGCCTGTCCAAAGAGTTCCCTCACCATTTCCTGTGATTTCATAAACTCATTAGAAAATACAAGCCATAAGAAGAATGAGTAGATATGGTGGTGGAATTTCTAAGGCATCACTGATTTCACTCCTAAAAGCACACAAATCAGACATTTAATAATTCATTCTACTGTTTCCTGAGGCTTGAATTCAAACATCCTGAATTCAAATTTTTCCCTTTAAGAGACAGAATCCAATTTATTCTCTGTTAGAAACTTAGAACAAATCTGCCTTTCTTTCATTTTTCATTATTCTTCTGAGTTCAACCATAACATTTCTTGAATCTCTTAAAATAAAATTATTATTCCGAGAGATTTGAAATTTTTTTTCTTTTTTTCCTTTATTTGTTTATTTTTAAGGGATTCTACAATATAATAGCACAGTTGTTTTCAGATAACATTGATGTTACTCAGTTTGCCATACAATTAGGTAATTGGTGCATTTTTTTGAAGTGAGCCAAATTCTTAAGCATAAGCAATGAATGTAAGTAACATTCATGTAAAACCAATTTGCAAGTATCTATGTCCAAATTTTGAACAACCCAAGGTTCCCATAGTCCAGTTTGAGAAGCTGGTATGCACAAGCATGTTGATCAAATAGGAATCCAGTCTATATTGCTGTAGTCTCACGATTCACCCCTATCTCTCCACAGTCCTTACATTCTACCACACCTCCTCTTCAGAAATTTGTTCCCTAGGCTTTGGGAGAGTGGCACAAGTGGGTGAGAAGAAAACAGTCTAATTTCTTTGGAGTTGTCATTTTGGACTCTAGTCTGTTCAGGTTGATCCCCTTCATGGGTTGACAGCTTATCCAGTGATACATTTTCAACCCTACTAACAAAGCACGAGCAATTAGATGTACAGGCATTTAAGCAGTACTAATTGTTATGGCAAGCTAAGCTGTGAGCATAGACACAGATGTTTGGATGGTATGCTAATCCACAAACTGTGGTTTCTCTATAAAGGGTGACAAGTTCTTATTGTGGCTTATAACATCTCTTAACCACTAGAGGACATAAGCTTGTGGCATCTGCTGCGAATTATTCCTCCAAGGAGAGAGCTAATAGCCAATTAGATTTGGGATATATATAGACACATGGCTGCCACTGTTGCACAGTATCTCCAGGTAGTTGAGGTGTAGCTGATACTGACGAAGGAGTCTTGCTTGTCTCAAGGAGACCAATATTTTGCTGTATTGCTTTAGTGGCCTTTGGTAATGCTCTCTGGCATTTCAGAGGCCAATTTTACATTAGCAAGTGACATCTCAAAACATTTTTTCATGCTTACACCAGGTCTTCGACAACAGGGACTTACCGCCTTTCTCCATGCATATGCCCCACTTATAGGCAAAAGGCCTTTATAATTGGGGGGTGGGGGGCTTGGATCCCCTAGCCAACATCTCCTAGGCAGAATAATTCATTGCTGTTATCAGAGCTTTCCTATATTAATATATTTTGCTTAATTACACAGGTTATAAAGACTTTACTATTGAATTTGGCTCTAAATAGAGAATTATCCTTTCACAGTTCCTATGTCTATCAGTCAATTAAAAAAGGGTAGTGATACCTGTTTTATAAGAAATTACCACTATAACATTTGGCTCTAGTTTACAGTTAGGAAATGACTTCAGTACCATCATGTTTTTCTTTTTCCTATAAAGGGGAGAGGTAGAAAGGTTTCTCAGCATCTGGAAGGTAAACTTCAATAGGGACCATTACAAACAGTTAACCTAAATAGAATTCAGAAAGATTCTCAATGTCTGTGACTCAAGCAGTCTGAGGTTCCTCTTTCTTTAATGTTCAGATGGGTCAGCCTCTCTGCTCACATTTCCCAGTCCATCCTGCACAGCCAAAAATTGTATGTTTTCAGGCATTTAGATTGGTGTTTTTACCTGTGGGAACATACAAATCTCCTCCCTTTGTTAGTTTCAAGATCTGAAAGTTGAAATTTTATCAAGAGGTTTGGAACACAGAGTTTTCCATTTGTATCCCAGAAGGGATACTACACCGCCTTCCACCTCCCTCTTTTTGTTTTTTAGATTTTTATGTTTTGACCTATAGATGCCTAAGTTGTATTACATATACCCATAAACAGGAGACAAGGCATAAGTTTTCATTAAATTTACCCAAACAGTTTATCATTGTCTGTATGTTACTTATTTGAGAAGTAAACTTAAACTTAATTCCTTTAAATTATCCTACAAGTAAAAGTGTTACAAGGTGATATTGTATAACCCAGAAAAATATAGAGACCATTTGTGTACCTTAACCCCAAAGTTATTGTTGGAAGTTCAATACAAATTATAAATAAAACAATTAACATTTTATATCCCCAATTAGTTCAAATGTATTACCATTTTCACCAAAACCTACAACCGAATTTAACTAATCTAAACATTTCACTAAGCCTTAAAATATCCTATAATATGTGCACGAAGCTTGGGCAGAGTTGCGTACCTGCCAAATAAATTTTACCCAATATACACTTTGCTCTTTAAAGCTATATGACTAGACTATGACTTCAGAGAAATCAAGTCCATTAACTTATATGGTTTATTTTGTATTTCTGTGTAAATCTCTACTGAAATACCTCTCTATAGAGAGGTATTTCAGTAGAGATTTACACAGAAATACAAAATTTGTTACAAGATTTGTTAATATATGTTATTTTTAAGTATACCCTTTTAAACTGCAAACCTTACAGAGTGTATTTTAATGACTCTCTTCCTCCAAGCTCTTGGCCTTCTTCAAGCCTGGCAGGAAAACCTGCTTTAAAGATTTTTCAGTATGTATCTCCTTTATTTAATTTTATGAGTACAAGCATCCTTCATGTAAAACCAATTTGCAAGCAATTGTGCCCAAACCGACACAGCCCAAGGTTCCCACCATGCAGCTGGAGGGGCTTGTATATACGATAAAGTTGATCAAATAAGTGTCCAGACTATATTGCTGTAGTTTTACCATTCACCCCAATTGCAGCCCTTACATTCTACCATGCCCCCTCTTCTGCAGATTGTTACCTAGGCTTGGAAAAGGGGCACGGGTTGACGAGAAGCAGAATAGTCTACTTTGTTTGGAGATGTCGTTTTGGACTCTGATCAGTTCTGGCTGTTTCCTTTCATGGGCTGACAGTTTTTCCAGGAATAAACTTTCAATCCTACTAATGAAGAACAAGTGATTAGATATATAGGTATTTAAACAGTACTAATTATTATGGTAGGTTACTCTGGTATAGACACAGATGTTTGGATGGTATGCTAATCCATGAATTACGCTTTTTTTCCTGTAAAAGATGACAAGGTCTTACTGTGGCTTATAACATCTCCTAATAACTAGAGGATGTAAGCTTGTGGCATCATCCGTGGGTTATTCCTCCAAGGAGAGAGCTAATAGCCAAATAGATTTGGGATAAACAGACATATGGCTGCCACTGCTGCACAGTATCTCCAGGCAGGTGAGGTTTAGCAGATGCTGACAGAGGTGTCTTGCTTGACTCAAGGAGACCAAAATTTGCTTTATTGGTTCAGTGGCCTTTGGTAACACTCTCTGGTATTCCAGAGACCAACTGAACACTTGCAAGTGCAATCTCAATACAATCTTCCCATGCTTACATCAGGTCTTCGACAGCAGGGCCCTACTGCCTCTCTTCCTGCAGGTATCCCAGTTTACAGGCAAGAAGCCCCCACCTCTTGGGGGGGCTTGGATCCCCTGGCCAACATCTCCTTGGCAGAATAATCCACTGCTGATAACAGAGCTCTCCTGTATTAATATATTTTGCTTATCTGCACAGCCTAAAGAGACTTTAGCACTGTATTTGTTTCTGAATAGAGAATAATCCTTTTCACAGTTACTATGTCTATTAGTCAATTAAAGAAAGCAGTTTTACCAGTTTTATAAGAAATTACCTCTGCAATAGCTCTAATTTACAGTTAGAGAATGACTTCATTGCCACCATGTTTTTCTTTTTCCTATGAAAAAGAGGTAAGGAAGTCTCTCATATTAAAACTGTGCAGCACCTAGAAGGTAAGGTTCATTAGGGCTCACTATAAACAGTTGTTACACCTATGGTCCTCAGAGGTGTTTGATGCCTGTAGCAGTCTGAGGCTTTTCTTCCTTTTAGTGTTAAGATGGCCCAACTTCTCTGCTGGTATTTCTTGGTACAACCTACACAATGCAAGGCTGTATCTTTTCTTTCTCAGCTGTTAAGTTGGTGGTGTTTTGACCTGTGGGAACATACAAATCTATTCCCATAGTTAGTTTTAAGACTAAATTGAAAGTTTTTGACAAAAAGGTTTAATATATAACTGCATCCTCCCTTTTTTATTTTAGGTTTTTATTTTTTGACCCATAAGTCTCAAAAAGGCAGTTGTAGTACACAT
Organism: Rhizomys pruinosus; assembly: GCA_009823505.1. Classification (NCBI taxonomy): domain Eukaryota; kingdom Metazoa; phylum Chordata; class Mammalia; order Rodentia; family Spalacidae; genus Rhizomys; species Rhizomys pruinosus. The sequence goes on along the minus strand of VZQC01014793.1, from coordinate 248,632 downwards.
ACCTATAGGCAGGAATCAAGGTGTAAATTTCATTAAATTTATCCAAGATGTTTTGCGTCACTATATGTTGTTAATTTGGGAAGCAAACTTAATTACTTAAGTTAAATTATCCTGCGGGTAAAAGAGAATGTTACAAGATGATACTATATAACACAAAAATTATAGAGAACATTTGTATATGTCAATCCCAAAGGTATTGTTATATAGATTTTAAGAAAAATACCATGTAATTTTAAGTAAAACACCATGTAATTTTAAAATAAATACACATTAATAGAATATAGACCCATGTCCCTCTCCCTCCTCTCCCACCCCTCACGATTCACCATTTCAGTCAGTTTTCTGATGCAGTCTTTCTGTTGTTGTTCTTTTAATATGCATCCCTCTCCACAAGAAATATTTACGACTGGGTTATTGATGCTAGCATCCACAGATGAGGGATACCATTTGTCATTTGCTTTCTGGGACTGTGTTACTTCACTTAATATAATATCTTCTAGCTCCATCCATTTACCTGCAAAGTTCATGATGTTGTCTTTCTTTACTGCTGCATAGAACTCCATTGTGTACATTTTCTCTATCCACTCATCAGTTGAGGGGCATTTGGGTTGGTTCTAGGTTTTTGCTACTGTGAACACAGCTGCAATAAATATAGCTGTTCATGTATTTCTGCAGTAAGATGAGTCTTGTGGGTATATACCCAGGAGTGGTATGATGGGGTCAAATGGCAAGTTCATTTTGAATCTTCCAAGGGTTCTCCACACTGCTTTCCATAGTGGCTGTACAAGTTTACATTCCCACCAGCAATGGATGAGTGTTCCCCTTTACCCACCACCTCTCCAGCACTTGGTATCATTTGTTTTCTTGATCCTGGCCAGTCTTATCAGAGTGAGATGATATCTTAGAGTGGTCTTAATTTGCATTTCCCTAATCATTAGTGACCTTGAACAGTTTTTAAGATGTTTCTCAGACATCTCTAATTCCTCCTCTGTGAAGTCTCTATTCAGTTCTTTGCTCCATCTTTTGAGTGATTCATATATTTTCTTTCTTCTTTGTTTTTTGAGTAGTTTGTATACTCTGGAAATTAATGCTTTGTCAGATGTATCTACAGTGAAGGTTTCCTCCCACTCTGTGGGTTTTCTCTTTACTTCCTTGATTGTATCTTTTGATGTACAGAAGCTTTCGAGTTTAATGAGGTCCCATTTGTCAATTGTCGATCTTATTTCTTATGCAGCTGCTGTCTGATTTAGGAAGTCTTTTCCTACTCCTATGTCTTGTAGTCCACTGTCAAGTTTCTCTTCTATCACCTCCAGAGATCTGGGTTTCACGTTGAGGTCTTCGATCCATCTAGAGTTGACTTTTGTACAGGGTGAGAGGTAGGGGTTTAATTTCATTCTTCTACAGGTGGTGATCCAGTTTTGCCAACACCACTTGCTGAGATGCTGTCTTTCCTCCCTTGTGTCTTCTTGGCCCCCTTGTCAAATATGAGGTGGCTGAAATTGTATGAGCTCAGGTTTGGATCTTCAGTTTTATTCCATTGGTCAACTGTGCTGTTTTTGTGCCAGTACCAAGCTGTTTTTATGACTATATCCCTGTAGTATAGTTTGAAGTCAGGTATAGAGATCCTCCCTGTATTGCTCTTTTCGCTCAGGGCTGCTTTGGATATTAGGGGTCTTTTGTTTTCCAAATAAAACTGAGGATTTTTTTTCCAAGCCTGTGAAGAAGCTCTTGGGGATTTTGATTGGGATTGCATTAAATCTGTCCAAGTGTTTGGGTAGAATGGATATTTTTACTATATTTATTTTCCCAATCCATGAGCATGGGAGGTTTGTCCATCTTCTGATGTTTTCCTCAATTTCCTTCTT
>VZQC01014793.1:213952-245750 GCA_009823505.1 Rhizomys pruinosus | reverse complement strand
TTGTCTATTTTTAGTTTGGGGAAATTTTCATCTATTATTCTGTTGGAGATCTGATCAATAGTATTCTCTTGGGATTCTTCTCCTTCCTCTATTCCTATGATGTGGAAGTTTGATCTTTTCATAGTGTCCCATATTTCTTGGTTGTTCCACTTTTATGTATTTTTAAATTTTTCATATTCTTTATTTGAGCTTTTTAGTTGCTCTGTGTTATCTTCCAGATCTGATATTCTTTGTTCTGCTTCCTCCGTTCTATTTCTGAGGCTTTTTCCTTTCTTTCTTCTTGATTGGATGAGTGTTCTATTTCCTTTTTCATTGCATCCTGTGATTTCTTTAGTATTTCCATTTCCTTTTTGAGCTTCTCAATCTCATCTTGGTGCTCCTTACTTCGTTGATTGGCTTCCTTTTTCAGTGTTTCTACTTCCTTTTGGAGTTTTTTTTTTTCTCCCTCTAGTTCTTTCTGGTTTTTCAATCTGTTCCTTTAGTTCTTTCTGAAGTTTGTCATTGTATCCCTTTAGGTCCTTTTTTGAGTTTTTCATTGTCTCTCTTTAGTTCTCTGAATTCTTCTTTATTTTCTTTAAGTTCTCTGCATAGGTCTGCAATTATTCCTCTAAGATCTGTTTCTTGGGTCACCTCCAGGGGGATCCCATTGTAGCTATCTCCTACAGGGTTGGTAGAGCTTGGTGGGGAATTATCCTGTACCTTTCCCATGTTGTCCCTTTATTGTATCCGTGGAATGTGGGTTTCCCTTTTGTGATTCAAATCACAAATGTCTTTTCACTGTGTTGAAGGCTTGCTTTGCTTGCCTCCTTCAGGTGCCCCTTTTTATCCCCCTCCTTGTTTATGGAGTGTTAACTTGTCTAGGTTTCAGGCTTTCAATTTTGTTAATATATTGGATATTGGAAGTCTAAGTCACTATTCCCTTCCTGTTTTGAAGGTTCTCCCAAAAAATCCACTTGGATACTCTCTGTCCTCAATTCCAGTTGTGGGGGTGGGGGGGAATGCCTGACTTTCCTGTCTAGAGTGGCGCTGGGCTCCTACCTTAGCAAGCAAGGCTCAAAACTGAGCACCCCACACAAGAACGTGCTCACTATGGCGCCAAAGCTTCTGCTGGCTGCCGAGATTTAAAATTTTATAGCCTTTTAGCACACTTTTCATTTACATCATTTGTTAATCTCCTCTACACCAGGATTATTCTATTACTTCTAGTACAAAGAGAATTCTTTTTTTTTTAAGAGAATTCTTTTTGATGGAAAATGGGATTGTGTGGTTCTCTCTGCCCATCAATTACTAGAGATCCAGATAGTCTATGCAGAAAATCAGATCCTTCTCTCAGCTTCCTCAGAACACATAGGAGAAAGTCCTTAATGTAGCATGGCCAGTGTTGTGGGGAGACTGCATGTCTGTAAAGAACCTATACATTCATCGCTTCTTCATGTGAGGGGATGGCTGTCCTTTGACTGAAAAACCTATTGGGGGTTCTACATCACTTTCTTGCATATTTCACACCTCTGCAACAGGCTATCCCCTCCCACTTTCCCTCCCTTACATGTAATACAAACTTAAAAGTTAATCTAATGGGGCTGGAGAGGTGACTCAGAGGTTGAGAGTACTTATGCTCTTGCAGAGGACCCAGTTTCAGTTAGCAAAATCCACATGGAGGCTCACAACCATCTGTAGCTCCATTTCCAAAGGATTGGGCCCCTCTTCTTGCCTACACAGATACCAGGCACCATGTGATACACATGCATTCATGAAGGCCAACACTCAGAAACATAAAATAAAAATATAATTAAAGCAATCTTACTTTTATCATTTTCCTCAACATTTATTATTTTACCTTTTACATTTATCATTTTTCATTGTGTTTTCTTCTTTTAGCAACTCATTTTTGTGGTTTATTTTTTTAATATATATTCTGTACAAGATTATCAAATCTAGACCTGTGTTCCCCACCCTATGCCCCCACCCCATCAGAGCTCATGTATTCTGCCAAACATGCTTTTCATCTCTTTCTCAGTCTTTCTCAATATTCTCCATGTGGAAGTTGACTGTTTTGAGCAGAAGTTCACTGTTTCATTCAGTTCTTTGATGCAGTCCTTTCTGTTGTTGTTGTCATTGTTGTTGTTTTTGTTGTTGTTTCCAATATGCATCACTCCCAACTGCTTGGACAAAAGCTCAAGGGGCCATGTACAAGAAATACTTACAACTAGGTAATGGGCACTAGCATCCACAGATGAAGGATACCATTCGTCGTTTGTTTTTCTGGGACTGTGTTACTTCACTCAGCATGATGTCTTCTAGCTCCGGCCATTTTCCTGCAAAGCTCGTGATGTCATCTTTCTTTACCGCTGTATAGAACTCCATTGTGTAGATGTACCACATTTTCTCTATCCACGCGTCATTTGAGGGGCATTTGAGTTGGTTCCAGCTCCTTGCTATTGTGAAGAGAGCTGTGCTTCAGGAGTTGGGAGATCTCCCGCAACTCATTTTTATAGTGTCTTTCTGAAACACTGAATTTAGAATCAAAATTAAATGCTCCTTTTCAAGCCTTTTCATGGGCTCACATAAACACTATTTAACATCTAAGGTTTCTTGAGCCACCAAGAGCTGAAAAGGAAATAATTGAACTGGGGATACACACAGCCCCAGAGCAGGAGTCGTGGCACACGCAGAACGTTTTCAAACATAATGAAGAGTGTCAGTAAAACTAGCATGGTATTAGGCTAAGGTCAGTGAGTTAGAGGCCACCCTAGGCTACACGAAAGACTCTGGCACAAAAGAAAAAGAGGGAGTCCTGGAGAAAGCTCAGTGAGTAAAAGTGCTTCCCCTGCAAGCCTGGTAGCCGGGGTTCAGAATTTCAGAATGAATAAATAGAGGGATGTGGCAGTGCAGATCTATTAGTCTAGCCATGCCACATGGAGACAGGAGATAGAGACAGAAGAATGGTCTGGAAGCTTATGGACCAACTACATTAGAGTCCACAGCAAAACAGCAGGAACAAGATGAAACAGAGAACGAACAAGTGGAAGGGGAGAACCAACTCTGGAAAGCTGTCCTCTGAGCTCCACAAGCGCACCAGGTATGCACATGTATGTATGTGCCAGCACACACCCAAGTACACACATAAAATAAATAAAATCACCTGTGAAATAAATAAATACTACATTTTGTGATCCTTAGTTATTTTCATAAGAGTCACCATATAAACGTTTATTCTAGAATATAATAGAAATATTACAGGGCTGTTCTACCCTATTTTTTTCCTTCTGGGCTATAGGTACTTAAACACAGAGGGTTTCTTTACAGTGTTTCCTTACTGCATCATCACATTTCAACTAATCCACTACTTATTGTGAGCTCATTATGTCTAGATTTTTTCCCTCAGTGCAACTTCCTTTTATGATGTCTAGATTATGAGAATGTGTTTAATTTCCTTTTAATTTTTGCAATTTGCTATACTTAAATAGTATAGACCTATGATCAGTATCTTCCTTTTCTTAGTGTTTTGCCAAAGAATCTTTGGGTCTCAAGTGTTGCAACTTTATCCAGCTTGCTAAAAAGAAAACATGATTGAGAGTGTGTGTGTGTGTGTGTGTGTGTGTGTGTGTGTGTGTTGATAACAGGGATTCAAACCAGGCTTTCCTAGTGCCACTTTCCCTGCAGCTCCTTGGGTTTGATTTTTATACCTCTGAGTCAGTTTTCCCCTTCAGCGTGGCTCTGTACCATAACCAAAACAATGCAGTAAAACTTATCCACTGAGATTGTACCCCACTTTGCTCATGCCTCCCCATATACAACACCAGACATGGATTCTGAAACATTATAAATGCTCAGCAGACCATTTTAAAAGGAAACAATGAATGCCTGTCCCATGCCATGTCCTAGACTAAGTGCTTTGTGGTTCTCTCCTACAAATCACAGATGAATTTAGGATTGAAACATCATGCTTTTAAAAGTTACATCTTAAATTTCTTTTTGAATTAAATTTACATTTTTTCTAAGCTTCTGACCTCTTGACTGATGAGATTTTCAATCTTAATTTTTGGGGTGCCTCTTGCTCCTCTATTGTGTATGATAAAGCATGCTCAACTTTACGCAGAGAGCTGTTTAAGGCTCTCTTATCCATGTTTGATGCAACCCCATGTGTCCTGCACCACAGCACACAACTGAACACTTGCTAAGGATGCCTGTCCCAGCACCCACCATTCCTGCTGGAGACTTAGAGATGCATATCCCAGCTGCCAATTCCATATCTTACATTCATTCTTCATCTGAGGCTTTGTCATACCACTCCAGCTAAGGAAGCATTATCTCTCTCTGGGTCAACCCTTCTATCTCCCAACATCTCTCTGGAAATCTGTCATTCCACTTGATGGGACATTCCTAGGATGAAAGTGAGAAAAGATGTGAACCTTAGCTGTCAAAATTAGTAACTATCTTTTGCATTCCAAGAGACTATGTTGTATAAGCTGTTCCTTGAAAGGAGGGCACAAAGAACGTGGGCCACGCTGGCCCTGCAAGTCCATGGCATGTGGCCATCTGTCTCCTACACAATCTCCACTTTCTGGGTCAGAACAAAATGTGAAATGGTCTTTTGCTCCCGTTGATTTCTCTTTATATAGTCTCCCTGCTCTCAATTGCAGGGAAATATCAAACATATCCAGCCAACAGCTTGGAAGAAAAAAATCAGTCACTGTTCTCTCCACTCAGGGTGTATGCCAGCATAAGCATGCTTCCGTAATCTAACCAGTGCGCAGTACTTTGACTGGCAGTTTGATGGCCCTGTGTTATAGTTTTTTTCTCATAACCCAGTAGCCATTGATGCTACCATGAGTTTCATTTTGCCCCTCTGATGATGTGCCAGTATCACAGTATTATGTATGATACAGACTCAGACAACAAAATAATCCTGCATGCTCAAATAAATCCAAAGCACACAAATGCTGAACCTTTAACATAATCTTTCTCCTGAAATAATGCTCTTAGAGCAATGAAATTAATCCAATGTTTAGGATTTTGAGCCAAAATATGTAGTCCATGAAGCCAGTGGCTAATGATACAGGGGGTATTTTGTGTTTTGTTGTTGAGACAGAGTCTTCCTGTAGCCCCAACTGACCAGGAACTCACTATGTAGAGCAGGCTGGCCCCTCTTGCATATAATCTTTTACTTCATGTGCCACCATGCCTGGCATATTGAATATATTTTTAAACACAAACATTTCATTACTTAAAACAATAATCAAAGCCTCAATTTTGATGGTTAAAGTTTTGACAACTTTGCAAAGACAAAGGGACATGGAAGAGTGTGCACCAACCAAGGCCATTATGAATTAACTATGTCTCATGCCCAAGTCACTTATTCTGTCTACATGAGCTGGACGGTCTGTAAAAGTCCAAGTCCATCCAGTCAGATGCTGTCTGGAGAGAGAGAGAGAGAGAGAGAGAGAGAAATATTGTCGCCCAAGTTCACAAACTAGGCAGGAATACTTACAGAAATCACCTGAGAAATATCTATCAGCCACATTTCCACTCCCTTTATTCTGGGAAAGATTATAGACAAGCACTTTCATATTAACCAGATCCTTATACTATGGCCGAGGGAGGAAACGTGCAGTGAGTGAAAAAAAAAATGGTAAATAACATTCTCAAGCGCAATCCAAATTTTAGAATTTCAAGTCATGTGTCAGTAATGCTGAGGAAATTTCTGCTGTCTCTTATTCTGTCTCGATGTTTCCTCAGCTCATGATCTGTTTGTCATTAAGTTTTTATTTTTCAACATATAGAAATCCTCTGAGGTGAGTACCAGCAACTTTGGTAATAGTATGTACCAGAGGTTTCTATTAAGAGAAGCTCTGGGTGCTGCTGTTAAGAATTTAAGTAATCTGAGATAAGATGTCCTCCCTCATTAGCTCCTTCTACCTCTAGGTTTAGAACAGTATGAATAGTCTCCAGCCTCACTCTAAAATCCATTCAAAATTGCCTTACATACAGTAAGGCAACTAAATTTGAAGTTTTAAAATAAGACAATCCTTGCAGGGAAGGAAAATCAGCCACTTATCAGTAGAGTTCCATGCAGCTCATTGGAAATTCAGAATTTGGAACACAAATTTAGAGTATTGAACACGACATTATTCATTGCCTGGCACAGAGTCATGCAAGGCACTTAGCCAAACAAGCTATCTCTCTACTTACAGGTGAAACAACGGTTTGGAGAATCTTAAAAATTTGAAAACATTCATAAATCAAAATAGGAGGTTTTTCTAAGGGGGAAATAAGCACTCTGCCAAGTTAAACAAACTAAAGAAGAAAACAAACCCGCCGTTAAAATGGTTTTCATGACAGACACTTACACTTCTTCAAACAATATCAATTAGTGTCTTTAGAACAGACTTCCCAAAGATGATGTTTCAATCAGCATATTTGCTAGATGTAAAGAGCTTTCTTGCATTGTTTTGGGCTGAAGAAAATAAAGAAGCAGTAGCTTTACTGACTGGTAGAGCTCAGAACTTAGGTGAGGAATATCGAAATACGAACTGACCTAAAATTGGAACATTTCTACAGCCTCTAATAAAACATCTCCCCCTGTCTATCAACAAGAGGACTTCTTTTTTTTTTTTTAAATTAGTTTTTATTGATGCTTTGTGCATTTCATACATTTTTTCCCATTCAGTTCAGGCTTATTTCCCTTTCCCTCCCCCCCCACCCCCACCCCATCCCAGATCATGCATTTTGCCATAACTGTCCTGCATCTTTCTCTCAGTTTTTTTTTTCATTTTTAGCTATAAGTGATAATCCATGAGTACAAGCATCCTTCATGCAAAACCTATCTGCAGGCTGTTGTGTCCAAACACCTACAGCCCCACCATCCAGTGGGGGGTGACAGGTTGTTTGTTCAATCAAGTTGATCAAATGAGTGTCCAGACTACATTGCTGTAGTTTCACCATTCACCCCAATCGCAGCCCTTACATTCTACCACGCCCCCTCTTCCGCAGGTTGTTCCCTAGGCTTAGAAAAGGGGCACAGGTAGATGAGAGGTAAAACAGTCCACTCTCTCTGGAGCTGTTGACTTGGACTCTGGTCAATTCTGGCTGTTTCCTTTCATGGGCTGACAGTTTGTCCAGGAATAACCTTTCGATCCTACTAATGAAGAACAAGCAATTAGATATATAGGTATTTAAGCAGCACTAATAGTTATGGTAGGTTACTTTAGCATAGACACATGTTTGGATATGTTAATCCATGAATTACAATTTTCCCCCCTGTTAAATATGACAGGGTCTTACTGTGGCTTATAACATCTCCTAACCTGTAGAGGATGTAAGCTTGTGGCATCAGCCATGGGTTATTTCTCCAAGGGGAGAGCCAATAGCCAATTAGATTTGGGATATACAGGCACATGGCTGCCTCTGCTGCACAGTATTTCCAGGCAGGTGAGGTGTAGCTGGTGCTGACAGTGGAGTCTTGCTTGACTCAGGGAGACCCATATTTGCTTTATTGGTTTAGTGGCCTTTGGTAACACTCTCTGGCATTCCAGAGGCCATCTGTACACTTGCATGTATGGTCTCAATACATCCCTCCCATGTTAACGTCAGGTCTTCGGCAGCAGGGTCTTATTGCCTCTCCTCCTGTAGGTATCCCAACTTAGAGGCAAGGAGCCCTTACCTTTTGTGGGGCCTTGGATCCCCTGGCCAACATCCACCTGGTAGAACAATCCATTGCTGATGTCAGAGCTCCTGTATTAATATATTTTGCCTGAGTGCATAGCCCTAGGACTTTAGTATTATATTTGGTTCTGAACAGAGAGTAATCCCTTCCACAGTTCCCATGTCTAGTAGTAACAAGAGGACTTCTTAAATGCATGAAGTCTTAGTGTCATGTACACTTTTCCTGTATCCAAAGTCATTTTGGCTTAAGAGTAGCCAAATGTTTTCCTTGTTTGCTAAGGAATATTCTGTCATCTGGCTGTCAATAAAATGAGGGAAACTATATGGAACCCAAGACAAATTCTTCCTTGATGAGTCAGTTACTGAGCTACCTATCATTTGGTAACCAAAGCTTAGGCAGGGAGGCAGACCATGAGAATTAACTTAATCCTGAGCATAAGGAGTTGGAGAATAAGAACCAAGAAGTGTCACAGGAAGCCTTCTGGTCTGGGACCCTGGGAGACTTTTAAACTTGGTGTATAGAAAGCTCTAGAGTGGCCAGTTAGAAGATGCAACTGAGATTGTATTGGCAGGGGGGTAGCATTCTGAGTGAGTTCTGTAAATATGCAAAAGATGCAAAAGATGCAACATTTAAAATAAATAAGTAAATAAAACAAAACCCAGTGTGATGGAGCACGCCTTTAATCTCAGCACACAAGAGGCAAACACAGGCAGATCTCTATGAGATTGAGGTCAGCCTGGTCTACATAGCACATCCCAAACAAGTTAGGGCTATAGGATGACTTGTTTAAACCAAAACATCAAAAACAACAACAAAAGCAGGTTTTGTTCTTGCTGTTGCTAGTTGTATCTGTTTCCTTGACTGTCCCATTACGGAAAGTCTGGATGGTGCAGGATACTGGGTTTTATTCAAGCCACATCTATACTAAAAACTAACTCATCCATGTCCAAAACCAGAATTCTAATTCTGAATACTCAACAAAGTGTCCATAGAATAAAGGCACTAAGATCCTTCTTTAGTGGCAGTAAAGCCAGCTGAAGAAGAGGCAACGTTCAGCCTCACATTTGAGTTTGTTATCTGAGCACACAGGTCAACATGGGATTTGATTAGAAAAGAACCATTACTATAGCTATTTTCGACTTTCTGAAAGATTGTGATAGTGGTACCATTTTAGAAAAAAATACAGTTTTCCTTTAAAATCGTTCATTATTAGAAATAAAATATAGCATTTCTAATCATCTGATCAGGGTGCCATGTTCTCAGTGAAAACAAAATCTATTTCTGAAAAAGAGTAGCCAGGCATGGGTCTCATGCTTTTCACATTTTTCTTAAAAGAAAATACAAATTAGCTCAACTTGTCCTATTCATAATCTCTATGGGAGATGCTGCTGCTTGTTCCAAAGGGTAGCCTCTTTGCTACTCAACAAGGCTACATGTAGGCTTGCATCCTTGCAGTGCATTATATGGATTGACCTTGAACCTCCACTAGGTGATTCAGCCTGTCCACGATGCTCCAAGCTACAGCATAGTGGTTACCTTGACACTTCTTTGCTCTCTTCTTAAGAAATACTTTTCCTTCTCTCAACCAAAGCTCATTTCTTTCTTCCCTCTGTGAAACACAACCTCCAATAGCTTCCCAAAGAAATAGTGCTAATTCTCTATGCTTTGGGCATTTGTGACCCTTTGTGTTCATGGACCTGATGGGGTTAACTAATGAGCATTGAGAAATTCATTAGTATTCTCTCTATTTCTTGTTCCACTATGTGCCCTGAGCCTTAAGAGTAGAAATATTGTTATAGATATGTCACATAGGGTTGGGCATTTCAACAGACACTTAAACTCTGTGTGTGACCAGTTTTGAAACTCTGTAATAGTGTCTGTCTATTGCAAAAGAAGCAGAGACCATTGCAGAAGAGGGGACAGAAAAATGGTAAGAGCCAGGGGAGGTGATGCCAGACCATATGGAAATAGAGTTTTAAGGGCTCCTGGGACCTTGCTCATATAAATTTATAGCAATGTTGTCAGCATGCACAAGACCTGTTCAAAGTCCAGCAGACAAAAATTCAGCATAGAATTGTACTAAAGAGCAACAGGCCCCAATCTTTGCCAAAGAACTGTTAGGCAGCTGATTACTACCGAGTGAAGAAGACCTGATCTTCTTTAAGGGAGTGTCTAGATAGGCTGACTAGACCCCAGTGGATTAACTTGCACTGAGGGATGTCTAGGTTGACTCCATAAGCTTTAACATAAATAACAGAATGTGTGAAATCCAGTGTTGTGTATAAAATACAAAAAATCAATAAAATTATACAAAAAAAGAAATAGTATTAAGCTTTGTTTTTGAAACTTTGCTTGACTAGATTTTTTTATATTCTATGGTGACAACTGACAGTTTTAGTGAGTAGGAATTTCTAGAGTGGGAATTTGTTTTTTCTCAGGATTCTGAAGATCTAGTCTGATGATCTGATTGCCACCAAGCTTACACGGTAGATGGATGCTGCAAAGACTGAAGTCATTTCTGTCTCTGCTCCTTCCTTTGTTCATGATCCTGTGATCTAATCAAGCACATTCCTGTCTAGAATCTTCTTAGGATTTGCTCTTTGCCTCTGCTGTTCTGAATTTTAAGGAATAATGTTCTGAGCATTTATATTTGTACGAGGCACTTTACAAAATGGTGAAGACGTGGTATGATCTAGAAACCATTATTCTTTCGTAAAATTTTTATTGAGTTTCTGTGTATTTCAAACAGAACACGTCATTATTATCCCCCCCCCACTGGCACCATCCTATTAACACACACACACCCCCAGGAATTCGTACATTCTATTATTTGTATTAGGACCCATCTTGTCAAGTTAGTGCCCCCAGACATTCCTCAGTTCAAGTTCATTCACTGAGGTCTAAAGCTCATGGAGCATAGAACAAAAGGTAAAGAAGACACCAATGAATTTCTCAATTCTCATTAGTAAAGGTCCGACATGCAACAGAGAGCCAGAAACACAAACCAAAGCCTAGAGAGTAAGAGTCTGCAGAGTGTGTGTTGTTGAACAGGACTACTATGCTAAAATTCACCCACCCAGGACTCAGGGACCATTTCGGAAGAGGGGGTTGAAAGACTGTAAGAGCCTGGGAGGAGACATGGTCACATGGAAATAGAGTCCTACAGGCTCCTGAGACCTTGCCCACATGAACCTATAGCAGTGGTGTCAGCGTGCACACAAGACCCATGCAAACTCAAGCAGACAAAACCCAGCACAGAACTGTGGAAATGGGCAATAAGACCCAATCTTGGTTGAAGAAATATGGGCAGCTGATTACTGCTGGGTGAGGAAGAACTGATTTTCTTAAAGGGAAGGGACTAATATTCTTTTTTTTAAATGAAGATTAGACTCTTTTTTAAAGATTTTTTAAAAATTTTTATTTATTTTCATATGTGTATGAATGTACTGTCTGTATGCAGGTCTGTGCACCCATGTTGTGCAATGCCGAGGAGGTCAGAAGAGGGTGTCAGATTCCCCTGGAACTAGAGTTAAAGACAGTTCTCAGCTGCCATGTGGGTGCTGGGGATCAAACCCCGGTCCTCTGCAAGAGCAGTTGGCTCTCTTAACCACTAGGCCATCTCTCCAGCCCCAGGACTAATATTCTTTTAGTTCTAGAAAATGTGTTTTTATTGCCTCTATACTAATTGATTTTTCTTTCCTATCATTTTCCTCACATATTAAAAGGTGACCTCTTTCTCCTTCCCTTCTCCATGCTACCTTACTTTATCTCTCTATTATTACCTTCTTTTTTGTCTAGTCTTTCTACCTTCTCTCTTTTAAATCTGAGAATCTTTGATCTTTTAGTTTACTTTCCATTTCTCCTGTAATTTGGATTGGGGAGGGGGGCAGTGTTTTTGTTGTTGCTGTTCCTGCCTTGAAAGAGTTTTCCTGTAGCCCCAACTGGTCTGGAACGCATTATATAAACCAGGCTGGCCTAAATCTCATAGAGTCCATCTGCCTCTGCCTCTCCCTCTGCCTCCGGAGTGCTGGAATTAAAGGTTTGCACCACCGTGACTGGCCATCATTCCTATAATGTTTTTTTCTTTTTATATTTGACTTACTTCTGGAAGATTTTTTCAACCATACCACTCATCTCCTATGTTGAACTTATAATATCTGCTAGATTCTACTTTTAAAAAAAGTTCTAAAAGCTCTTTTCCAAACACTGAATAATATGCATAGTGTCCTGATTGCATGTCATGTTGCAGTAACTTCTCTTACCTCTATTTGGAATACAAAATGTGGTATCTAATATGCCTTCAACTCTTATTTAATCTCCAATTGTCTGTCTCCTTCCTTTGCTTGTTTTTGTTTGCTTTTATTGATGACTTTTATGTTAGAGCCTTATCTCTTGTTCCATTGCATTTTCAGTAAAGTATTTAAGAACTTATTGAAAAATATCTCTGTACATAAGTGGGGCTTGTCAAATAGTGAATTTGGTAAAGGAAATAATGAAGGGTATTTGCCTGACTGCTAGGTTTGTGAAAAATCTCACACGCATGGCTTCTTTTCTCAGAGAAGAACTCCCGTCTCTTCTTCCAGACGCTGTTAGTACCACGCGAGGTGAACACAGAGAAAGGATCTGAGGCTTCTTCTTCAGCATGAAGCCTTCACTTAATCCCCTTGTGTTCATGTGACATCTACCCTCCCTCTTCTCTGCCTAATGGCACAGATTCTACACCCTCTGGGGCATCATTCCCAGAAACTGAATCTCTAGTTTTTGGCTTGAATAATGGAGGAAATATAAAGGGTCTTATCATTTGATTTAAAACCATAACCAAGCCAGCACTGAACTCATGCCTCTATTCTTACCTTAAAAAAATGCAGACTACCCCCAATTCCTGACTCTGGGAAGGATATAAAGTGAGTTATATATAGCCCCTTTTGGCTTTAATACTACGTCTGCAAACACTTAGCCGTCAGCCTTTTTCTGTTTAACCTTGTCTTTTGCCATTTACTTAGCTGTTTTGGAACTTTCAACTCTGGAGACATGACTCGTCTTCTGTCATCTCCTCTCACAGACTTTTTGTGTTATGTATTTATGTCTTTCCTACAATTTATTACTTTGTACAGAAAATAGAAATAAACACAAGTGGTCACCCTTCTATTTTAAATTGAAAATTTGGAGTCATTTTTTAATAATTATATCCTCTAACAATTCAGTTATTACAGAACCCAGAGTTATATCATGGTGATCCTTATGAGGCCACACTGTATTCAAGAATTTAGTTCCTATGTACAGCTCTAATAGATATTGCCAATACAGCTACTGCAATTTGTAACAATGTCTTCTGTGGGTACTGTTAAAGATGTCAATGAGGTCAGGTTTATATAGATGCTACATAAACTTTAAAGTTTGTTAATCATCATAATCACCACCATCACCTTCATAGGTAAAAATTAAACTTGAATCCTCTCTCTGACAATTCTAAACTGAACTCATAACCTGACTTTTCCCTCAGACACCATATCCCAGTAACAGAAGAAAAAGCATTTATTTGCCAATGAAAGAAATGACAAATTACATAGTATCACAATTGCTAGCCAAAATACCTAAATGCAACCTTAAGCTGGATGTGGTAATACATTACTCTAATCCCAGCACTCAGAATAAGGCTGAGGCAGAAGCACTGTGAGACTGAGGAAACACAGTCCACTGTGGTCAGTTCTGGTTTATCTAACAGAGTGAGACCTTGTCTCAATAAAACTAAATAAATATTACCATGCTTTCCTTTATCTTGATACACTCAGTAGTCATCCCATCAGTCAGAACATTCACTGCCACCTCATTTCATTTTGCTTGACTAACTTATCAAGTGCTTTGTCTCAATCTATTAAAAACCACGATCAGAATACTAGCAGCAGCTAACTTTATGAGTGCTTAAAAACAGCCATGTGCATTATTCTTTGTAAACACAGTCACGTGTCAGTGAACAGCAGGCAATGCGCTCTGAGAGTTGCCTCACTGTGATTTTCCCATTGTGTATGTTATGTAGTACGTGGCTGCGTGATCTCATTTTCCATTTGAAGCAAACCTATAAGGAAGACAACCCTGCTGCCCCCAAGTCACAGATGTTTAAATGTGGAGGCATACTTTGTATAGCACTTTATCAATTCATTCCCTAATGTTTCAGGTCCATTTGAGTCACCTCTCCTCTAATTCCTTGAGTAGGATAAACCCAGATCCACAGCTCTTTGGGAGAAACTTCTTAGCCTCTTGGACTCTTTTTTATTGAATGCACAGGACAACAGCTGTTACCACACATTGCTTGGGTGAAGATCAAATAGGTTAATATCTGTGAAGTACTTTAAATAGAATCTCCCAGCATTAAGTAGTAAATAAATGCTATTGCTAACTTCCCAGAGTTGTTGGTACATCTCCTAGATTAACAGTTATGACATCCTAGCAGAATCAGTGTTGTATATGTGTTTTTCAAAATATATTGGATTGGGGATTTTTTTGTCTTTTTTGAGACAGAGTCTCCCTTTAGTCCCAGCTGGCCTGGAGCTCACTATGTAGAGACCAGGCAGGCCAAAATATATTGGTTTTATAATAAAAGTACACACATTCTTCCCAACACATGAAAAACTTAGAAGCAAATTATGTTGCAGTTTAAATGACAGTGTCAACGTTTCTTGGTCTTGAGACCATGGTCACAAAGCCCACAAAGGGCTTCTTTTGAGTCCCTTTTTCCCTTGCAGTATGTTTATGTGGAATTGTTGCTGCTGCTTCCTCGGCAATAGGACTCCTTATCTCCCATGGGCCTATGAGCCCAGACAGGGAGGGATAACCACTACTACTATGCTGCTTGGTTCTGTGCAGCACCACTCAGAACAGTACCTACACTGTAAAAGGTGCTTCATAATGTTGGATGAAAGGGTCTACCACTCAACAAAGGCTGCTGGCCACTGAACTCCTCTGGGTGAGTTTCACACATCCAAAAAATAGGTAAGTTAGATTACTCACTCAGCTCCCAGGAGAACTATCATCACAGTTTATGGCAAAGACAGATTCTATAACAAGGCTGACTCATAATGGCCAGCTACAAAATGGTTTCATGATTTTCTAATCCTGGATGAGCTGATAAATTCCTGAGTTTCAATCACCAAATAGGTTAGTGAGAAAGTCAAATGAGCTCATGGACATGTAAACACTCCGTAAACTAGAAGCTGCTCTAAAGGGTTACTATGGAAGAACTCTCCCAGGCCATATCAATCTGAAAGTACAGTTGGAGTATTAGTTTAATAAACCTGTCATTCTCTGGGGTGTTTTGTGAACTGTTGCCTTCTCTACAATCCTAAGTGCCTGTTAGATTCCTTGTGGATGACGAATAAATGAATAAATGTAGATTATGTGAGTCATAGGGTGGGGGGTGGGGGGTGAGGCAGGAAGCGCTGTCCCCAAGTTTCCAGAAGACAAAGAGAACTGGAATCCTCAGAAAAGTTTTGGAACTCCCCAAAATGCATAAAGTCAGCTACAGAAACCGTAAACCGAAGTGATGATTCTGTCTATGCAGCAATGATACAAGGGGAAAAATTCAATTTATTTAATAAGATAGAAAATAAAGAACACTGAGTTTCAAGGTCTCTAGACTAGTGAACACTCCTCCACCAATCTCCTTAATTGTTTCCTTATCAATTCATTTATTTATTCTACAAATATGGAAGATATGTACCATCTACAACGTGCCAGGCTCTATGCTTTGTACTTTGCAAAAAGAAACTCAATATATTCTCTCAGAAATTGCAGCTGGAGGGATTGGTCATTAGCCACCCCTTTGGTTCTCAGTTGGAATAAAACTACTTTCTTACCCCAATATTGTTTCATTAAATAAACAAAGGAAACTGGATTTCTTATACAGAGATCTTGTACTGATGTCTGTGTTTAATCTTCAACATATTTATTTAGTTATTTCATGTGTGCATGTGCATGTGTGTGGTGTGTGTGTGTGTGTGTGTGTGTGTGTACATGTACAGCCTCCGTTTGGAGGTCAGAAGACAACTTGCTGGAGTTAGTACATTTCTTCTACCACATGGATCCCAGGGATGAATCTCAGATCCCCAGGCTTGGCAGGAAGCACCTTTACCAACCAAGCCATCTCACTGACCTGACCAAAATGTACTAATGTATACCTTCTTTTATTTTTTTTTAATTTATTATTTTTATGTGTATGAGTGTACTGTCTGCATGTAGGTTGGTGCACCCATGTCGTGCAATGCCGTGGAGGTCAGAAGAGGGTGTCAGATTCCCCTGGAACTGGAGTTAAAGATGGTTCTTTTTTTTTTCTGTATGTGTATGAATGTACTGTCTGCATGCAGGTTTGTGCACCCGTGTTGTGCAATGCCGCGGTCAGAAGAGGGTCTCGGATTCCCCTGGAACTGGAGTTCTCCTGGAATTGGAGTTTCAGACGGTTCTCGGCCACCATGTGGGTGCTGGGGATCGAACCCGGGTCCTCTGTAAGAGCAGTTGGTGCTCTTAACCGCTAGGCCATCTCTCCAGCCCCTAAAGTTGGTTCTTAGCTGCCATGTGGGTGCCGGGAATCGAACCTGGGTCCTCTGCAAGAGTAGTCGGCACTCTTGACCACTGAGCCATCCCTCCAGCCCACTAAAGTATATCTTCTACTTGAGACATTATTTCTTTGGGGGGGAGGAGGATAGGGGTAAGTTCTGGTACCAAGGATAAAAATTTCTAATATAAAAACATATAAAAAATAAGTTTTTCTGGTTTAAGTTCTGCCTTCATTAAAAGAACTTATAGCAAGAAATGGCCATAAGCACTATAGCAGAAACTTGACCCTTAGCTAAGGAAGAAGCTATCAGCATTGATGGTAAAGAATAGAAATGGGTAGCCGAGCATCTTAGAAAACTTCATTTCCCAGAGACTGATTGATCGGGCATCAAGTTGCTTCATGACAGAAGTATAAGTAAGATCATTTTTCTTGTGCTTTTCAGCTTTATAGGTGAGTAGAGACTAATTGAAATAGATACTAGCTGTTTAGAAAATATAAAATAGAAAGAATGGATTTGCTCTTTTCCTGTTTGTGCTAGTATTGCAAAGATTGGAATAGCACCTGCACACCACTTCAGCAATATTGGATGCTTTTGTGTATGACAGCACCAGGTACTCTACTGGGGGATGGAATTATCCAAAGTTCTACTTTCAATAAGCTTATAATTTACTAAGAAACCAGAGATAATAGTAAGCCACTGCCTAATAAACCCTTACCATGTGCCAAACACAATAAACAATCTTATTAAATGTGCTAAATACTTTGTTTTATTTAATTCTTGTAACAATGCTAGGATGTGTGTATTAACACTATCTTCAATATACTAACACAATAACAACAAGCCAGAGCTTTTCGGAGATTAAATAATTCATCTGGGGGGCCATATCCAAATCAGAGTTGTAATTCAAACCATTCTGCCTGCTCCAAATCTGATGCCCCCTTGACCATCACTCTAAATCATGTGCTATATTTAAAAACAGATAGTAATAGTAATGGCTAAACAATCATATGTTTGCTGTAAGATGGGAATAAGATGATGCTGATTTTAACTTGGGTCATGGAAAACGTTTGCTAAAAAGGGCATTATTGTGAAGGATAACTCACTGTCCGCTAAAATATGCATTCCTATTTCCAGTTTAGACCTATAATTTAGGAGGAGTTGCCTAACAAATGAGCTTTTCCAGCCCCTGTACTGCCTGGTTGGTTTTCACAGTTTATCAAGTGGATGTGAGGAGAGGTTCTTTCTCCTTTGCAGAAATAAATGGTAAAGAGGCAGAGTGTCTTCCTTCCCTTCCTTTTCTTCCTACTGACTAGAACATCTAGGCGATTGCTGCCTATGATGAAAATGTAAACTTTTAATAAGTCACTGGCATTTTGAGGTTTACTTGTTAAAACCACTAGCATTAT
Source organism: Rhizomys pruinosus (assembly GCA_009823505.1). NCBI lineage: Eukaryota > Metazoa > Chordata > Mammalia > Rodentia > Spalacidae > Rhizomys > Rhizomys pruinosus. The sequence continues at coordinate 228,126 of VZQC01014793.1, read as the reverse complement.
CCTAACTAATATTAAAGTACTGTAAGAAAAGAGTAGAAAAAATAAGGAAAGTTACAGATGCACCGTGTGTGCAAGCACATGAATCGTGCCTGTTCTTTGGAGGATCAGTACAGGAGGGAAAGAAACTAAATACAAAGGTAACAACACTGTGAAAGACAAACACAAAGTGTGAACTCTGAATAAACAGAGAGCTCCTGCAATAAATCAGGTAAGTCATACATAGCTCATGTAAAGCTAACAAAATATATTTACTTTCCATAAGGGAAATGGGCAAGAAGAACTCTGGATCTTGGATAACAAGCTATTCTTGCTCATTCAATAAATAAGCCCATGTTTGACTGCAGTTGGAATATCTAAACATCTACACTACTGTATACACATCCAACTATACACAGGGACATGCGTGTGCACATCCACAGCCACAGAGCACTAACATGCAAACATTTAGGCATAGAAGGACATGAAGTATTGCTATGCATGTGCACTATGCACATGTCTTCATACATACTCAATATATGTGTATATTAAACATACAGTTCTTTATTAGCCAGTACTGGAAATATGTGATCTCATTCTGGCATAACTAGCCACTTGTTCAGTTCTAGAATTGTATCTGTTGGACACCTGATTTAAACATTTTCATTAGGAGATAGGGAGAGGCAGTTCCTAGGACTCCAGTACAACCCTGTGTTTTTATTGCCTTTGTGATTTCCAGTTCCTCTTCTTTGGATCCTAGAAGATAGTCAAGAATAGAAGGAGTGTTGCTCAAGGGATAATAGAAAGCACTTTTTAAAAAATTCTCTTTCCTTCCTTTTTGTCTGGCTCTTTAAACATTGCTTCCACAGTCTCCATAAACCTCCTCAGGTGGGTTCACAAGGTCCCCAGAGCTGCCAACAGATCTTCTCCTGTAAGAAACTTATGCAAAAGGCCGGCTGCTACCCAGAGAGATGTGACAGATGGTAGGATCACCGTGCCGAGCTCAGATGGCTTACCCAGGTGGAGAGGTATCAGGGAGCTGGAAACAGAGCTCTGGAAATTATTTCTGGCCTGTTTCACCTTCTCTCACTGAAAATTCCACACCCTTCTGATCTGTGCATTTTGGAGGCTGGAGAGCCCAGATGCATGCTTTGGTTTATCCCTGAAAGAGCAAATTTGTTCTCTCTGAATCACCATTTCATTGGGAGACATTATCTCCATTGCATTGTGCATTATTTGCTAGCAATCACTGATGCCTAACTCGATGTGATTTTCCTGCCTTGGTGTAACTCTAACTTGTAAATAATTGACTGAGAGCAACCTCTAACTGGCATACTTATAGGACCCTTCAAGAACTACCAACAAGTCAAAGCCCAAAAAGAATGACATGTTTGGTATGTGGCCTGAAGTCAAGACTTAGCACCTAGGCTACATGAGAGGTAGCAAGAGAATAGTGCTCAGAATCTGGGTTTTAGTTGGAGATAATCAAAAGTTTGCCTATACAATACAGCTCTTGAAGGGAGGCTTTCTTCACAAGGGAATAAGAAAGACAGCTTGACTCTGATTAGGAACGGCTTCCTGGGTACCCCAGATCTGACCTTCACCTTAGATAACAGAAATAGTAACAAATACCAATGCTCTTATCGTCACAGTTACTTAGGTCAATGTTGGCAGCCGGTCAGGTTACTACATTGAATATGTTTACTGCCAGAAGGGAGGGATTCTGTTTATCTGTTCCTTTGGGCTAGTGAGATACTGTCTACCATAGCTTTGCTGTATTCCAGGATTATAGCTTGTCACCAGCAGAAAAGACAAGTAAATAACCCACCTTCCCAGTCCTGACTGAGATGAAGCGAGCTGATGTGAAATTGGTACTTGAAGAAGTACCTTACCTCAGTAAGGCCTGTGATGTGCTCTCTCTCAAAGTGGAGTTGACATGGAATTTGAATGTCAACTATAGCACACAGGTGAGTAAATTTCAGCAATGCATTTTCAAGAAGCCTGAGGTAATCAGGGCAGAACTCTTAATCTTAGAAAAGTTAGTTATATATTATATTATATATATATATCTATATATATTATATTATTTGTCTTTTCGAGACAGTGTCTCCCTATAGGACCCAGTGGCCTGGAACTCACTCTGTAGACCAGGCTGGCCTTGAACTCAAAGAGATCCTCCTGCCTCTGCTTCCCGAGTGCTAAGTTCAGCTGAGTAAACTTCAAGTAGACAAAACTCACTATTTTCCCAGCAATGTAGCTATGTTCAATCCCAAATTTTTCAAATTCTATATACTGAAAAGTCCCTAACAAGTGATAAGATACAGATTTAGGAGTCTCCCTTGGGCTGGAGAGACAGCCTAGCAGTTAAGAGCACCAACTGCTCTTGCAGAGGACCCAGGTTCAATCCCCAGCACCCACATGGCAGCTAAGAACCATCTGTAACTCCAATTCCAGGAGAACTCCAGTTCCAGGGGAATCCGAGACCCTCTTCTGACCTCCACAGCATTGCATGATATGGGTGCACAAACCTACATTCATACACATACAAAAAAATTTTTTTAAATAATAAAATAAAATAAATAAATAAATAAATAAATAAGAGTCTCCCTGCAGAACCTCTACAAGTCTAAAGAAACCTCATAAGTCTACAGTATCATATTACATTGGAGATAAATATTGCTTGCCATGATGAAGGTGAGAAAGAGAATAAATAAATGAAATTTGCACAAAAGGAAGAAGGAAATACCTTAGACCAAATGACTAGAGGAAGAGGTAGAGAGAGAGACTCTTGTATTAATAACTTTTGAGGGAGTTATTTCAGGAGAAAGAGAGTGAGAGAGAGGAAGCAAGAACGGGGAAGGGGCTATAAAATTGGTCTCTGCGGTAGTTACCTACAGTCTTAGCCTACAGAGACTTCTAGAGAATGAATCGAATCACATAATTGGCCCCACCTGGAGGCAAGGGGTCAGTTATTTGTACCTCAGGGGGTCAGTCGTTTGGCTATGGGCTACCCTTGGAAGTGAGGCTTAAACTCTTGGCTATCTCTGTTCTAGGTAGTTTCCTTCACCAAAGAACGTTTCTATGGAAAAAATCAGCAACTCAAAAACAGGTGGTTTGGTAGGAGCAGAAGCAGCAGAAAAAGCAAGAACTAATAGCCAGCAAAGGGGAGCACAAACCACTGCAAGTTCTGAGCGTCGCTGCAGCTAAACCAGTGCTTCCCGCTGTCCACTTCTGCAGATGCCCAGCTACTAGGTGATGTCATCAGAAGACTTCTCTGTAGCTGCAGTGCTAGTTGTAAATATCACAGTTTTCCTTCTCAATTGCACTTGTTTGTTAAAATTTTTATTTTTCAAATGTTCGCTATTGAGCCATATGAACTTTTGACTTCATTGACCATGGAATGTGGCTTGCCCTTGCTGTAAACTCCAGGCAATCTATTTCCTAAAGCCAAAGATATGTTCCGTGTCTCCTCCAATCTCTCTCTCTCTCTCTCTCTCTCTCTCTCTCTCTCTCTCTCTCTCTCTCTCTCTCCCTCCCTCCCTCCCTCCCTCATTACCCTCCCTCAAATGATTTGACTACCTCCTACAAAGCTTTCTATGGTATCTCTGTCACAAAACAGCTCTTTCGTAATTTGGTTCAGAATATTGTTTTCTTTTCTTGCTTCTTCATCTTTCTGAGTTGTCAGCAAGTCTAGAATTTATCAGATGCCTTGGTTTTTATTTGGGGGGTTATGTATTTTTTTTGCAGAATAAGATAGCAGCAGACATTCCAAGGGGCGTGTTTTCCCCTGCTCTTCAAGGCCAGCTTTGTAATCTGCCTTCGGAAACCTTTATCCACATCCTCTGTCTGGTGTGCTGCTCTGCAGAATACCCCACAAACATCACTCCTAATTCTCTTTATCTTATCCTTCCTGAGAAGAGACTTTGCACTGTTCATTCTTTGTGCAGAAGGAACAATACCTCCAAGTTGCAGCTGCCACCTGGGTTTATATACATCCGTGTGCACCGAGAGTTAGAATGCTCCACTGAGAGGAAACTCAAACGCCAATGCAAAAAAGTCTGACAGAGAACCAAAAGGATCACATAATTTTTTTTCTCCAAACGTTCCCACACTCAGTGGCATCCCTTCTCCCCACAGCTGTATTAAAACACACACACTTATTCAATACAAACAGAATTACATGAAAAATCATGTGGGAAAACAGAGGGTTACTAAGAGCAACTAATACAAGTTTGGACAGCCAAGCTGACATGACATCATCTCAGCTCTAGAGGTTATCATCTGTGAACCTTTTGTAACTTCTCTGTATGAGATGTTCACATCTGTAAAAGGGATTCTTATGACATAAGATCTTGTGAAAATTGTTTTCACAAGGCTATTCACAATACCTGTATTTTAATGGATTCACTGGGGCTGGAGAGATGGCTCATCGGTTAAGAGCACCGACTGCTCTGGCAGAAGACCGGGGTTTGATTCTCAGCACCCATAAGGTGGCTAAGAACCGTCTTTAAGCTGGGTGTGGTGGTGCACACCTTTAATCCGAGCACTTGGGAGGCAGAGGCAGGAGGAGCTCCGAGTTCAAAGCCAGCCTGATCTACAGAGTGAGTTCCAGGCCAGCTGGGGCTATAAGGAGACTCTGTCTCAAAAAGTAAAAATAAATAAATAAATAAATAAATAAATAAATAAATAAATAAATAAATAAATAGAAAGAAACTGCTCACTCCATACTAAGAAACATTCTAGCCATTTTTCTTACAACAGTGAACAATTAAAACAAAATCGTTTGCTTCTTCAGAAGGCATCAGGTTCAAACCATGTCATCTGTGCATAGAATATGTAAAAGCCAAAGGTAAATAAAAATTCCAACACTAGGACCAAGGAGTTGACTATGCACATGGGAAACAGCCTCTTCTGTTGGAATGGTGAAGAAAAGCCTCTGTAAAGTTGCAGACTTTCAGTAGAAGCATGATGATGACAAAGTACCAGCAACAGGAAAATGTAAGAGGCACACTGGAGAGGTCTATACGCAAGACTGGATATTAACAAATTCTTCTCAGTACATACATTTACTGTGAATAGATGTTGACCAAGTGTTTGATCTGACTATATATTGTCTGTTTGGGCATTATCAACTTTCATTTAAAAAAACCAACAGATTCCGCTTGATCATCCCTTGAATATCATTCAATCAATTACAGGTTCTTAAGCTTTTGCAAAGCGCAGGCTGATGTTTTCCACGTCCGTGTTTTATCACCAAGCAACTGTGGCTGAATGCCATGCAGATGAATTTGACTCTGGAAAGCAAGTCCCTTCAATTATCTGTTAAATGCCTCTTTACACCCAACCTGCTGACAAAAATGAGAGCGCAAACAAATGGGATGAGTAGCAGCAAGGACACAGGAAGCCAAGAGAGCAGGGGATCTAATTGGAAGAGCACAGGAGAATGTTTAAAATAAGTTTCAAGACAGCGATAAGGATGCAGATGATGCTATCACTTGGATAGAAGAAGCTATTAAAATACACCAGGGTGTTTTCAATCACTTAATCAGAAAGCCCTTTTCCTGAGAACTGTCTTTTGTCCGTGTGCCATGAACAAACATAAATATTTTGGGCTTTCTGCATCTTCCACCCTGATAATGGGCCCTTAACTATAAGCACTTCCCACCTCAAAGAAAAAAGCTAAAAACAATGATAAAACATGAAAGACAGATATGAAGTCCCTTCCCGATGAATTATTGAGTCCCACAAATAGCTTTTAGTGCTGTTTCTTTTCTAGGCTTTTGCTTTAAAAAAAAAAAAAAAAGGATAGGATATTTTATATGATTCTTATATATAATACATGATGAATCCATAACTTAAACATGAACCTAAGAGTGGAAACCAGGCAAAACAAGCAACTTTTAAAACATTTCAGGATGATTTCTTTCAATATGTCATAAAATTGCAACCATTCATCTGTATGTAAATTTTCTTTTCACATTTAATATTTTTTAATTTCTTGAAGAAATAATTTCATAAGATGTTATGAAGTATTTAAGACTTAACTGTAAATATTGAAACCCAAAAGAAGTAGTTATACCAAGATATTTTTAAGAAAATAATTTATGTCGAAATGAAAAGTTAAAAAATTACCTATGTCAACAGCTGTTTTCTAGGAAAGACAAAAAGCTGAGTTCTTAAGTATTACAATTAAAACAAATAATCTGACAGAAGGTTCTTTTACTATTAAAAGAATAAGATTTCAAGAGATGTTTGTATTTTTATGAGATTTTAAAAACCATTTTCTGGATCCAAATGAAGATGAGTCAATCATTTGAATCATAATAAGGCAGAAATCCTCTTTTGTGTTAAATAAATAAACCAAAGTGAAATTCTACTTGGGCAAAGGTGAAATTAAGTTTAAGTGACCATATTCATGAATAAAATCACTATCAAACACAATTAAATGCATTTTTGCTACCATTATAAATGACTAAAATTTTCCATTATACCTATATTTTAATTTATAATTGGAAATTGAAATCTTGGTACTCAGATTGATCCCATCCAGAGCCTCACTTTGAAGTTTGACCTTGGAATTTGTGCAATAATATCAAGCAGACGATAAAATTACAGAGGAAATTGTGTCATAATGGCACTCCTGTAGAAATCCTGACTTGTATAGGCATGATTCTTGTATACCCGTCTGGCCTTGCTTTACATAAGGAAATAATACCCCTCTCTATTTAAACCTCATGCTACCTAAGTGTTAAAACACAAATCTGGTTTAATTAAATGGCAAGACCCAAACAGGGAGAATCAAATCAATATGAATAATATTCCTGTTTCTCTTTCCAAACAGTCCTTGAGTGGCTCTGGCATGGGAGCAGCAAGCCAGTGAGTATTGGGCACCTTGTCAGATGGAAACTCAAGGATGAAAAAGGCTCCGGCTACCATTCATGTATAAAAGAAACTTCCACCAGTCCTCTTACTGACCTCATGTGAGTTCACAGCTATAATGCACTGTTACTTACAATAACCCTGAATGAAACCTTTGAGGAATCTGATGGTCTCATTAGAAAGGTGACTTCCCAGCCTTGAGCACTATCCTCCTTGACTAATCAAACATGTTCCTAGACAACTGCACCAGGGTTTAGCACTACATTTCAAGATAATGATTGTCCAGGTGGACTTGATTTATTCTATGCCTGTTTTATCCCCTTTACTAATTCCTGCAAAATAAAGATGGCTGTGCCATAGAATTTGGAATAATTGCAATCTGAGCTGTTTATATAATGTTTCATCTGTGCCGAAGTTGGAAATCGAGTGGGGACGGGGTAGCAAGTAAGAGGAGCCATGTCCTTTGAACAGCTGTTTGGGGAAGAAATGGCCTGGTTAATAAACAAAAACAGAAAACAAAAACACCTTCTCCAGTGTTTGTCTGAAATAGAGAAATGAATCACATCAAAATCTCAAGACAATTCCAAGATGAACCAACTCGGAGAGTGAATGACCTCTTCATCTGGGTGATAAAGTTCCAGCCAAAATATTCTCTGGGCCCGAGACGTGATTCATTAGAAATATGTGCATGGTGTGGCGCTCCCCTCTCTATCTGGCAGAGTCCGGTCTGCACACTGATAAGAAGCAAATGCAAATGTCCTGATAAGAACTGAATGCAAATATTTATGATATGATATTCCCTGGGAATTATGTGCAGATAAAACAAAGTGTATTATTTTCCTGCTTCTCTTTCAGGTTTGCCAAAATGCCCTTTTTCGCTTTTGGAATTTGCATTTCTTCAAAATTGATTCGGCTTGCGTATTATGTTAAGCTATTTGTTTGCTAAGGATGGTAATTAGTTACTGTAATTACAGCAATGACAGTTGCTAAATTGTTTTTAAAGCATTACAGTGAGCCTGTGCCAGAAGATTGCAGTATTTTTTTGGATTTAGCAGAGGCTGGAAAAACTCCCACTCTAAGGCCAGCATGGGATTTTCAACTACAAAGCTGCTTTTCCTGATTGAAAATTTTTCTAAGAAATCATTAATTTGCATTGATTGCAAGTCCTAACTTTATGTTTAGGTTTAGTCACATATCACAGAAATATTAGTGATAGTGGACCTGAGTATCAAGGAGACACAAAGGGACACATCGTAAATAAAAGTGAAAGCTGATAGCACAGGAAAAATGGTGTAACTATTACTTGCAGCTTGTTAATTAAACTTTTTAGCCTGTTTTTAGATAAATTAAAAACAATTAAAAATGGTTCTCTGAAAGTCATTCCCAAACTTTTCTGAGCACTCCTAGTTGAAAGAAGTAATGTTCTTAGAAAAATGACAATTTGGCTGCACTATTTTTGACATATGGGGAGAGAGAGAGAGAGAGAGAGAGAGAGAGAGAGAGAGAGAGAATTATTTACCCAAATGATTTTCACAGATTTAGGTTAAAAGAAAATAATTCAGGAGAGAATTGAGGTATAGACCATGTCTGAGATGGAACATATGATTCATGTTTTATCTATTGTAAATCCTGTTCCCTGAGGCATCACATGTCCTAGGAATGTCTTTTAATGGTTCTTTATAAAGTTAAGGGAATTCAGGTGAGCTCCAGTTTGGTCCTGAGTCACTGATTTTTTTTTTAAGCCCAAATTAGAAAGCATACTTTTTAAAAAGTATTATTTCTATTTTACTTTTTGTGTATGAGTGTGTTGCCTTCATGTATGTAAGTGCACCATGTCATGCAATGCCCATGGAGGGTCAGAAGAGGGCGTCGGATCCTCAGGACTGAAGTTATGCACAGTTGTTTACCACCATGTCGGTGCTGGGAACCAAACCCACATCCTCAGCAAGAGCACCTAGTGGTATTAACCACTGAGCCATCTCTCCAGCACCATGAATGCATACTTTATGGTCATAGAATGTTTTTTACGTTCACGTATTCACATTCACAAATGCCTCATTAACTGAAAAAAATAGACCTCTATTTTAAATGTTGACCTACCTCTGCTGTAAGAAAGTTCACTACTATAATAAAAATAATGACCGGGGTTGGAGAGATAGCCTAGGGGTTAAGAGCGCTGACCACTCTTACAGAGGACCCGGGTTCGATCCCCAGCACCCACATGGCGGCCGAGAACCATCTGAAACTCCAATTCCAGGAGAACTCCAGTTCCAGGGGAATCCGAGACCCTCTTCTGACCTCCGCAGCATTGCACGACACGGGTGCACAAACCTGTATGCAGACAGTACATTCATGCACATACAGAAATAAATTTATTAAATAAATAAATAAATAAATAAATAAATAAATAAATAAATAAAATAATGACCAAGATAGCTAACACTAAGATCTTGCTGAATTCTAGGGACTGGGTTAAATATGCGGCATGCACACTTCAACAGCTTTCAAGGCATTGTTACCTGAATGTGGAATTCAAACCCAGGTGACCTGAGTCTAAAATTTGTGCTTTTAACTTAAGTTGATATCAGGGTTTTTTTGGTTTTTGTTTTGTTTTGTTTTCTGAGACAGGATCCCCCCAATAGTCCTAGCTATCCTGGAACTTACAGTGTAGATCAGGCTGAATTTCATCTCAAAGAGATCCATCTGCCTCTGCCTCTGCCTCTGCCTCTGCCTCCTGAGTGCTGGGATTTAAGGCATGCCCTTTACCATACCCTGCCAGGTAAGAAAATATAAAATTTTATTCCAATACAAGTAAATAAACACTACTTTCAAAACTTGGACTGGCTACTTTAATTGATACCTGGACTGAAAATTACCTACATAGTCAAGAAAATGTCAAAAATAATTTTTATCTCTTTGTTCTCCTGAGAACATATAATCATTTACTCATTATAGATGTAAATATAATTTCCTTAATGATAGCTACAGTAACATCAGGACTTGATGAGGTGAAGAGGAAAGAGTCACTTTCAAGGACTTGAGTATTTCTACTGCAAAAAGACTCAATGAATTTAGTTTCTAGATTTTTTTATCATTTGAGAAATATAAATAATGGCTTGGCATAATGGAATTCTATGATACAAATGAAACTGTTGAATGACATCTTTAGCATTCAAAATTGAATTTTGAAAATGATCTTATGTTTTGCATATTCATGCTTAAACTTCATTCTGTACAGTTAATTCATGCATAACCCCATTTATATATCTTCAATACGGGAGGCAGATGCTGAACTATATGCATACGTACATATAAGCAGAAATCAATGAAGGCTCCAGGAGTAATAACTCCGATGAACACATTCAAGTCTTCTTTATGATATCATTCCTGATATGCCCTTGCCCCTTCAACTGGGACTTTATTTCTTCTCTACTTACTCATGTGACACTATACTTTGACTTCTTACAGCAATTATTATATGATTCTTTACCTAACCCTGTACAAATCTATTCCCTTACAAAAACTTGAAACTCTATAAGGGCTGGGTATTTTTAGCTTGGAATATAACAGATTTTGTTATATAGTTAATCCCAAGTACTTAACACATGAGTAAGCACTGAACTCATCCAAACAACATAAAATTTCAATGACCCAGACAAGAAGTGTTGACTTACTCATGTGTCTACTGGACATCTAGGTCAACTATGTTCCAGGCAGTGGAACAATTGCTCTGCTGTCTCCGTCTTGTCTCAGAGAGCAAGCTAAATGACCACAGCCATCTGAAATCCAGTTTTTCCTCATGATAGGTGTCAGCAGCTGCTGGGATTAAGTGGAGATGGGTCATGTCTTTTAAGGCCCAGGCTTAGAACTGGTCATATTTGACCCATATTGTATTGTTCAAAGGAACAATACAGAGCCAAGCCCAATATTAAAATAATGAGAAGTTGATAATGGAGGAAACATTTGCTGAGCAATAATACAATCTACCATAAGTAGCAAATGTCTATATGCTAAGGCATAACTAATTACTCTTTTTTTGTATGTAAAAGCATCTGAACTATCTAGAAGAATAAGGGCAGAGCTACCTCATTATCTGGACGCCAGAAAATATTTCATAATTTCTATTACCACCTTTACTTATATAAACTTAAATAATAAGAATTTTCTTTGCAGGTTCAATATCTGCACAGTAAACTATGGTTCGACGTTTTTCTCCTCTGTGTGTCTGGAGACATGGCGGGCTCACTTTCTCTCACTTGCACACCATCCACTGGGCTGCTCTTGTTTCTTACTCCTGGTCCCCATTCCTCTTTGCTCCTATATTTCACTTCTATCCAGCCTTGGGGCTCCTCCTGTGGACTCCTCACCAAATCATTTAAAGCCAAAAGCCATATTGGAATTGCATCTTACCATCAATCAATCAAAACTGGAAAAAAAAGTTATTTCCTTAGAGGACAAATACTGGCAAATTCCCAGCTGAAGAGAAACATATGGGTTGACACCCCCACATTTCTCTAACCCCCACTCCAATCTGCAAACATATCAGAGTCAATTTAACTAAACTGTATTAGATCAAAGAAGAGCTCTGAAGAGTGTGAAGTCAGGCTTCAAATATCAGCTAAGCACAGTTTGGTTACAGAAAGAAAAGCATGCCTCCTGGAGTGAGACATCTTTCCTGTCCAGACCTTCAAAGAGTGTTATTCATACTAAGTTTATGGTACCCGCACTGGGAGCACAGTTCACAACCTCAGAGTTTCTGCCTAGTTTATAAGGAAGCTCCCTGGTCAGTATTTTTTTCCACAATGGATTTGGCATGGCTGAATACAAATTAGCTCATTAGCCAATCTTGAGCTACATTTGGTTACATGAATCCCAGAAATTTTAACATTCTCACTTAAGTTTCAAATCTAGGATGATAACTTATTTTGAGCTAGAATTTAAAATTCATTCATATTTTGTGCATTGAACTTATCTATCTAACCAAATTCCATCAAGGCAAACAAAGTTGTGCATTAATATCAAAGTATTCTTAGAAAGAGCAAACTTCAGGAGATAGATTAGTATCTATAATGACATGAAAAGACATCCAACAACTGCACATGTAGCAATAACTCTCATTCAAGTTCAAGGTCACAAAATAATGAGATGGCTCAGCCTGTAAAGGTCCTTGCCACCAACATGTTTTGAACGCTTACCGCAGACTTGGCACATCCCAGAATTCCAAAGAAGGTTTTGAAAGTGATTATTCTGAATTGTTGTATACTTTGACTTAGTCTCAAAAACATCAGGAAACAAATAGAAATCATGTGTGATGGTGTATACCTTTTACAATTGCAGAACTTCAGGAGGCTGAGGCAAAAAATATCAAGTTTGAGGCCAGCCTAAGCAACGTAGCAAGACTCTGTCTCAAAAAAATAAAAGGAAAGAAAGGAAGCAAAGAGACATGGAATAACACTCTAATTTACTCTCTTTAAAATCAAAGAAATTAGCACAAACAACAATATGCTAATAGCTAACAGGCATGAGTGCTAATTATTTAGTAAGACTTAAGTTCTACTGAAATAAAATGCCCTCAGATTTCAGGTTCTATTCTCTTAGAGCCACTGGGGTACAAGTAAGAGAAATTTCATCAGTTAATAAGATATACATCAGTAGCCTGTGAATGAATAAATATTTCTTGGATCACAGATTTTTGGTAAAGACACTTAAATTAAACCACTGTACACTTTCATAAAGCAAACCATCAGATTCTTTTGCTTCAGATTTTAGCCTATTTCGCCCTACCCTGAACTGAAAACCTCAGGCTAAGTGATGCACTAGGAAGCATTGCCTATGCTGACGTATCACTTGTGTTGATATCAACAAAAAAGAATCAAGGACACTCAGAAACAAATTGCCAGAAATAATGAATGAATATTGGGAACATGGCTCAGTGGGAGAGCATACTTGCCTAGAATCCCTCAATGAGGGTCCATTCACATTTATTAAATAGACACAGTTTTAGTATCTTAGCGCTAGTCTTTTTGATTCCTGAAATGGATGTTTATCATGTCAGTTGCTGATTTGGAGTCTACTTTATGTGTTTGAATATTTTCAAATAAAAAAAATGTGTAGATGCCAAAGAAGAAGAAGAAGAAGAAGAAGAAGAAGAAGAAGAAGAAGAAGAAGAAGAAGAAGTAAAGGAGGAGGAGGAGGAGGAGGAGGAAGGAGAATCATGAGGCAGCATCTAAATGAAAGACAGTGTGTCTGCCTTTCCAACTCAAGGCCAAACCCAAGTCCACATGTGCATTAAGCATGAAATGCTCATTAGAAGGCATTTGAAGCATCATGAGAATTCACAGACTACACTGACTCACCAACACAACTGCCTGGACCACCAAGACATAGGCTTCTCAGGCACTAGCCTCTCAGGAAAATGGACCAGCTCCATCAGCCTCTAGTCAACATAGACATTCTTTTATTCACCAAAGAAACTCAAGTTCTTATGGGAAAAATAAAACATGATTTATCTCCATTCAAATATTTCACATTTATATCATTCCAATTTCAGTACAAGCTAAAAGTACCCTGTTCGTGCAGGATTGCCTTAAAAATCCTAGTAGAAGTAGTTCTAGATATGTCTAAAGCTTAATTCTGCACAATTTTACACATTGCTCATTAGTACTCTTAACTGCCATGAGATCTGCTGTCCCTGTAAGGAGGTCAGACCTGCAAAAGCACACATAATAAGCTGTGTCTCTAGGGAGTGTGCTCTGCCCCTTCTAAAATGCTATTGAAATTTTATCCATTTTCTGGAGTTAGGCATACAGTCAGAACAGGTCCTATCATCTTTCTGACTTCTATTTTATATGTGTATGTGTATATACACATAACATATATGTGTATACTTAAATATTCAACAAAAACAGGCTAAAGAACTCCCACATTTGAGAAAGTTTCTAGAATCTGATAATCCAATAATAGTTAAAAGATCAACGTTTTTAACCGCTGCGAGAATTGACCAGAGTCCAAGTCAACAACTCCAGAGAGAGTGGACTGTTTTACCTCTCATCCACCTGTGCCCCTTTTCTAAGCCTAGGGAACAACCTGCGGAAGAGGGGGCGTGGTAGAATGTAAGGGCTGCGATTGGGGTGAATGGTGAAACTACAGCAATGTAATCTGGACACTCATTTGATCAACTTGATTGAACAAACAACCTGTCACCCCCCACTGGATGGTGGGGCTGTAGGTGTTTGGGCACAACAGCCTGCAGATAGGTTTTGCATGAAGGATGCTTGTACTCATGGATTATCACTTATAGCTAAAAATGAAAAAAAAAA
>VZQC01014793.1:142369-212369 GCA_009823505.1 Rhizomys pruinosus | reverse complement strand
GAAAAAATGAAAGAAAAATTAGTGACAAATCCAACAATCAGAAGACTGAGACAGGAGGGTCACAAGTTTGAGGCTAGCCTAGGCAGGGCTCCAGAGATGGCTCAATGGTTAAGACTTTTCTTCTAGAGGATCATAGTTTGGTTCCCAGTACCCATATAGCAACTAACAACCTTCTGTAAGTCCAGTTCCAGCAAATGCAATACACTCTCTGGCCTCTGCAGGCACTGCACACACACACACACACACACACACACACACACGCACGCACGCACACACACACACACACACACACACGCACGCACACACACACACACATACACACACACACGATGAACATGCATGCAGGTCAAACACAACATGAAATATAACAAAGACATTTTAAATGGTAAAAAAAAAAAAGAGAGAGACAGTGAACAAAGTGATATATTGATTCTGATTTGAATTTTAAAGAATGACCACACCATAATGAAACCTGGGGAGAGGGACTTGTTCTAGGCAACAGGAACAGCATAGAACATTTCAGAAACAAAAATCCTGTCTATCCTCAAAGAACCTTTTGTTTTGTTTTGTTTTGTTTTGTTTTGTTTTGTTTGGGTGTTGTTATTATTGTTGTTGTTGTTTTGAGACAGGGTGTCCCTTAGTCCCAGCTAGCCTGCAGCTCGCTCTGTAGACCAGGCTGGCCTTGAATTAACAGAGATCCTCCTGCCTCTGCCTCCTGAGTGCTGGGATTAAAGGTATGTACCACCACACTACGCCCGGCTCAATGGACCTTTTATTTTTTTTCACCAATTAATCTTTTATTTTTATCATATAACATTTTACAGAAATAAAGAACCTCTGAATATTAATCTGCAGCTACATGTCTTCTGCCTCCTTGCAAAGTAAAGATCTAAACTCTTACACAAATATAATCAGCACACAATTCTTTCTGTTGTAATTAACATTTTTTGATCCTCAAAACATTTTTGCACACAATTTTATATATACCATTTAAGTCTATGTAAGTTTATGGCAGTAATAGAAATACACCAAAATTTACCATTTCTTCGTCAATGAGATTTTTTTTTAAATATGCAAATGAAATGCTAAAAACAGCTTTTAAATTGTGGTAATTGGTTTAGATTTGATCCTAAGTACACAGGAGGATTAGCTCAGGGTTTTAAGCAGGTAACAGCAACATCTGCATTCTGAAGCACACACGATAGGTCATATATAAGCAGTGACTGAAGAGGGAAAAAGCTGATGCTGGTTGGGAAGCTCTCATCCCACAGCAATGCAGGGAAAAAGGCTTAAACTAAAGGAAACGAAAAGTGCAACTTATGAGAATGTGTGAATCGTGAAAGGAAAGACTGCTTACAGGACAATGGGTAAAGATAAAAGTATGTGTTATAAGTGATAAAAACTCAAAAAAATTTCCTATGTTTCTGCTTAGATATGAAAGAGAAATTTAAGTATAAAATAAATAGAAAAAAGTAAATTAATTAAGTACAATGGAAATAACAAATTACAGCGAAACTGAAGACTGGTTCTGTGGAAGATAACAATGAGGATAAACCTTTATGCAGGCTACTCAAAGAAAGAGAGAGAAAAAAGACACAAATTCACAGCCTCGAATATGAAAAAGGCATTATGTGTACTAAACCATGAATAATAAGTTAAAATAAAGGCATAATGAAATAAATATAAAATAATTCTGTATCTTTAATTTTAAGAAATTTGACAAGTTAGATTGATTTCTTTAGAGAGTTAAACTATAAAATGTTCCCATGTCAAATTGTCTGCACTCTGTTCACACAAGATTTGACAAATATATAATGCTTAAACATTGTCTTCATTGTTTTATGAAGTGTGAATATATTGGTTTCATATTAACCTTATGCAGGTCAAAGAACCCTTAAACATTAGACATAAAATTTTGGACTGAAACTCAAATGTGATGCGTTTGAAGTGAGCCTTCCCTCCCCTGTTCCTCCGTGCTCATTCTGTTCTAAGCAAACTGCTCTAAAACATACAGATGCTTCTTCCTGAAAACCCGCCATTCCCTCTGGAGCACTGTTCCCTACTTACCATGTGGCTGCCCCTACCCTCTTTATTTCTTTGCTCAGATATTACCAGGAAGTTGATTCCAATGACCCTATGAAAAATTTGAAACTTCCAGTCAGATCTCCTTTCCATATTAAGGACATGTTACACATATGTTATGATTACTTGTCAATTGTCTTAGTCAGCTTCATGTTTCTATAATTAACACCTGAGATAATCAACTTTTGAAGAGAACAGATTTATTTTGGTTCACAGTTTAGAGGTTTCAGTACATGATCAGTTATCCCTGTTGCTTCACAAAGCTACATCTGATGGTGTGGGCATTATTAGTGCAAAGAAATAAAGGGGGAAAATCAGAAGAGCCAAGGTCTCTCAAAATATCAATATAAAAAAAGTACACGTTGCTACATGAACAGTCAATTTTCTCCTGGAAGTATTGGAAACAGATATTTACCAACATTAAATAATCACATATGTCTGTTTTTTAATCTGGTTAAAATTTGATGATGAAAATTGGGATAATTAAATCATACCCATTGTTTACATAATCTAGAAAATAAGTCGTGCAATCTAACTATGTAGATTACTCCTTAATTCTTAACAGAGCCTTTTAAAAATGGTGACAGAATGGGTCCTGTGCATGGATGTGGGAGAGGATCTAAACTTCACTGATAATGGTGCTATGAAACTTCAAGAGCTTAATAAAAAAAAATACCTTGTCAACACTAAAAAAATGGTGGCAGCTTTTCCTGTATCCTGAAAGAATAAACTACCTGCGTGCATATATATATATATATATATATATGTGTGTGTGTGTGTGTGTGTGTGTGTGTATTTTTCTTCTCTCTCACACACACAAACATTTACAGCCACAGAAAGAAAACTGAATAGCTTGTTACCACAGAAGGTTGTGCTCTTCTTATTTAAGGTTGTGACTAGTTGAGCATGTGGGTAATGCTGAAGTTCAGAATTTGTTCTCAAAGCACCGTTTATAAGCTGAAAAGAATGGGCTCCTGGCAATGGATTCATTGGCTCTGTGAACAGAGGGGTGGATAACTCAACAACAGTATCATCAAGCTGATGGAGATGACCCTGTACAAAAGCTGAGGAGAAAGATCCATCAGTCACACTGCAAAATTAATCTCATGCAGACTGAAAATATTTTACAGGAAATGCACTAGTATTAGAAACTCTACAAATTTATTTATAAAAGAATAATGAAAAGAAAGATTTAGAAAAATTTATATCTTATATATAGTAATTTTACAAAGAATATATTGTGCTGTATAAGACTTGATGCATCGAAAAGAACCGACCTCATGCAAGTATGCTCTCTAACCATAGTGGTGTTAAATAGCAATCAACAACAGAAGGAAATTTGGCAATGCACAAATATTTGGAAATTAAACAACAGAGGTTTAAATAACCTATGGATCATAGAAGTTACATGATAAATTAGAACGTATTTTTATTTATCTGGAAAATAAATTTATGCAGAAAATATTTAAGTAAATTAAATATTTATACAATAACAATCAATAGTTAACATGTTTCGAATGTTGACTTTATAATGCCTGGTGGTACTCATTACTTTTCTGTTGCTGTGATAAAAGTCCATTATCAAAAGCAACTTATGGAAAAAAGTTTCTTTTGGCTTATGATTCCAGAGGGATAAGCATTCATCATGGCCGGGGGTCATGGCATCGAGCAGCAGGCATGGAGGCAGGAGCCAGGGTCAAATGTGAAGCAGAGAGAGTGAACAGAACGTGGGTCAAGGCTAGGGGAGCTTCCTCTAGCAAGAGTGCACCTGCTAAATCTTCCCAAACCTAAATCTTTGCCACCACCGGGGACCTAGTATTCAATATCTGAGCCCATCAAAGGCATCTCTCATTGAAAGCATTACACTGGTCTTTTATGCACATTTTCCTTTTTAGCACACTTGGTACATTTGAGGTATATACCATCAAGTTCTCCCTGTGGAAAAGAATAAACAGTGAAACACAGGCCACACTCCAAGAAAGTGGTGGAGTAAGGCTTCAAGTCAGGTCTGCCTGATGCCAAACTCCTGTTTTCAGTCAGTAAGGAAAAGCTGTCATGGTGAAACCGGTGTTGCTTATAGTTATTGATTAATTTTGTTTAATACACAGTAAATAACTGAGAACATACCACCTAAAGGAGAGTGACCTTTTGTTTCAAAAAGATATCCTTGAATTTTTTTATTCTATTTTCTTGAGAATGAGGTTCTGGTGGAGAGTGTTTAGATGAGGATGGGGGAAAAGAGCAATTTGTAGGCATACATAGACACATATAAATTCATATTAATAAACAATATCCTAGTTCAAGGGAAAATAATTTTTCAAATTGATTTCAAAATCATCTTACAATAAAGAAACGTGTATTGAAGCACCTATGTCCATAATATATAAAGACAAATAAGATAGCCTCTACCCTCAGATACTAACCACTAGAATCAGATGATGAAGATGAAATTGCTAACATTGAACAGACTCCCTAGAAAACACATTCTGAGGTACAGATTGCTGTGCAGGAAGTTTATCAGAAACAGCTCCTCGGAGGGCTGCCTGCCGAGAGTGAGAACATTTCTCATTCCTGATGAGAAAGTTTTAAAAAACAAACCTTATGTTCAAAAATTTCATGCAAAGAAATCAATCTGTTTCTACATGATAAAAGTCATAAAACAAATGGAGGAAGTTGGCTTTTGAATGTAAGCAAGGAGGTTTTTTTAATCCCATTCATGAAAAGTTACATGTGAAACAGTTAACAGATTTTTTTCGAAGGCCATATTAGGTGAGACTAGTTTTCATCCAATCCACTTTTCCATCTTTGGAACTCCTCCTTGGAAAAATGTGTTCTTAGAGAAGATGATTTTACAAAGCTCTTTCTCCACAGCATTGACAAAGGAAATAAATTTGTTACAACAAATATGGACTCTGAAGAGAAAGAATGCAGTCAGTGACAAGTCTATAAATTCAGGCTTCAACTGCATTTTCATGTAATTCACATTACAATCTGAGACTGGATTTATGCAAAACACACACAAAAAAAACCCTCATATTCTGTGTAGTTTTCAACTTCCTCTGTTGGTGAATTCAAAATCAGTCATCTGTAGCACGATGTCTTCTCTGAGCTCCAGATTTGCGTATCAGCCGTCTATCATGCAGCCCACTTTTATGCTCCAGAAATACCCAAATCTCATTGAGTTCAGTGATAGTGAGTGGATTATCTTCACATCCAAACCTGACCTTCCTTCAAGGCTCCTATTTCTGTGAAGAGGACTGCATATATCAAGCCAATAGCATCATGTTTCTCACATATACGGGTTGGGCCTCTTTGTTATCTCTGTCTTTATTCCCACTTCCACTGTTTTGATTTGAAGCATTTTTTCCTCATTTTCTGGTCATATTTCTTTCTCCTGAAACCACAATATTACCTTTGAGATATGTGAGGTCTTTCCAACAAAATTTAGAATTAAGGCTGAGATACAAACCTTATATGTATTCTCAGTTGCAGTACTACCGTGTTTTCTATCAAAGACCAGAGAGGTTCAGGGGCAGACTGCCTTAGCCTTCCAGCTCCCTTTCATTTTTAATTAATATCACTTTTAATTTCATGACATTACTGGCTCTGTATTTATAATAGTACCTCTAATACTTGTAACAAGAGTCCTAACTAACTAGTAGAGAAATAATTGGTTAGAGTCATAGATACCTATGAACTACATTCTTTTGCTCGACAAGATGCATGTGGAAGATCCAAAGATGAGCACATCCTTGTCTTGGATAAATCCCTAAATCTAAGCTTTAATACCTGCTTCTATCTACTAGGAGATTCATAGCATCAACAGTAATATCAGACTCAGGGCAAGGTTCAAGTGAGATCACACACACAAAAGAACTTTGTGAACTGTAATGTTATTCTGCATTCATTAAGATAAAAGTTTGGCATTCTGGCCTTTTGTCAGTTTTCTAATCTCCAGGGTAACAGTGTTCCAGCTTGACTTTTATCTCCTAAACCTGCCCTGACTAATAAAGCACAGTCCTAGCATATTCCCAAGTCAGTAGGCTCCAGATCTCAGACACTTTACTGGAAATGTGAAGAACTCCTTAGAGGAATGGGACACAAGATCAAGGCGACATTCTGAAGAAAATTACCAAATCCCAAATCATCCATTTTCACATGAAGCTTGCTGGAGGTCTTTCTCCTCTGTGTACTTTGCTCCACCTGCCTTTCTCCTTCAATGTTCCCAATTGATACTGCCAAAAATTTATTCTTCACTCGTTTTTCCTGTCAGCCTAACTTAACATACACATCCATGTCTTATGTATCTCTATACCTGCATTCATATTTAGTTTACTGTGTGCATGTACATATCTGTTTAATTTAGGCTGACGTGTTCATGTCATCAGTAATAAATCAGGTAACACTTTCTTATTTTCTAGGCCCTCCCCATATTTTAAATCCAGCAATAAATAAGATTATCTTCAAACTTTTGTTCTCATCAGCCTAGAAAGTTGACCACTCAGACATGAACATTTTTCTTAACCTTTCTTTTCCTCTTCTTTTAACATCCTGTTTTAGGATGAAGAGGTCTTAGAATCTTCTTTGATCAATTTAATAGCACTTTCATTCTATCACTTAATAGCTCCCTTAGTTAATTAACAAAAAGATAGCTGGGGTCTATATATGAAAGGGATAGTCAAGATTCTAGTCCATCTCCAGAATTTTGTTCAGTGTTTTGTTTACAAACAGTCTAATAGGTCCACTGAGTCGAGATTTATTTACTGCTAGAGGTCACAACATACCTTGGACATAGGACTTAGAGCAATGGAGCTGGAACTGGCCTGGAAACCTCCTCCGTGAAGACTAGCTCTCATAGTATCAGAGGACACTATGCAAGCGGCCATGGGAGAAAACCAATCAATGCTCCCGTCCAGCAGTAATCCCTACAAACCACGACAGTGACCGGCCCAACAAACTATCTCCGTTAGTGCAGTAGTGACATGTTTCTCTTGGGGGGGGGGGGGATTTCCCCACACTGATCTGATTGGACTTAAGACCCACT
This sequence comes from Rhizomys pruinosus, assembly GCA_009823505.1. Taxonomy (NCBI): domain Eukaryota; kingdom Metazoa; phylum Chordata; class Mammalia; order Rodentia; family Spalacidae; genus Rhizomys; species Rhizomys pruinosus. The sequence goes on along the minus strand of VZQC01014793.1, from coordinate 205,243 downwards.
CAATGGGAGGGAAATCATGTGTGGTACTATAAATATAACCAAGTATGCACATGGCTGAAAAGGTCAGAAACCCAAAAAAATCCTAGAAAAAACCTACCTCTGTCGCTTCCCTAGACCAACTTGATTTCTTATTGTATTCTAAATATGTATCCTTGTATTTACAGACAAGTGTATCTCCTACCATTCATCAAAGAAGCTTCTTTTTGTAATAGAATTAGTACAGAGTTCTACAACTTGTCAACCACAGAGAATAAGAGATGTGAGGTGCCCAGTCCTAAGTGATACATCTATGGTGAAACCACTATACTGAAGGCTCAGGGAAGATTATGAACAAGGGGAGCAGAAAGAATGTAAGAGCCAGAGGGAGGAGACATCTGCTGCTAGTCAATACATTCTAGATACAAAAGGGAAGCTATGACAGTGAACTCTCCACACTATGGTAGTCTAACAATATCTGCATAATACCAAACCAGCTGACCTGCCACAGTGAATCAGGAAAATGTCCTGGGGTCCCACCTCAAGAATCGCCCTACAGGAAATCACTGGATGCTGAGGAAGGATCACTTTCCTCTAGGGGCTAGCTCCATGAGAGGTTAGGTAACCCCAAGGGGGCAGCCCTAAATACACATACACACAGGCAACACCAAATGAACTCAGTGCATTATATGTAAATGTAAATTTATAATTATATATATATATATATATCGCAAGAATAATCAAAAAGAGGACAAGAAATTGAGAGGGAGTGTAGGAGACATGAGAGGAATAGAAACAATAAAAATACAATATTCATTATGAAGTTCTCAAAATTAAAATAAAGCATAGTCTTTAAAATTGAATCCTTGGTGATTACTGACCTAATAGCACTGGATATGTGTGCATATCTGTAAAATATAACTCACTTGTGCTTGTATTATCACCAATATATACGCCATTCTATGTGTCAGTTTTCAATATCACTCTATAAATTAATATCAGTTGATAAGCAAATCATATATTTACTTCAACTAGACAATATTCTTGCTAATAGCCTTTTTCTTTTTTGAAAATTTCATTGGGCTTTGCTTTTCTTTCAAGTCTTATGACTTTTATCTATGGGATATATTTTAGCCACAGCCTTCACAAAAAAAGATATTGGAGACTCATACAGATTTCAGATTTCTAATCAAAACACATAATTTATCACTAAGTACTAAACTAGCCTATCTTCTTAATGTACAACTTAGTTAAAACAAGAACCACAGTGTCCATTAACTCCAAAGGATGGCCACATCTCTAGAGAAGGGGGTTGCACACAGTTTATTAACAGGAGGTTGCTGGTTCCCAAATACTGTGTTACTGATTAGAAGACAATTTTACTGCAATCATTCTGTTGCGGTACTTAAAGCAGAGCACATTAACAGAAGATGGATTTTTTTTTCTAGTGTGGTTTAACAGTACAAATGTAAACAATGAAAAGCCCCAGTTTGATACAAAGCAAATATCACACTAATTCTCCATACAAAACTTTGATGTATGGGGAGAGGGGTGAGGAATTCCACATATAACATTCGATTCTGCTTTCTGAAAAATATATCCAACCATAAGGTACATGATCTTGTGAAAATTGCTATGGTCCCCTTTACTCTGAAAGTAATCAATCCCACTAGTTTATGACGCTTTAAGGAGATCCTCTTAAATCAAGGAAGTTGGAAGCTACTTGCAAAAGAAAATTATTACTCCAAATTTTATTTACTTAAGTTTCTGTTCTCTGGAGGCTTGGCTTATTATACTTGGATATTAGTTATGCAACTCAAAAGCTTGTTTCTATCCTGATAGAAAACTCAGCAGTTTGTTTCACCTCACATAGTTTCTACTGAAACATAATAGGTAGGAATCTTTCTGTCCTTGGAACAGCAAGAGCCCTACGAACCACCAAGAACTGTCTCAAAGAACTCTTACAAGATGAGAAGATGCTGAACTGGGAGGATGCTTGCTTCTCATATCATTTCTATGTACTTTATATATTTGCAGGTGTTGTTTTGTTCTGCAAGAATGATTACTCTGTCATACAAGCTTAGAAGTCATTGTTCTAAATAAAATACCTGATAAGTTCAAGGTATCTATACAACCCAGTCTTCTTTGGGCCCCTAAGGATGTGGCTAGGAAAGAAAGCACTGTTAATGTCAAGTCATATGTCAGTACATCATTTATTCATTGATACATCCCTGCAATTTCAGTTCTCCATGTTTGTAACACTTTAGTCTCTTTAAGCATATGGCTTTTACAATGTCTTACCTAGTAGAACTAGGTATTTCTACATATGGAAAACAGTAAAAAAAACATTTTAGTATAATGTTTTGTGCTTTATACCACCATCTACTTTACAAAATATTCTACAGCAGAATATAATCAGAAATTCAGGAAATAACTTAAAATTTTCTCATACAAGCACCCCTAGTAGTAAAATAGTAGGAGTTAAGAAATGCATGGAAAAGAGTTTAGGAATCTGGTAGGAACTGTTTGATTGTAAGACAACTGGTCTACACTGGTAACAAATGGGTAGTTTCCTCAGCTAAAATTTCTAAGTGAAAATTAGAAATCAAGTTATATGATCTGAGGCAGTATCTACATCTACAGTATGCTAAAGAAGCTTAAGGACCAGTTGGAGCAATGGCATGGTGGTTAAGAGCACTGCCTGCTCTTGCAGAGAACCCAGATTCCATTCTCAGCATCTACATGATGGCTAACAACCAGAACAGAGATGAAACGCCCTCTTCTGGCCTTCACAAGCATTGCACAGATGAGTTTACATGCATGTAGACAAAATAATACACATAAAAAAATAAATCAATCAAAAAACTAAATCAGTAATAACATCTTTTTAAAAAGCTTAAGGAAAAACAGGCAGCCGACATAACCACTCTGGCCATGAAGTCATGAAGTTCTAAATGTTAATCACAGGAGATTTTAGCTTTATGAAAATTATGCCTTATAGCACTGGACATGTTCTGATACATTCTTTTCCGACTGAATTAACTCCATCTCCCATATGACTTGCCCCAATACAAGGAGCTGCCGGTCTCTGTTATGAGCATACTGGCAGGTACCCTCTTCCCAGAGTAGGTCATATTTTGAACTAAGCACAGTCCTGGGGACATAACATATTCCTGAAAGCCAACCAGGGGTGCCAGCCGGAGGCTACAGATGCACTGTCTTCACCATTTGCTGTGAGAAGTAGGCTACCATTTATCCTGGTTACAAATAATCCTGCTGAAATGGACACATGCAAACTTGGGCCTCCACTTCTCCTTGCAGCCATGCCCCAGGCTCTGCCCATGGTGAGATACAGCCAAAGCTTCCATTCCTCCTCCCCTCACCAGATACTATTTTCACTGCACTTTTCTGTGAAGGACAATTTGGCATTGCACTTTCTGCAGTCACTGCCACTTCTCTTTCACCTAATTTCCGTGCCCTTACCCAATGCCTTCGAAGCTTGGGAATGTTTTTTACACCTTTTGGAGAGACTCAGAAAGCCTCTTCTTTTTGTCCTAAGCTCATACTTGTACCAGTTCTGCTTTATGGCATTTCAGTTGTGCCATGACTGCCCTCTACCTGGCCCTCATGAAGTAAATAAAAATTTCAGGTTTCTGTCTTCTCAAATTCCCATATTTAGAGTTGGGGTGTCTGTTATGTCTTCTCTCTCACACAAAGGAAAAAAGTATTCATCAAAGGATAGAGGGCAACACAGAAACACTGACTCTTTCGTGTTTCATTTTTCTCTCTCCATGCTTCCTCAACCCTGGGTTATAATGAGTTGGTATCCTAAGGAAGAGGACAGACAATATATCTGATTGTGACTATTCTTAAGCTTCCTAAAGCACTGTTTTACCCTTGCATTTTTTGTTGTGTGTATTCATCCAAATTCTCTGAAGATGCAGACCCATTAGCTGTGCATAGAGAGGTTTTAAGGAAGTAGCTCACACAATTGTGGGCACTTGGCAAGTCCAAAGCCTGATGGGGAAGAGAGACGCTATGTAGACTCAAGAAAACATTGGCTTTGAATTTGAAGGGAGAGTGCCAAATAATCCGCTCCTGCTCCAGGAAGGCCAGCCCTTTCTTCATTCAAGGCTTAATGATAGGTCAAGCCATTCTCATTCCAGGTGGCAATCGGCTTTATTCAATTTTACCAACCTAAAATCTAAACTTTGTCTTAAAAAATAGAGGGGCTGGAGAGATGGCTCAGCAGTTAAGAGCACTGGCTGCTCTTACAGAGGCCTTGGGTCAATTCCCAGCACTCACATGGTGTCTAACAACCATTCGTAACTCCAGTTCCAGGGGAATCTGATACCCTCCTCTGACCCCTGCTTTCATTGCACAACAGGGGTTCACTTATACACATGCAGACAATACCTCATACACATAATTAAAAATAATAAAATATTTTTAAAACCATAAAAAGAGCGAGAATAATATTGGATGAAGTAGCCAAGCACTACGGCCAAGACAAGTTGACATTTAAAATTACCCAACACACCTTTGAATTTTGACAAAACAACAATTGATCCTTTTTCAAGTTTCAATTCTGATTGCTGTCTTCTGGGACTAATGATTGACCTAGAACTAACTGAAGAAAAAGAAAATCAAGGCCATAATCAGAGAGAAAGGGAAGAAAGCATAGCGTCATTAGCATTCATGAGTCATTGCCTACCGTATACACTGTGTTTGCTTAAGCATTTCCTCTGCCACACCAACACATGGAAAATTGCTTTTTTTTCCTTCTTAAATGGAATTGTTTTCAAATCTAGAAGTAAAAAGACACGAATTTTTAACTCCAGGGTTTTCTATCTCATTTCATATATTTATAATATTAATTCACTCACATTCTAGGTATCAAAACATTTAGATTCCCTAATATCTATTTAACTTCATCCCAGACTGAGGCCTCCAGCTACACAATATTGTTAGCCACCCAAAATTCCTCTGTAAAGTAATTCATAGAATTAAAAAGACTGTGAACTCCCTGGAAATGCACTGATTTACCTGGAGTTATAAATCCCAGGTCATAACCTGGGTCCCTCGTTTGCTTTGCTGTCATAAACTTTTTCAATCTGTGCTAATTTCCCCCAGGAAATAGTGCCACATCTTTCATTTCAAATGCTTGCACATAAAATAGTCCCGGAATATCTGGAGAGTCCTAGACAGATCTCTCCTGATCTCTTTATAAGGAACTTCCTGAAATTTCATCTTTATGTGAGAGAAAATGTTCTCCATCCAGGACAAATTTTGCTTATAGGTCTCCAAAGGATGCCTCTCACTTCAGAAACATTCTAGTCCTTTCTCCCATCAATAAGGAGTCATTGTCTTTTCAGGACTGTTGGAAGAAAGAAATTGCTTTCTCTTTCCCAGAAAGCCTCTCAGGCAGGATTAAGTAGCACAAGCCAATGGCTGTAACAGAGACAGATGTAAGGATCCGAGACGACGGATAAACTGGCTTATTGCTTGGAGAGACTGTGTCTATCAAAGGTGATAGGAATGCTTGGCTGTTCCCAGAGGAGAGCTAAAGAAACCTGACCATCTCCTAAATCAAGGGAACTTTAGGCCACTTTATACTAAACAGGTGAACCCAGGCAAGGTTGACCAGAATTCTTCAAAATATATCATAGGTAATGCCTAAAACCATCACAAAACTTTAATAACGGTTTACTAATGATTCGCATATATTATCAACTTTCCAAACACTTCCATTCGTGACTTGTAAAGACTTGCTCACCTATAAGGCCCCTACATATAAATCTACTATATAGATTTTTGTCTTTCATGAATTAGATAATTTTTCAGCATTCATTGTTGATCTATTGTATTATGAGTTTTCCTCATCACTGTGGTCAAATTTCTGCCAGGAGCAACTTTAGGGAAGAGAGATTGACTTTGGCTCACAGCTCAGGGTATACAGCCCATCATTGAGGAAAGAATGGCATCAGGAAAGGCTAGGGCACAGGGCAGCTCATCAACTTGTGGCAGCCAATCAGAATGCAGGGAAAGCTAGTCAGGAACTGAGGTGCGCTATGGTACAGTCCTCCAAGGCTCCCCCTAGTGGCCTATCCCAAAAGCTCCTCCACTTCCCTAAACAGTGTCACCAGCTAGGGACCAAATGTTTACACTCTTGAGCTGGAGGAGGAGAAATGTCACTTCAGAATCCAATGTTTTCAACCCTACACCTATATTCCTAGGTTTATAAAAAGTGCTTAGAGACTAGTCACTACGTAATCCTAAAATCCCTTAAACTTTTCTGCCATGTTACTGTCTTTCACTGACATTTCAACTCTTTTAAAGAATTCTTCCTATCAGCTCAACGTCAAGGAACATAACCCAAGTTCTTAGAGTTCCAGGTAGTCAGACTCTGAGCTAGGCAGTTAAAAACACCTTCTCAATAAAATAACATGTTGTGGGTTATTCCTCCAAGGAGAGAGCCAACAGCCAATTAGATTTGGGATATACAGGCACATGGCTGCCTCTGCTGCACAGTATTTCCAGGCAGGTGAAGTGTAGCTGGTGCTGATGGTGGAGTCTTGCTTGACTCAGGGAGACCCGTATTTGCTTTATTGGTTTAGTGGCCTTTGGGAACACTCTCTGGCATTCCAGAGGCCATCTGTACCCTTGCATGTGCGGTCTCAATACATCCCTCCCATGTTAACGTCAGGTCTTCGGCAGCAGGGTCTTATCGCCTCTCCTCCTGCAGGTATCCCAACTTAGGGGCAAGGAGCCCTTACCTTTTGTGGGGCCTTGGATCCCCTGGCCAACATCCCCCTGGTAGAACAATCCATTGCTGATGTCAGAGCTCCTGCATTAATATACTTTGCCTAAGTGCATAGCCCAAGGACTTTAGTATTATATTTGGTTCTGAACAGAGTATAATCCTTTTCACAGTTCTTATGTCTATTAGTCAATTAAAGAAGGCATTTTTACCGGTTTTATAAGAGATTACCTCTATAATAGTTGTCTCCAATTTACAGTTGGAAAATGACATCATCATCGTCATATTTCTCCTTGTTCTATGGGGGGGGAGGCAAGAAAGTCATATCAAAACCTTTGTTGCACCTAGAAGGTATAAGTTTCATTAGGACTCATTATAGATAGTTGTTACATGTAGGATCCACAGAAGGGTTCGATGTTTATGGCAATCTGAGGCTTTTCTTCCTTTCAGTGTTCAGACGGGTCAACCTTTCAGTTGCCACTTTTTGGTACATCCTACTCAATGCAAAGCTGTATCTTTTCTTTCTCAGCCGTTAAGTTGGTGACATTTTGTCCTGTTGGAACAAACAAATCTTTTCCCATAGTTAGTTTTAAGATTTGAATTGCAAGGTTTTTGACTAGAAGGTTTCATGTCTGTCTGTACCGCCCCCCCCCTTTTTTTTTTAACCCATGAGTCTCCAGAAGACAGTTGTATTATACATAACTATAGGGTGGAATCAAGGCACAGATTTCATCAAATTCACCCATGCTGTTTTGGGTGACTATATATGATTAACTTGGGAAGCAAACTTAATTTTTGCTTTAAATCATCTTAAAGAGAATGCTACAAGGTGATACTGTACAACAGAGAAATTATAGAGAACATTTGTATGTGCCAATCCCAAAGTTATTGCTCTAGAGATTTTGTGTAAAACAAATGTGGACAACAGCAAATTATATCTACATTTAACTCAGATGCATTACCGTTTTTATCAGAGTCTGTAAACCAATGTTGTTTAATATACACATATTTACTTTTACTAAGTCCTAAAACACCATGTATCCTGTAGACAGTGTCTAGGTGAAACTGAGTACTTGCTGAACTCACATCAATTAAATATGCCTTGATTGAATATACATCCGTGTCCCTCTCCCACCCATCCCCCCTTCCCAATTCACCATTTCAGTCCATTTTCTGATGCAGTCTTTCTGTTGTTGTTCTTTTACTATGCATCCCTCTCCATGAGAAATATTTATATCTGGGTTGTTGGTACTAGCATCCACATATGAGGGACACCATTTGTCGTTTGTTTTTCTGGGACTGTGTTACTTCACTTAACATAATGTCTTCCAGCTCCATCCATTTACCTGCAAAGTTCATGATGTTGTCCCTCTTTACCAAAATTCTACACATTATTTGAAAAATTAATTCACCATTATTAAGCTTCAGTTATATGCTAGACATTGTCTTGTCAAGGTGTAGTTTGGTTATCTTGTAAGCTATGGAACTTTTATCAATTTCATTTCTCCTTTTCGTCCTTTAAACTCATTATTTTTCCCTCATTTTTTTGAGACAGGGTCTCCCTGTAACCCAACCCAGGGTTACAGGGAATAACCTAAGGTTATTGGCCTAGAGCTTAATATGTAGACCAGGCTAGGGTGGTTTTGGTCTCACAGGGTTCTGCCTGCCTCTGTCTCCCCAGTGCTGGGATTAGAGGCATGCGTCATGGTCCTTTGCTTAATAAGAACTACTCCAGACATCAAGTCAATACTAGTATTATAGATTTAATTCTCTTTAGAAATTTATTATATAAATTTATTTCAACTTTATACAGTACTACTAAAAAGGCCTAACATACTTTACATTCATATTTCACAGCTAACTTCTAAATAAGTGAGTTTTATTTACATAAAGATACCCTTGAAGTGAGAAACATTTCCCATGGAGATGTTCAGTACTTTTTAAAAATAAAATTTATTTATTTATTATTTTTAATGTGTATGTGTACTGTCTGCATGTAGGTTGGTACACCCGTGTCATGCAATGCTGAGGAGGTCAGAAGAGGGCGTCGGATTCGCCTGGAACTGGAGTTAAAGACGGTTCTTAGCCGCCATGTGGGTGCTGGGAATCAAACCCCGGTCCTCTGCAAGAGCAGTCGGTGCTCTTAACCGCTGAGCCATCTCTCCAGCCCCTCAGTACTTTTTTTTTTTTTTTGATAAATTCTGTATTGTAAATGACACAAAGTACTGAAGTTGAAATCCTTCAACGCAATAGAGAAATACTTTTATAATGTTTTTAGATCATGAGTTATTTTCAAGAAAATTTCCAAGAAATCCCAGGCTTTGAATTCCAGGCATTTGGTATTAAACTTGTGCCTCTCTTTCACGAAGAAACCAGAGCAGAACAGAGCGACACATTTAACAACATGGTTATTTTTTTTTTATTTAATTTTTATTGATGGTTGTGTCTTTTTATACATCATTTTCCAATTCAGATCAGGCATATTTCCCTTTCCCTTCCCCCCACCCCCACCCCATCCCAGATATGTATTCTGCCATAACTTTCCTTCATCTTTCAGGTTTTTTTTTTTTTTTTCATTTTTTAGCTATAAGTGATAATCCATGAGTATAGCATCCTTCGTGCAAAACCAATCTTAGGACTGTTGTGCCCCACCCCACACAGTCCCACCATTCAGTGGAGGTTGACAGGTTGTTTGTTCAATCAAGTTGATCAAATGAGTGTCCAGACTACATCGCTGTAGTTTCACCATTCACCCCAATCGCAGCCTTTACTTTACCACGCCCCTCTTCCGCAGATGTTCCCTAGGCTTAGAAAGGGGCACAGGTGGATGAGAGTAAACTTCCTCTCTCTCTGAGCTGTTGACTTGGATTCTGTTCAATTCTGGCTGTTTCCTTTCATGCTGACAGTTTGTTCAGGAGTAACCTTTCGATCCTACTAATGAGCACAAGCAATTAAATATATAGGTATTTAAGCAGCAACTATAGTTATGGTAGGTTTACTTTGGCATAGACAATCTGTTTGGATGATATGTTAATTCATGCATTACATTTTTTACCCCCTGTAAATATAACAGGGTCTTACTGTGGCTTATGACCTCTCCTACCTGTGAGGATGTAGGCTGTAAATTGGAGACAACTATTATAGAGGTAATCTCTTATAAAACCGGTAAAAAATGCCTTCTTATTGACTATAGACATAGAACTGTGAAAAAGGATTACTACTCTGTTCAGAACCAAATATAATACTAAAGTCCTTGGGCACTAGTCACTTAGGCAAAGTATATTAATGCAGGAGCTCTGACCATCAGCAATGGATTGTCTACCAGGGGGATGTTGGCCCGGGGATCCAAGGCCCCACAAAAGGTAAGGGCTCCTTGCCCCTAAGTTGGTACCTGCAGGAGGAGAGGCGATAAGACCCTGCTGCGAAGACCTGACGTTAACATGGGGGAGTTAGACCCACATGCAAGGGTATAGATGGCCTCTGGAATGCCAGAGGTGTTCCCAAAGGCCACTAAACCAAAAAGCAAATACGGTCTCCCTGAGTCAAGCAAGACTCCACCATCAGCACCAGCTACAACTTCACCTGCCTGGAAATACTGTGCAGCAGAGGCGCCAAATGCCTGTATATCCCAAATCCAATTGCTGTTGGCTCCTTCCTTGGAGGAATAACCCACACAACATGTTATTTTATTGAGAAGGTGTTTTTAACTGCCTAGCTCAGAGTCTGACTACCTGGAACTCTAAGAACTTGGGTTATGTTCCTTGACGTTGAGCTGATAGGAAGAATTCTTTAAAAGAGTTGAAATGTCAGTGAAAGACAGTAACATGGCAGAAAAGTTTAAGGGATTTTAGGATTACGTAGTGACTAGTCTCTAAGCACTTTTTATAAACCTAGGAATATAGGTGTAGGGTTGAAAACATTGGATTCTGAAGTGACATCTCTCCTCCTCCAGCTCAAGAGTGTAAACATTTGGTCCCTAGCTGNATGGTAGAAAAAGATTCCCTTCCAGACAAATGTAATGTCTGTAGCAAGAGCTGCAATGTAGGATGTGACAGAGTAAGTCCAACAGACAGAACATAGATGGCAGAAATGGTATTTGTACCACATCCATGAAGTAGCAAATATATAAAAAAATGTAGGTTTATGGTGTTTTTAGTAATTATTTGAATAATTTTACTTAATAAAAGGGATATCCATTATAACAATTAAAAAAAGTAGAAAAACTGAAAATAACTTATGTTTAGATTTGGTCACATTTCATGTCATTGTGGCAATGCATGCCTGGAAATGAAATGCAATTGAGTACAAACTGAATATTCTGGTACCTTGGCTGACAGAACTTATCAATGCTGTTCAACCAATGATTCTCACTCTTCTAAAATATTTGGTCACATGTTGAAACCCATGTCAGAGTCTTTAGTGCAGCAGCTAATAATTTACAACTGATCAAGTAGTTTGGGATATATGTTCTAAATATGTGACTTAATAAAAACAGTTTAAAGATTTATGCTCCATTTAGGGCACTTTGGCTATACTCATGGGATTGCAAATGAAGGTAGCAAAACAAAAGAAAACATAGATTAAAGCTCAGTTATCTTCTGGTTAATTTATGTAGGTTACTAATCAAAGAACATGAAAGAGGAACTGTTGATAAAACCCAGTTGCTTTTTTAAAATCCATAAAAGGCCTGGATTTTTAGGAATGGCCATGTTAACACTGGAATGTACAACGTTTAAACAAAAGTTCCCACTAGCCATCATTTCTAATTTGCATCCAAGAAACAATTTTTTAAGCTCTTGCCAGTCAATGATACTACTAAAATTAACCTGGAATAGGAAGGTCTTTATCGGTATATGTTACATAAATTAAAATTCAAAGCCTTTTTCTTTTTCCCTTCATTCTTTCTTTTTTCTTTCCTTCTACTTTCCCTCCTCTTCTCTTACTCTCTTTCTCTCATTTTATTTTTTTTATTTTCTTTTTTGGTCTTTTTTGAATCAAGGAGACTCTATGTAGCCCAAGCTGCCCTTGAACTCATAATCTTCCTGTCTAAGCGTCCTGAGTGCTGGGATTATAGGAAAGTACCACCATCCCTGGCTTCCTCAAAACATTTATGTAGCTTTATTACATGAGAAAGAATATGAGATTTGGGACCCTTTGTTGATTAATGTAGACTTTATGGAACAGAACATATGGCCAACATTTAGATAGATGTCTGGGAGTCCCCAGTGTAGGTTAAGAAGCCGGGCGTGGTGGCGCACTCCTTTAATCCTAGCACTTGGGAGGCAGAGACAGGCGGATCTTTGTGAGTTTAAGGCCAGCCTGGGCTACAGAGTGAGTTCCAGGACAACTGGGGCTATAGGGAGACCCTGTCTCGAAAAGACCACAAAAAAAAGTAATTTAAGGGACATTGTAAAGCTCCAATAATTCTCTCAATATATTTGAGGATACAAATCAATCTAAATATGTTTTATTATCAGCAACATCATGAACTATGACACTATCCACAAATTCCAGAGCTCCACCAGTCTCTCTGCAAAGCTACCGGAAAAGGTGACTGAACTTCAGACCACAGGAGAGTAAGACAGCAAAAAATGAGTCGTGATAGGTTATGGCAAATGAAGATTGGAGAATATGTCGAAAGGGTGCTCCTGCCAATGCTCTTTGGCATTCAAAGTGTTAGGGCATGATTAATGGAGGTTGATGATAAGACTTCCTTGCTGATCACAGAACTGAGAGGTCCCTTCTCCAGGTACAGGCTTTCCTCTACCCTCCACCCCCCCCCCACACACACACACAATAAACCTGAGCCTTCCTTTCATCTGAGGGAATAAAGGAAGCCCAGAGTTTAAGTTAGCCTTACTCAGTACCCTGCTGCAGCAGTTATGTAAGACACTCCAATGCATTCCCTAATGGCTCATATCTAGTGCACTTTTTAGTATCATAAAGCAAGCTTTAGATATTTTGGCCAAAGTCAAAAATTTTCCCATGTAATACAGATCTCAGACAATACCTCTACCACAGATGTCTTATATGGGACAGGGACCCTGTCTAATGGATCTCTAGCTAGAGTTTTTTGGGAATCCTTCCTAAGGCAGAATCTACCCGTCAAATTCTCTGTCCATTTCTAGGCACACTGCCTGTTTTAGTTACCATTTTGTGCCAAGGGTCCTCACACCATCTCATAACCAACAAAGGAGTGCATGCCTCACTCATTCCTGGAGACTTTCTCCTGTGATGAGCCCTGACAGATCTAGGACCTTGAAGTTACCCTTAGAAGTTCTGGCCAAGGTAAAAAAAAGTATCTGCAAGAAATATTCATCTCAATATTAGATCCCCGTTAGAGATGCCTGAAGTGAATCAGAGCACTTTCTTTTTTTAATTTTTTTTTTTATGTGTATGGATGTACTGTCTGCATGTAGGTTGGTGCACCCGTGTCGTGCAATGGCGTCAGAAGAGGGTGTCGGATTCCCCTGGAACTGGAGTTAAAGACGGTTCTCAGCCGCCATGTGGGTGCTGGGAATCGAACCCTGGTCCTCTGCAAGAGCGGTCAGTGCTCTTAACTGCTAGGCCATCTCTCCAGCCCCCATCAGAGCAGTTTCTAATGGAATTCTTTTACCTCACGTATTCTTTACTTCTTGCCAAATACTAGTCAATTATTTTGACCATCTCTTAAAAGTTCTGAGTCTAGACACTTTAGCAAATCTATTCCTGAGTGTTTATGATCAGATATATGCTTGGCTTTATATTACTCTCTGTATCATTTTATATCATAAATATCTTTAAAAAGGAACACTATTCATTTTTTCGGATGAACAAATGAATATATATAGAATGGGAGGAGAATGATGAAATCATAACCTTTGGATATTTCAGCAATGATTTTTAAGATGGGAATTTGGATGATGATAGTGAATAGAAGAAGGTTACTAAGAAAGGAATGCCCTTGACAGCTCCATGGGTGTGAAGGTTTACAATGTCAAAACTCACAGAAATGGCAACAGTAGTTGCCTGCAGTGAAATTGGGGTGACATAAAGGTAGACTACAAAGAACATGAGGTAACTTTCTAGAATGTCAGAAGTATTGTGGTTTTTGATTGGGATAGAGGCCACACGCATAAGTATATTTTCCAAAACCTGCCAGCCTGTACGTTTTAATTTTATACATTTTGTCATATGTTAATGATACCATGAAAATGCTAGAATAAAATTTTAAAATCTTTAACAAAATAAAAACTTTGGAATAAAGATGCCTTTGAATGAAGGTTAGCATTTGGTGATCTTACCATTTACCTCTTTTAATACACAACAAGTTACCATGAATTTAATGGTTTAAAGCAAAATATAGTCAGTATCTCCAAATTTCTTTTTTTTTTTTTGAGATATGGTCTCCCTATAGACCCAGCTGGCCTGGAACTCACTCTGTAGACTAGGCTGGCCTTGAGCTCACAGAGATCCACCTGCCTCTGCCTCCCTAGTGCTAGGATTAGAGGCATGTGCCACCCCTCCATGTGGGTGCTGGGAATAGAACCTGGGTCCTCTGCAAGAGCAGTCAGCACTCTGAACCATTAGGCCATCTCTCCAGCCCCCAGTATATCCAAATTTCTATAGTAGAATCTCACAAGGCTGAAATGAAAGTATTAGCTAGGCTGCAGTTTTTTAGGACAGGGTCTCCCTGTAGACTAGGCTGGCCTCAATCTCACAAAGATCCACCTGCCTCTGCCCCCCAAGTGCTAAGATTAGAGGCATGTGCCACACATGCCCCCTTTTTTTGTTTTTGGTTTCTGATTTCATATTAAGGCTTAACTGGATATGTTGACCAAGGTTGTTGACAATATTTATTCAATTCTTTCTACAACACAGTGAGATCCAGCTTCTTATTGTCCATAGGTTCCAGGTTCTAGAGGCTACTTGTATTCAGTTTCCTGCTCTGGACTTTCTCAATACAGGTAGCTCACAAAATAGTGCTTTAGAACTGTCAATAGAACCTCACATTCACCTGCATACTAAGATATAGATAGTTGATAAATAGATTAGATAGATGATAGATAGATAGAAAGATAGATAGATAGATAGATAGATAGATAGATAGATAGATAGATAGATAATCATTTTACATTCAGAAGCAAACCACAGGTCCCACTTATACTAGGGAAACAACATGCAGGTACAACCTGTAGGGAATCTTAGTTTGCTTTTCTGATGTTGTGACAAACCCTCTGACAAAAGTAACTTGTGGAAGCAAGGGCTTATTTAAGTTATACTTTCATGCCTCAATATATCATTAAGGAAGTCAGGAAGAAACTCAAGTAGGAACTAAAGTGAAAACCATGGAGAATGCTGTTTATTGGCTTACTCTGTTGTTCAAGATCAGCCAGCTTTCTTATATAGTCCAGACCTACACACCTAGGGACAGTGCCACCCACAGCGGGCTGTGCCTTCCCAGGTAAATCATCAGTCAAATCATTCTCACACATACTAATCTGCTCAAGGCAATTCTTCAGCTGAAGTTCCTCTTCCCAACTTACTCTAGATTGTACAAAGTTTAGAAGAAAAATTAACCAGATCAGGATCCCTTTAGAGTGTACCTGCCATAGTGTACCGCTGGACAATTAAAAATACAATATATTTTTATAATTAACAGAATGGCAATAAGCAAGGTGATTTTTAGAATATTATTTGAAAGGTAAAACTCTAACATTATGCAAAATAGAATATATGCTATTAATTCAGCTGCTTACTGTGTTTCCAAATGATGAATGCCCTCTCATGCCTAATTGATCTAATTCCTTCTCCAGGCTGACAATATTTTTACTGCCAATTTTCAATTAAACTGTTTCTCCCAGGCCTCCTTGGCCTCTGGGTACTCAGCTCTGAGGAGTCATATGGAAGCCCTCATCTAAGTCATAGTGTCTGTCCTTGTATGATGGCAGCACATACAGGCAAACCAGACTGCTTAATATACTGACCCAGCCAGGATTTCTAGTTCAAAAATATAAAGTTGGCCACCCTGCTCTTGGATTGTCTCCCTATGGTGAGGAAGCAATCTTGAGAAGGATTCTGTTTCACAGCATTGAGACTCAAACAGCTCCATAAATCGTTCTGGCATAGCTTAAAGGAAAGCAGAGACTGGAACACCATTTCTGCCAATAACGATACTTAAATTGTTCCAAAGCATGAATTTCTGAGAAAATTAGGAAATAAAGAGTTAAACCAAAATGCCCATGTTCATGTGTAGGTCATGTTCCATTCAACGAGGAAGATGGGATTCTAGGATGAATTTTCCTTTTGTAAATATTTCCTCTGTCATTAAATATTCTGCCACAGAAACTATTCACAGTATCTGGCCCACAGCACCCTGTTCAACAGAAAGCACAGTACCCACATTACACATTCTTGGATCAAATAAAGCATTACTTATTATATTTTTCATCCAGATATTTAGAGATTTAAATTTAGATATGACATATACTGTCCTAACCACATGCTTGGATTGCCTTTAATGTAACAAATGGATCATACCCTGTATTCCTTGATTGGGTTTTAAATGTGCTCATTCTTGACCAGTTTCATTATAAAACAGATCTATATAGATATGGAACAGTTTGCTTCTTCCTGAAAAAAAAATGTTTCTATGAAACTCTGCTTCAAAGATTTCAGTCTAGTAATATGTCCTTAAGGCTTAGATTTTTCCCAACTGAGCTATGAAAATTAAAGGCACAATGTTTATTGCTTTGATTGTGCAAGCCTAATCTGATGATTTTTAATAATTATGTCGCTAAAACCATCTCTGACCCTTGCCTCTGTTTTCCTTTGGCTAGTACTGCCTCAGCATTAAATAACTTGCTGGGCTGTTGCTGATGCTGATGCAAAATATAGTCAATATTTATTGAAAACCTACAACTCCCCAAGAACATAAGTGTATGCATTATTCCGCTCAGATTCACAATACTTTATATAATAATCTCTAATCTCATTTTACGGATTGGGAAACTGAAGCTTAGAAGTTAATATTAGTGAAAATCCATACAAGTAGCATAACCAGGACTCAAATCTAGTCCATACTACCTTACTCTTGACCTCTATAGCCTCTTGTATCACCACCATCATTTTAGTGACTGGTGTGTATAAATCAAGCCTACGCCATCCATTGAAAGTCAAAGAATCTCTAATATCTCCATCTTGGAAACATTTAATACTCTGTGGACAGTTACTACAATGTTTCCCATGTAGTCCATGATAGTGCCAAAACAAAACAATCTTTTTTAAAAAACATATAGAGTATTAAAGAAATTTTAGCTTCAAAATTTCTCCATGACATCTGACCTTATTATTATGGCTTAATGGAATATATATATATATATATATATATATATATATATATATATATCTCCACTTAAATATCAATAATACTTCCCATCTTTTGAAAATGAAATTCTTTTTTCATGGGTCAATGAAGCATTAACAAAATATGAGGCTGTATTAGTTTATTAGAAATGCTATAATAAAATACTACTCTCTGGGTAGATTAACCAGTAGAAATTCATTTTCTCAAAATTCCAGAGGACAGAAGTTCAAACTCAAGACACCAGTGATTTCATATATTAAACTTCACCCACCCAAACTCAGGACCATTGCAGAAGATGGGATGGGAAGATAGTAAAAGCCAGGGAGGAGGTGCACACGCATATGTGTGTATGTGTGTACATACTGGTGGAGGTGCATGCGCATATGTGTGTATGTGTGTACATACTGGTGGAAGTGCATGCGCATATGTGTGTATGTGTGTACATACTGGTGGAGGTGCATGAGCATATGTGTGTATGTGTGTATATACTGGTGGAGGTGTATGCGCATATGTGTGTATGTGTGTACATACTGGTGGAGGTGCATACACATATGTGTGTATGTGTGTACATACTGGTCGAGGCCAGAGGTCAATTTGGAAAGTCTTTCTCAGTTACTTTCTATCTTCATTTTTTGAAGCTCACTGAACTTCGAGCATACCAATTACAATAGATTGGCTACCAGTAAGCCCCAGTAACCCTCCATCTCTGCCCCCCACAGCACTGGGATTATGGGCATGTGCCATCATCCTGGCTTTTTTGGGGGGTGGGGAACATGAGGAGGGAACCATGTGCTACAGAACCAGACTTCTGTGTCCTACCTCCTCCATTCATTAACCAGCAACATGACCTTGGATTGGAGGGGTTAATGCATCAGCTCTTTATGCCTCAGTTTCTTCATCAGTAAAATGGGGTTATGATAGAAATTCTTCATAAGGTTGTTATAAGTTATCATCACTTAGTAAATGCTCACTAAATATTATAAGTCCTCAATTAAAATGTCCCTTTAAAGCCATAGAGTCACATTTTTTTATTTATTTTAGAGGTAAATTTTCTATTGAATTTTTGTGTATTTCACACATAACATCTGTCTTAATTGTCTTTATACTCCCTTCCTCATTGGCACCCTCCCACAGGACCCTTCTGTAATTCATACATTCTGTCATTTGTGTTAGGGCCTATGGTGCTAAGTTAATCTCCCTGGCCATTCCTCAGTGCAAGTCCATCCACTGAGCTCTAGTCAGCCTATCCAGAGTCTCTGGCTTTAAGAAGGGCAGTTCTTCCTCACCCAACAGTAATCAGCTGCCAATATTTATTCAGCTATGATTAGGTACTGCTGCTGATTTCCACAATTTCTTGCTGGATTTTTGTCCAGCTGAGCTTGTTTGGGTCTTCTGCATGCTGGCGCCATTGTTGCATGTTCACATGAGCAGGGTCCCAGGAGCTTGTAGGATTCTATTTCCATATGGTCTTGAACACCTCCCTTGGTGAGCAAAGCTGAACATACGCCACCTGTTCATGAACCCACACTCCGTAGACTCCTAATCTCCACAGTTTGGCCATTCATGACCTTTTGAGTTCCTGGCCCCCTGTTGCATGAGGGAGCTTCCTTAATGAGAGTTTAGAGGTTAATTAGTGTCCTCTTAGCCCCTTGTTCTATTGTGTCTGAGCCTTAGATATAGAGGTTGCATTGTAGACGTATTGCTTAGGCTTGGGCAATTCACAGACAATGTTTGTGTGTGATGAGTTGTGGGACTCTGTAATAGTCTTTGTCTGGTGCAACAGAAACTACTTTATTGAGTTGTATCTAGGATATCTGTTGGTAAATATAAGGATATTTATTTTGCACTTAATAAGAAGTTACTTTAACCTAGGGATGTGACAACCTTGGGAATTTCTCTAAGATCTATAATCTCTCCAGCCATGTGTAACTGGCTATGTTTACAGTATCACACAGGAGCTTCCTCTCAATTAGTTAGTCCAATTAGTTAGTCATTGATTATCCCCAAGATAAAAGTTCCACTATTGCACCAATGTACTATGCTGTGCCAGACACTGGTGTGGATATTTGGTCTACCACCTGGCTCTTTACATTGTGCTGGTGATCAAACTCAGGTCTCAGGCTTACGTGTCAAGCACTTTACTGACAGAGCCAGCTCCCCAGCCCTCCAGCCCTCTCAGTCCCTGCTTCTTTTTTTTAACATCTAGGTCTTTATTTCTTCTTTTATATCAAGCCGTACACTCCTAGGGAACGGGCTCCAGCAGATCAGGCTCCTTTCCGTCAGTTCTCACGACTGTGCTTCTCTGGGTGGGGTGGGGTGGTGCTACAACTGAACCCAGGTTCCTTTCTCTTTGGCTTCCTTCTTTTTCTGGTCATTTTCCTTCACACGTTTCAGGAAGTTGTCTCGGCTCTTAGAGTGCTTAATATGCTCAATACGCACATTAATTCTCTTGGCAAGAATCTTACCCTTAACTTGCTTGTTGACAACAATGCCAACAGCATGCTGAGTGACGTTGTAGACTCGCCCAGTGTTGCCATGGTAACAGTTATGGGGCATTCCTTTTTGAACAGTACCCATTCCCTCAATGTCTACAGTATCACCCTTCTTGTAGATTCGCATATATGTGGCCAAAGGAACAACGCCATGTTTTCTAAAGGGCCTAGAGAACATACAGTGGGTGCCTCTCCTCTTCCCCTTTGTGTTTGTCATTTTGGCGAATCACTGGAAGATGGCTGCTCCGACAGAAAGAAGTCCCTGCTTCTAGTTGCAGGATTTTAGTTAATGTTGATTTTCATTGTTCTAGGCTCAAAATTTTGACATCCTTCTTTTTACCTCTTTTCATCTCAAGACTTTTCGCCATCATCAAGGAAGTTACTGGTCATAACATTCTTATTCATACATTTAGTGTGTCTGGAAGTCAGAGGACCACTTGTGGGAGTCAGTTCTCTCCTCTACCAGGTGGGTCCTTGGATCAACTCAACTTGTCAGGCCTGGCAGCAATTGCCTTTATTGACGAAGCTATCTTGCTGGCCCAACCACATTATTTCTATCCCTCTTTTCATTTGTTACTTTTTATCACCACAGCTAAGGGTCCCATAAATTCTTGCATGTGTCATTACAGTCTGACTCTGAGCACTCTCTTTTATAAAGATGGCTGCCTCATGGAATGCTCTAATCATGGCGTGATCACACTCTAAAAACTTTCAATGATTCACCATTTCAAACTAACTCTTTGGGACATTGAATGGCCCCAGTGTTTACCATCATAGGCAAGTTGAATGGAACATTATTTCCCAAGGACAGTATTAGTTTTCACAGCTCTATTTCATTTGTATGGCTATGTTTTTTTTTTTTTACTGGAGTGAGCATTTCCTGTCTATTCATAGAAATCCAACTTATTGCCCAGCGTGGTGGCACACACCTTTAATCCTAGCACTCAGAAGGCAGAGGGAGGTGGATCTCTGCAAGTTCTATGCCAGCCTGGTCTACAGAGCAAGTTCCAGGACAGCCAGAACTACAGGGAGACCCTGTCTCAAAAAGACCAAAAAAAATCCAACTTATTAAATTCATATTCCATGTTAGAGTTGTTCGATCTCTAGAAAGCTAGGTGCAAACTTTCATCTCCTCCAAAATGCCAAACCATGAATCTATTTCACAAATTTCCTTATTTAGGCATCAGATTCTTCTCTTATTATATTGTATACAAAATGAGATTGAAGGTCATGTGACCCATATTAATTCTTTTTAATCCATACTATCAAAGAAAAGTATATGGGATATGACAATAAAAGATAACTGGGGGGAGTTGTATGAACAAGTCAATGAAATATCAATGTATGGTTGAGGAAATGTCAGATAAGTTGATATAAAAAGTTTGGTAAAGTTTGAACAAAAATTTTATTTTAAAAAAACAAGTTATTCGTTATATTCTGAAACTCCAGAATATTAACAGTGCCTAAATTATGGGATCAATCTAGATGTCCAACAACAGAAGAATGGATAAGGAAAACCTGGTTTATATACACATTGGGTTATGTTTTCAGGCATAAAGGAGTATGAAAATGTTTAATTTGTAGGAAATTGATACAACTGGAGATAATCATATTAAGATGGTCATTTCTGCTTCCTGGATTTTATATAGGCACATGCATGTATGTGTGACATTTAAGGAAAAGGAACTAAGGAGGAGAGGACGAGAATAAAGGAGAGGAAAGGATGCCACGGAAAAAAGTGTATTGTATGGAAATTTTAACAAAATAAAAATCTGCTGTTCCTTGCTTATATGAAATATTACTGGAGAATAAAAATCAGCTTAACAGAAAAATAGCAGTAGTTACAAAGGCTGTAAGCTTTAAAGGGGAATGCTTCTAACTTTTCTCCATTTACGATGATATTGGCTGTGGGTTTCTTGTATATGGCTTTGATTACATTGAGGAATGATCCCTCCAGTCCACTTCCTTCTAGGACTTTAACCATGAAGGGATGCTAGAGTTTGTTGAAGGCTTTTTCTACATCGAATGAGATGATCCTGTGGTTTTTGTTTTTCAGTCCATTTATGTGTTTTATGATATTTATTGATTTACTTATGTTGAACCATCCCTGCATCTCTGGTATGAATCCAACTTGATCATGATGGATGATCTTTTATATGGGTCTGTATGAGGTTTGCAAGTATTTTGTTGAGAATTTTTGAATCTGTGTTCATTAATGAGATGGGGCTATAGTTTTCTTTTCTGGTTGTATCTTTGCCTGGTTTGGGTACTAGAGTGATGTTGGCTTCATAGAAGGAATTTGGGAGATTTCCCTCTGTTTGTATTCTTCTGAACAGTTTGAGAAGTAATGGCTGTAAGTCTTCTTTAAATGTTTTATAGAATTCTTCTGTGTAACCATCTGGACCTGGGCTTTTTTTAGTTGGGAGGTTTATTATTACATCTTCAATTTCCTCAAATGTTGTGGGTCTGTTTAAACTGTCAATCTCTTCTTGGTTAAGCTTTCTTGATTCCCAGGATTTCAAATATTCATCCATTTCTCTTAGGTTTGCAAATTTAGTAGGGTATAGGTTTTCTTTTAATTTCCCATATGATTGTCTGGATCTTTTCATTGTGTGTTGTGATGTTCCCCCTTTCATCATCAATTTTATTGATTTGGAGTTGCTCTTTCTTTCTTCTGGTTAACTGAGCTAGAGGTCTGTGTATCTCATTAACCCTTTCAAAGAACCAACTTTTGGATTCATTGATTATTTGTATTGTTTTCTTTGTTTCTATTTCATTGATTTCTCCTCTGATTTTTTTTTTTATTTCTTCCTGTGTGATGGGTTTAGGATTCATTTGTTGTTGTCTCTCAAGTGTTCCTTGTTTTTTTCAAAGCCAATTTTTATTGAAGCTTTGTGCATTTCATATAAAATTTCCAATTAAATCTAGACCCATTCGCCCTTCCTTAACCCCCCACCCCACCAGTGCTCACAAATTCTGCCAAACGTGTTTTTCATCTTTTTCTCAGTCTCTTTTAAAATTTTCTATGCAGAAGTTTACTGTTTCAAGCAGAAGTTCGCTGTTTCGGTCAATTATTTGACACAGTCTTTTTTCTTTTTTTTTTTGTTTTTGTTATTCCTTCCAATAGGCATGTCACATATATCATAGGTGTGGGGCTCTCGGACAAGTTTAGCCATCTAGTAATTTTCCACTAGCAGCTTCCCAGCACTGAAATAGTCACGAGGAGGTTGAAGTCCATTGTGACTTATCACAGGAGGTGTTGCAAATATTTGCCTTGAGTAAAGCTCTGTATCTGCACATCCTTTCCAATATGTAAGCACTGAGGTGCCTGTGGTTTGGCAATGCTTCCTCATTCCCTGCCCTTTATATTCTACTTGTATTCCTACAATAAACGAGACTCGATCAGAACCTGTCTTGTCTCCGTTCCTTGTGTCTCTTGCCCCTTCCCCTCACTCCTTCTCTTCTAGGACCCCGTTGACTGACCCACAGGATGGGTCACGTGGCGCCCAATGTGGACTCGAAGCACGGAGAACCTCGTGAAAGGGAGGCAGCGAAAGGCCAGCGTGAGAGGATTCTTTAGTTTCAGTTTGCAACGCGGGAGCCTGCCGCTGCATAAACTGAGGTAAGTGCTGTGTTAAAATGGGGCAAGAATTAAGTCAGTATCAGTTGTATGTTGAACAATTGAAACAGACCCTCAAGACGCGAGGGGTAAATGTTAAGATACAGCATCTCCTTAATTTTTTTATTTTGTTAAGGACATTTGTCCCTGGATCCCCCAAGAAGGAACAATAGATGTTAAAATTTGGAAAAGAGTAGGGGATGCCTTTCAAGATTATTTTAAAACCTTTAAAACCTGTCACTGCCTTTTCCTATTAGAGTTTGATTAATGATATTTTAAATACCCAGTCTACAACAGTAGTGGTGGCAGTTGAGGAGAGACATAGGCTCTTAAAAAAGCCTGTGTTGTCCCACAACTCATCCCAACCCCCAGATAAGGAGGACTCAGCCACTATTCATTATGAAAACGAGTCTGTTAGCTCAGAAAATTCAGGCTCTGATCCCTCTGGAAACGGGCAGTGCCATTCTTCTTTGCATAATGAACCACAAAAAATTTACCCCAATCTCAGCTTGCTTAAACAGGACCCTGATTCCCTCAATCCTTCTGATCAAGAGGAGTTAGAGGAGGAAGCTGCTAAATATATAAATGAAGATTGGCCTCCATTCCAAAGACCCCCTCCATATGAACTCACTAAAGACCCGTTTCTGATGCTTGCAGCTGACCCCCAAAAAGAGCTCCAACAAAAAATTCTCTCCCTTAAAAAGCAAATACAATTAGAACAAGAACATCAAGAGTTAATTATTCGATGAAACAGGCCCCATACCAGTCTAAACAACACAGATCCTATAAAGCCCACCCCCATACAGCCTCCACCTTTAAAGCCTGTAATGAAACCCTTAGCAGGACCCCCAAGTGTGTTCCCGGTAATGGAACGCATTGTTGAACAAGAGGGTCAAGAAGCACAGCAAGAACATGTATATCAAAATTTAGAATTCATTGGCCCTTCATATAATCAGGATGTGGCCATGGCCATGGCCCTAAAAGGCCTCACAGTTAAAGAATTTTTCTCCACAAAAAGTAAGGGCAATTGTTTTAAATGTGGCAAAATTGGCCATTTTGCGTGCAATTGTAAAAATGAAACTAAAGAGCGCCCTCTCGATGCCCACACAGCACCAGGCTTATGCCCTCATTGCAAAAGAGGAAAACATTGGCAAAATGAATGCCGATCCAAAACAGATAATCAAGGAAACCCTCTGCCTCCGCTTTTGGGAAATTGCACAGGCCCCGTTCAATCAACAGCCCAGACAGGTACATTGGGCAGTCAACATGCCTTCCAACAAAAACAGGGACAACAATACGTTTGTTCCCTCTACCGAGCCACACCGGGAAGTGCCGAACTAGACCTCAGTTCCGTTGCCTACACAGTATTAACTCCCAATATGGGACCCCAAAGTTTAGCCACAGGTGTTTTCAGCCCCCTCCCCAAAGGGACATTTGGGCTCTTATTAGGTAGAAGTAGCAGTACTATGGAAGGATTACAAGTATTCCCAGGGGTCATAGGCAATGACTATACAGGAGAAATAAAAATCATGGCCAAAGCCCTTCATAACATTGTCACCATTCCACCTAAAAAGCGCATTGCCCAGCTAATTATACTGCCTATGGTTAATACTGGCAATCAGGCCAAAAATATGCATAGAGGTAATAACAGCTTTGGATCTTCAGATGCCTATTGGATTCAGGCATTAGGTAAAGAAAAGCCCCTTCTCACCCTATGGATAAAAGAAAAAGCCTTTCAAGGTTTAATAGATACTGGCGCTGAGATAATCATCATAAAAGAAAAAGATTGGCCAAAAAGTTGGGAATTAACTCCTACAATCACCCACCTACAAGGTATTGGACAAAGCCAAAACCCTAAACAGAGCTCCAGACTATTAAATTGGAAAGATAAAGAAGGCAATACAGGTCAAATCAAACCATATATCTTACCTGGCCTCCCTATTAACCTCTGGGGAAGAGACTTGTTATCTCAAATGAGTTTTTTTATGTTAAGTCCTAATGATACTGTTATGGCCCAGATGTTAAACCTTGGGCACTCCCTGGGTCAAGGATTAGGAAAACATTTTCAAGGAATGATACAGCCAATTCAGCCTATTCAAAACCCTCATAGGCGAGGCCTAGGACACCCCTAATGGGGGCCATTGTATCCTTTGCACACCCAGTCATTACTGCTGATCCCATTACTTGGAAAGACAGTCTACCTGTCTGGGTAGATCAGTGGCCCCTTACCCAAGAAAAGTTACAGGCAGCCCGGTTGTTAGTGCAGGAACAACTTGTGGCAGGACATCTTGAACCTAGTAACTCCCCATGGAATACACCCTTTTTTGTCATCAAGAAAAAGTTAGGAAAGTGGAGACTGTTGCAGGATCTGAGAGCAGTTAATCAGACCATGGCACTTATGGGAGCTCTTCAGCCTGGCCTCCCATCACCAGTAGCTGTTCCTTTAGATTATTACAAAATTGTCATCGACTTAAAAGATTGCTTTTTCACTATCCCCTTGCATAAAAAATGATCGAGAAAGATTTGCTTTTTCAGTCCCCTCTATTAATTTTAAAGAACCCATGAAAAGATATCAATATCGAGTGTTGCCACAAGGCATGGCCAGTAGTCCCACTTTATGCCAAAAATTTGTGGCCACTGCCATTCAGCAGGTCAGAGATGTCTGGCCTAACATCTACCTAATATATTACATGGATGATATACTATTAGCAGGTTCCCAAAGTCAACAATTTCTCAGCTGCTTTAAGGATATGCAAGAAGCTTTAAGCCAAGCAGGCCTACAAATTGCCCCAGATAAAGTCCAACTCCAAGATCCTTATACGTATCTTGGTTTCCACATTCATGGCAGAAAAATAACTAGTGCTAAGACCTCCTTTAGGACATATCATCTTAAAATGCTCAATGATTTCCAAAAGCTGTTAGGAGACATTAATTGGCTAAGACCCTATCTCAAACTTACCACTGGAGAATTGAAACTGTTATTTGACATTCTTAGAGGTGATTCTGACCCCCATTCTCCTAGGACCCTGACGAATGAAGGACAACTAGCCCTGCAAAAGGTAGCTGCTGCCATAGACTCACAATTTGTCACTAATATTGACTATTCTAAGCCCTTGTCTTATTTAATTTTCAACTCTCTATACTCTCCCACTGCAGTGTTCTGGCAGTCTGTACCCATCATGTGGGTACATTTGCCCTCTTCCCCCAAAAAAGTCATTTATCCCTACTATACTTCAGTTTCTGACCTTATCCGACTTGGCCGGGAAACCAGGAGAAAATATTTTGGTAAAGATCAAGAAAACATTGTACAGCCATATACCAAAATTCAATTAGATTGGCTGTTACAAACCACTGAAGAATGGCCTATAGCTTGTGCGTCATTCTCGGGGAACTTAGATAACCATTACCCCCCTGATAAGTTTATACAGTTCTGCAACAGACATGAGTTTATATTTCCAAAAGTTACCTCCTCTGAGCCTCTCCCAAACACTTTACTCATATTTACAGACGGGTCCTCATCAGGCCGTGCTGCTTATCATTATCAAGATAAAACTGTTTCTTTTACTACTCCCTCCAAATCCACCCAATTAGTAGAGCTCTATGCACTCCTAGCTGTTTTCCAGGCCTTCCCTCATTCGCCGCTAAATATTTACACTGATAGCGCTTACTTGGCTCTGTCCATTCCTTATCTAGAAACAGCCAGTCAGCTAAAACATACCTCTACCGCTGCTAAGCTCTTTGAACAGTGTAGGATTTTCATCATGCATAGACAGCACAAATTTTATTTAGGACACTTAAGGGCTCATTCAGGGTTACCTGGTCCACTGTCCATGGGCAATGATAAAGCAGATCTCACCACTCGATTAGTTATGATCTCTCAACCCATGTCTCCCATTGACCTAGCAATTCAAGCTCATTCTCTATATCATCTTAATGCTCACACCCTTCATTTATTATTCAAAATAACCAAAGAACAAGCTAGAGACATTGTCAAAAATTGTGCAACTTGTGTCACCCACTCACCTGTTTTACACCTAAGTGTAAACCCTAGAGGTCTCGTACCCAATGCCTTATGGCAGATGGATGTCACTCATTATCCTGAATTTGGCAAATTAAAATATGTTCATGTCTGCATTGATACATTTAGTGGCTTCATCTTTGCTACTCTCCAACCAGGAGAAGCTACAAAAAATGTCATTACACACCTTCTACAAACCTTTCCTGCCCTAGGCATTCATACCGCCATCAAAACTGACAACGGCCCAGGACACACTAGTGCCTCTTTCAAGACTTTTTGTAAAAAATTAGTTATTAATTTAAAAACAGGCATTCCCTACCACCCCCAAGGACAAGGCATAGTTGAAAGAGCTCAACAGACACTCAAATCCTATTTTGAAAAAGTAAAAAAGGAGGAATGGTACCCTACCAAAGGGTCCCCATGTAACATTCTTAAACATACACTCTTAATTTTAAATTTTTTAACCTTGGACCGTGATGGACTCATGGCTGCAGAAAGATTTTGGAAGTCCACTCAAAAGAACATTATGCCTCAGTCATGTGGAAAGATCCTCTTACTAATAAATGGAATGGACCTGATCCAGTCCTTATCTGGGGATGAGGATCAGTATGTATCTACTCCAAAGAAGCTGCTGATTCAGCCAGATGGCTGCCTGAAAGATTAATAAAACAAACTAACCAATTATCCAGGAAAAACTCCCATTCCTGAGATAAATCTAACCCTTTTCATTCACAGACAGTACAAAATGTTGCATTTTCTGATCATAAACCTCCTATTCAGCATTTACACACCTTGGGCATTCTCGACCTCCAACCTTCATGAACCACGGAATATAACCTGACAGATCATCACTCCCAGTTCTCAGTCCATGGTGACAGAAATCGGCAGAACTCACCCACGAGGAACTTGGTGGCCAACACTCAGAGTGGACCTTTGTGACCTCTTCCAACAGGATCCCTGGCATGAGGGAAAAATCGGAATTCCAGGATGTGGAACTCAATATGCTATACAAGAACTTAAAGCCTATTGTTTTTATGTTTGCCTGGCCCCTACTACCAAAAGGTTAGCTTCTCAACGTGGTGATGGACAGGAATTTTATTGTAAATGCTGGGGATGTGAAAAGATGGGCACATACCACTGGATTAAGCTACATCCTGGTCTTATTAAAGTTGTTAGGGCAGATCCAGGAACTCCTGCACTAACCCTAGGCTTCCGTGTAACCCACTGGAAATCTCTTTTACTAATTCAGGTAAAGAGTACCCAGATTGGGGGGTAGGGCTGACCTGGGGGCTTTGCTTATATAAATC
Organism: Rhizomys pruinosus; assembly: GCA_009823505.1. NCBI lineage: Eukaryota > Metazoa > Chordata > Mammalia > Rodentia > Spalacidae > Rhizomys > Rhizomys pruinosus. Next base: position 176,726 of record VZQC01014793.1, on the reverse strand, counting down.
TAGCTATGATACCCAAGCTTTGTTCACCTTGAGATGCCTAGAACTACCCATCAAGCATAGGATAGGGATTGGCCCTAATGTGATCTTAGCTCCACCTATACCTAGCCCAAAGCTACCACCTATTCCAGCCCTGGTGCCTCCATCATGCCAGACACCCTCCCTGCCTATTTCAGCTGCCACCCCCTCCACTCCCACTAACCACTTTAATGCTTCCTCCCTGCTGCCCACTGCCCCATTCGCCCCTCCCTCTAGTGAGGAAACTTTACTAAATTTGCTTTCCCATACCTATCAGGCCCTAAATAGCTCCCAGCCCAATCTTACCCAGGACTGCTGGCTCTGCATGTCCGCTTGCCCCCCTTTTTATGAAGGTATAGCTATTTCTGGCAACATATCCCTTACTAATAATCACTCTGTATGTAGATGGGATCAACAGGGACATAAGCTTACTTTGGCAGAAATCCAGGGAACCAGAGTTTGTATTGGGATAGTCACCCCCTCCTATCAAGAGCTGTGTAACTCGACCCTACATACTAGCACCACCGACTACCTCATTCCTCCCTTTAACACCTGGTGGGCCTGTTCCAGCGGCATCACCTCTTGTGTAGCAGGGACACACTTAAAGATTTTTATGTGGCCGTTCAACTGTGCCAAGGGTAACATCACTCTGGCAGAGAACTCAGCCTTTACTAGGAGCCCCTCACATTTGTCAGAGATAAACGGGAGCCAGTAACTGCTGTCACAGTAGCAGTCTTGCTGGGGCTTGGCCTAGTGGGTACTGGCACTGGAATCTCGTCTCTGTTGTTGCAGGAGAAAGGGTATAACGCGCTCAGGGCATCTATAGACAATGACATAGAAAAGTTAGAAAAAGCTATAAGCCATATGCAAGTATCCTTAACTTCCTTGGCCGAGGTTGTCCTGCAAAACCATAGGGGCCTAGATTTGTTGCTACTACAACAAGGAGGTTTGTGTGCTGCCCTAAAAGAAGAGTGTTGCTTCTATGCTGATCATTCTGGCATGGTTAAAGATTCCCTACAAAAAGTAAGAGAAGGTTTACAACATAGAAACTTACAAAGAGAAAAAGAACAAGGCTGGTTCAGCAATTGGTTTAATACTTCTCCTTGGCCGACCACTCTTTTGCCTACCATTCTCTGTCCTTTACTTGGGCTCCTCCTCGTGATATCTCTGGGTCCAATTCTACTTAATAAATTGATGGCATTTATCTGATCCCAAATCGAGGCTATTCAAGCCAAACCTCTCCAGGTCCATTACCAACAATTGCTTATGGAGGATTTTTCCTCTTCTTATGCTGAGACCCATAACTATGATGATACGGCTTGCTAAGTTGCTTTGCCAAAGACGGGTAATGGAATCATAGCTCCAGGCTAGCCTACCCTACCAAGCTAAGACAGGGGGATGACACTGGAGGTCGCCTACCCAATGACGGCTAAGGAGGGTGTCTGGGCGGATTGGAACCTAAGACAGGCACAACTTCAGTCTCTTCTGCTTTTTTTATGTAATAACAAAAAAGGGGGACCTGTGGGGCTCTCAGACGAGTTTAGCCATCTAGTAATTTTCCACTAGCAGCTTCCCAGCACTGAAATAGTCATGAGGAGGTTGAAGTTCATTGTGACTTATCACAGGAGGTGTTGCAAATGTTTGCCTTGAGTAAAGATCTGTATCTGCACATTCTTTCCAATATGTAAGCACTGAGGTGCCTGTGGTTTGGCAATGCTTCCTCATTCCCTGCCCTTTATATTCTACTTGTGTTCCTACAATAAACGAGACTTGATCAGAATCTGTCTTGTCTCCATTCCTTGCGTCTCTCGCCACTTCCCCTCACTCCTTCTCTTCCAGGACCCCATTGACTGACCGGTGGAATGGGTAAATAGGTCTAAGCATCTTCAGCTAATGATTTTTTTTTCTTTATTAGGCTGAAAGATGTCATGTTTGAAGGCTCCTCCTTGGCAAGCCCAAACCACTATCAGTTCTGCCCTTGTGCTCCACACTGGAGCTTTCTCTTCCCATGGTCACCAAATGAGGTCCTGTCTTGATCTTCCTGTCTCCATGATACAGCCTGGGCAGTCCAACAATAGCAGTCTATACTCTGAAAAAGCTGAAATCCCAGTAGTAGCTCAGTCCATAATTTGGATGTCTCATCAGTCCCCATCTGGCACTGAAGGTTTGTAGGATTCTTGGAGAGACATGAGGCCTCAGTCCATATTGGAAGTTTGAAAAGCTGTGTCTCATGTCTTTGAAGGATGGCAAAAACAGTGGCAGCCAAAGGATAGTTGCACTTGCCAGTAAGACAGGCAAAACAACTGTGCTATTTTTTTCTTTTTGTCTTTTTTACTAAGATCACAGTTTTATATCTGAAGTACAATTTCTCAGGCCTTACTACTTATTTATTTATGGTCATACTTTCTTTTTGCATGTTTAAGTCCACACAGTTAACCCAGATTAACTGAGGTGTTTTTTTTTCTCAAGGTCAGTTGAGGATCTGGTCCTCAGGGGTCACTCAGGTTTTGGATGGGGGGAGCCACTTGCTCCTTTTGGCTTTTCATTTACCAGTTCCATCCACTGGAGGACAAAGTCAGGTATTGCTAGACCAAGCTTCCTTTTTTGAAGCATGAGCAGACTTTCCTCTTTATAGACTAGACACTGGCTGAAGTCCCATTAGTGGATCTCCAAAACTTCCCTGCACAGGAACACTGATGACTCACATTTGCAGAACATTTCAAGAGATGTCCTTGTGCATAGTCCTCTGGGACTTAGTTGACCTCTGAGGGCAAGGAGCAAAGTTATCCCCTAAGACCCTTGGCCAAATTGGTATGGGCATCAAGTACGCTCATTAAGTATCAAGAAAGGCTAAGTTATACCAGCCTGATACTTTTTTTTTTTTGGTCTTTTCGAGACAGGGTCTCCCTGTAGCCCCAGCTGTCCTGGAATTCACTCTGTAGACCAGGCTGGCCTTGAACTCACAAAGATTCGCCTGCCTCTGTTTCCCAAGTGCTAGGATTAAAGGCGTACACCACCACACCCTGCCAGCCTGATACTTTTAAGTACTGTATAATGTTTTGGAAAAGGCTTGGACAAAAGCTCAAGCAGCCTTGTATAAGAAATACTAAGAAACTCTCCCATAAAATAAATACTGTGGTTAAGCATAATGTCATGACAAACTAGTTTTTTCCTCATTCTATTGATCTTATATTACTCTGAAATATGCATACATACCCTCCACCCATACACCAAAAATTCCTAAGTCTGAAAATATATGGTAGCTTATTTCTAGAACCTGTTAAGGGACTCACAATATAAGAGCACAGTTATTTTCAGCTCACAAGGAATATAACATTCACGTTGCCTAGTTTGCCTTACAACTAGATACTTGGTGCCAGCATCCACAGATGAGGATACCATTCATTGTTTGTTTTTCTGGGACTGTGTTACTTCACTTAACATGATATCTTCTAGTTCCAACCATTTACCTGCAAAGTTCATGATGTCATCTTCCTTTACCGATGCATAGAACTCCATTGTGTAGATGTACCACATTTTCTTTATTCACTTATCAATTGAGGGGCACTTGGGTTGGTTCCAGCTCTTCACTATTGTGAAGAGAGCTGTACTTCAAGTGGTCCTGGGAAATCCCCTTTCTAAGCTCTGTGCATGCTCAAGTGTTTCTAGCTACATTGTTAGATCATTTATTTTAGTGCTTTTTTTAATGTAGGCACCCAGGGCTATAAATTTTCCTCTTAGGACTGCTTTAAACATATCCCAAGGGTTTTGTTGTGTTGTATTGTCATTTTTTCTTAGTTCCAATGATGCTTTTATTTCTTTCTTGATCCATTCATTATTCAGGAGTGTGTTGTTTAGTCTCCATGTGTTCTAGTAGGTAGTAGGACTTATCCTGATGTTGATATTGAGCTTTATTGCACTGTGGCTGATACAATGCATGAAATTATTTCAATCCTTTTTGTATTTGTTGAGGTTCATTCTGTGTCCCAGTATTGGTCAATTTTGGAGAAAGTTCCATGTGGTGCTAAGTAGAAAGTGTATTCTCTAGTGTTTGGGTGGAATATTCCATAGATGTCTGTGAGATCCATTCGGTGTATTGTGTTCAGTTCAGATATCTCTCTGTTTTTTCTTTGATGGTTGACCTGTCAAGAAGGCTCAGTGGGGTATTGAAGTCCTCCACTATTAGTGTGTTGGGATTAATCTGTGCCTTAAGGTCTTCCAGGATTGTGTTTATAAAATTAGGGGCACCAGAGTTTGGTGCATATATATTTATGATTGTGAGTGGCTCACAGTTAATTTTTCCTTGATAAGGATGTAATGGCCTTGTTTCTTCTGATAGTTTTATTTTGAGGTTTATTTTGTCTGATATTAAGATAGCAACTCCTGCTTGCTTTTTGGTTCCATTTGTTTGGAATAATTTTTCTATCCTTTCACTTTAAGTTTGTGCCTATCCTTGAGAGTGAGATGTGTTTCCTGTACACAGCATATAGATGGATTCTGTTTTCTAATCCATTCTCCCAGTCTATGTCTTTTGATTGGGTAATTAAGCACATTAATATTTAAGGCTATTATTGAGAGATGTGTGTTGCTTCTTTTCATCCTATTTTCTTTTTGCATTCTTGTTCTGGATTTGTATTTTTGTAGTTACATTTTTATTAGTTTCTCTCTCGCACTGTTTGGGGGTAGTTGATCCTTTCTTCTGTCCTTTGAATTGCGTTGAGTATTTTCTGAGGGGTTGGTTTCTTGGACATGTATTCTTTCATCTTGTTTATGTCATGGAAGATTTTTCTTTCTCCTTCAACTATGATTGATATTTTTGCTGGGTATAGTAATCTGGGTTGGCATCTGTAGTTGTTTAGTGCTGGAAATACTTTGGTCCATGTTCTTCTGGCTTTCAAAGTTTGCACTGAAAAGTCATCTGTAATTCTGGTGGGTTTCCCCTTATATGTAACTTGGTTTTCTCTTGTAGCTTTCAGTAGTTTGTCTTTGTTTTGAGCCTCTAGCATTTTAGCTATTATATGGCATGGGGAATTTCTTTTCTAGTCTTGTCTATTTGGTGTTCTATGTGCTTCTTGTATTTGTATGGGTTTGTCTTTTTTCAGTTTGGGGAAATTTTCTTCTATTATTCTGTTGAAGACGTGATCAATAACATTGTCTTGGGATTTTTCTCCTTCCGCTATCCCTATGATGAGGAGATTTGGTCTTTTCATAGTGTTTCACATTTCCTGGTTGTTCCACTAGTGTTCTGTTCTTTAATTATTTCATAATCTTTGCTTGAGCATTCTAGTTGTTTTGTGTTATCCTGAAAGTCTGATATTCTTTTTTCTGATTCATCCATTCTGCTTCTGAGGCTTTTTCCCATCCTTTCCTGTTGATTGGATGAGTGTTCAATTTCCTTTTTCATTTCATCCTGTGATTTCTTTAGTATTTCCACTTACTTTTGGAGCTTGTCATTCTCTTCTTGTAGCTCCTCTCTTTACTGGTCAGTTTCTTTTTTCATTTCAGCATGGAATATTTTCAGGAACACAACAAGGCTGCCTCCTATCACCACTCCTCTTCAATATAGTGCTTGAAACACTTGCTAGAGAAATAAGACAAAAAAAGGGAAATTAAAGGAGTACTAATTGGAAAAGAGGAAGTCAAGCTATCCCTTTTTGCAGATGGTATGATAGTTTACCTAAGGGGTGCTAAAAATCCCACCAGAAACTATAAAGACTTTCAATAAAGTGGTGGGATACAAAATTAATTTACAAAAATAAGTAGCTTTTCTATACACCAACAGCAAGCAACTGAAGAAGGAAGATAAGGAGAACTTCCCAGTCACAATAGCATCACAAACAATAAAATACCTAGGAACAAACCTAACCAAAGACACCAAAGATCACTAAAACAAAAATTTTAAACCCCTGAAAAAGGAGATTAAAGAAGACATCAGAAGATGGAAAGACCTCCCATGCTCATGGATTGGGAAAATTAACATAGTAAAAATGTCCATTCTACCCAAACTCTTGTATAGATTTAATGCAATCCCAATTAAAATCCCCAAGAGTTTCTTCACAGGCTTGGGAAAAAAGTCCTTAACTACATTTGGAAAAACAAAAGACCCCGAATGGCCAAAACAACCCTGAGTGAAAAGAGCAATACATGGGGGATCTCTATACCAGACTTCAAACTATACTACAGGGCTATAGTCATAAAAACAGCCTGGTACTGGCACAAAGGCAGACCTGTAGACCAATGGAACAAAACTGAAGATCCAAACTTGAGCACACACAATTTCAGCCACCTCATAGCCAAGAAGATACAATGGAGGAAAGACAGCATCTTCAGCAAATGGTGTTGGCAAAACTGGATCACCACTTATAGAAGAATAAAACTAAACCCCAACCACTCACTCTGTACAAAAATCAACTCCAAATGGATCAAAGACCTCAACTTGAACCCCAAAACTCTGAAGGTGATAGAAGAAAACATTGGTAGCAGCCTACAAGACATATGCATAGGAGAGGACTTCTTAAATCAAACAGCAGCTGAGGAAGTGAGGTCTACAATTGATAAGTGGGACCTCATTAAACTCAAAAGCTTCTGTCCAGCAAAAGAAACAATCAGGGAAGTGAAGAGAAAACCCACAGAGTGGGAGGAAACCTTCACTAGTGATACACATCTGACAGAGCATTAACATCTAGAATATATAAACTATTCAAAAAACAAAGAAGAAATCAAATGATACACTCAAAAGATGGAGAAAAGAGCTGAGCAGAGACTTCACAAATGAGGAAATAAAGATAGCTGAGAAACATCTTTAAAAATGTTCAGGGCTGGAGAGATGGCTCAGGGGTTAAGAGTGCCAACTGCTCTTGCAGCGGACCAAGGTTCAATTCCCAGCACCAACATAGCAGCTAAGAATAGTCTTTAAGCCAGGTGTGGTGGCACATGCCTTTAATTCTAGCACTTGGAATCCAGAGGCAGGAGGATCTCTGTGAGTTCAAGGCCAGCCTAGTCTACAGAGTGAGTTCAATGTTCAACATTGCCAATAATTAAGGAAATGCAAAATAAAACGACCTTAAGATATCATCTCACTCCTATAAGACTGGCAAGAATCAAGAAAACAAATGATACCAAATGCTGGACAGGGTGTGGGGAAAGGGGAACACTCATTCCCACGGTGGGAATGCAAACTCATACAACCACTATGGAAAGCAGTATGGAGAACCCTGAAAAGATTCAAAGCAAGCTTACTACTTGACCCAGACATACCACTCCTGGGTATATACCCACAAGACTCATCCTACTGCAGAAAGAGCAGAAAGACATGCACCACCGTGTTCATTGCAGCTCTCTTCACAATAGTGAAGAGCTATAACCAACTGGAATGCCCCTCAACAAATGAGTGGATAGAGAAAACGTGGTTCATCTTCAAAATGGAGTTCTATGCAGCAATAAAGAAAGATGGCATCAGGAACTTTGCAGGTAAATGGATGGAACTAGAAGATACTATGCTACATGGAGTAACACAGTCCCAGAAAAGAAAACAATGAATGGTATCCCTCATTTGTAGATGCTAGCACCCAGCACTGAGTTGTAAGGCAAACTGAGCAACATCAATGTTATATAGCCCTTTCCCTGGAAGCAACTGTGCTCTTATAATATAAATCCCTTAACAGGATCTAGAATTAACCCACCACTTATTTTTAGACTTTCTAATCCTGGTATATGGATGGAGGATATGTAAGCATATTTAAGAATATAAATTTAAAAAGAAAAAAATGTGAATCTTGAAATATGATATGGAAGTTTGTGTACAGATGATATAAGTTTAATATACATGTGATATATATATATATATTGAACCAATACAGATTGGAGGGAACTACAACAGCAGAGGAACTGGGACTGGAAACGGACTGAAACAGTAAAGTTCCCCCAAGAACAATAACCCTCTGCTTTGAAAAACTTTGAAAAGAATCAGATAAAGATACAGGGCAAGGATGGCAGTGTGCGTGAACTCAGGTGGGGTCTGGGGCATGGAAGGGGAGATGAGTCTAGATTGGAATGAGAAATGATGTATGAAATGTACAAAACTTCAATAAAAAATGTTAAAATAAAACAAAGGTTGTAAGCTACTAGACCTATTCTAACACACTGTAAGTTCTTCAGGGAACTTCCAAAAATGACAGAAAAAGGCAATCAGCTTCCCTCAGTCCTCAGAATTGACTTTGTGATCTCTGATCATTGACTACCTTACTCTGAAGAATACAAGTTCTACAAGTTGTCACATTAGCTTCCATGTACAGAAAATAAAAATATTATAAAAATATATTTTACATAAGAGAAACTTACTGTACAGAAGTACACCAGGAGATTTAGTGATCACTGCAGTCTCAATAAATGTACCAACTGACCCATAACAAACTATTATGTGGCTTGTAACATTAAAGATACATGTGAAATTACATTCTGATCCTTCAAATGGCATTACTCTTTAGTTAATATAACTGAAGGCAAAACGCCTGTGACTGACAGGGGATTTCCTCAATAGCCATATGCAAATGATAATCTATGGTTTCAACAACTTTTAAACTGACAATGAATGTTCTAAACAAAGCATTCAGTATTACTTTTTTTCTTTTAAAAATATTTTTCTCATTTAGAGTCTTTTATGGGTTTTCCACACTGCTTTCCATAATGGTTATACAAGTTTACATTCCCACCAGCAGTGGATAAGTGTTCCCTTTTCCCCACAACCTCTCCAGCATTTGGTATCTTTTGTTTTCTTGATCTTATCCAGTCTTACCAGAGTGAGATGATATCTGATATCTGAGAGTGGTTTTAATTTGCATTTCCTTAATTATTAAGGGTGTTGAACACTTTTTAAGATGTTTCTCAGCCATCTTTAATTCCTCACTGGTGAAGTCACTGTTCAGCTCTTTACTCCATCTGTTAAGTAGGCCATTTGTTTTCTCATTTCTTTGTTTTTTTTTTTTTAGTAGTTTATATATTCTTGATGTTAATGCTCTGTTAGATGTATCACTGGTGAAGATTTCCTCCCACTCTGTGGGTTTTCTCTTCACTTCCTTGATTGTTTCTTATGTTGTACAGAAGCCTTTGAGTTTGATGAGGTCCCATTTGTTGACTGTTGACCTTATACCCAAAAGGCTCATCCTACCACAAGATACATGCACATCCATGTTTATTGAGGCTCTCTTCACAATAGCAAAGAGCTGGAACCAACCCAAATGCCCCTCAACAGACGAATGAATGACAAAAATGTGGTACACCTACACAATAGAGTATATTTAACGGTAAAGAAAGATGACATCATGAACTTTGCAGGTAAATGGATGGAACTGGAAGCCATTATGTTAAGTGAAATAACACAGTCCCAGAAAAACAAATGGTGAACAGTTTCCCTCAGTTGTGAATGCTAACACCAAATCCCCAGTTGTTATATTTCTGTTTATCTGAAAGCAACTATGGTGTTATAATGTAAATCTCTTAACAGGCTCTAGAATAGACCCATCACTTACTTTCAGACTCTGTAAATACTGTATATGGGTGAAAAGTATGTATCCATATTTTAGAGTAATATAAAATTAAAAGATGAAAATGTGAATTCCTAAACATAAAAAAGACTTAGAGAAAGATGCAGGATGGTTATGGCAGAATGCATGATCTGGGGTGGGGTGGGGGGAAGGGAAAGGGGACTATGTCTAAATTGAACTGAAAAATGATGTCCGAAATACATAAAACATCAATAAAAGCATTATATTAAAAATATTTTTCTCACTCCTATTTTCCTGCTGTGAAATTCTTTCATACTTATAAAAAAGTACTGGATTTTTTTTCACTAACATGGACAGACCTTTCCTCAAGTCATTCAAAGAAGACGTGAGCTACCTTAGCCACATCTGCTACCTCATCCATGGAACATATTAATAAGTCTAGCCAAACTAGACTTAGTCAAGTGGTATCCAACATTAAGAAGTAAGAATCTGATATGGAAAAATCCAGTCATCTACCTCAATATTTTTTATCTTTAGGGTTTTAGTTGCTCATTTAACATATGTATACTTATGTTTTACTACTTTAATTTTCCTTTAGATAAAACACAAAAGTAGAATTTTTAAAACTCAACATATATGTATATAGTTATAAATTATAAATAAATCAAAACTCTTAATTTGTTTAAAATTAATATATGACATGACTTAGGTATCCCTGTTTCTACATCTTCGGACACACAGTAAGAACTTACTTTTGTCCCTGGATTATATAGCCCAGCTCTTTAAATAATTATATATCTCTTAGCTTTCTCCAAACTCACCTCTACTTTAAATCACTGAATTCTATATGGGTATCCTCAAAGGGTTACAATGTATTTCACTGATAAATCTAAAATATGCATGTTCATGCGATTAGGATTAATTTACATTAAATGAATAATAATCTTTAAAGACTGGATTTTAAATACTGCTGAGTCTTCACTTTAAGAAAAAACTGTAATTAAAAAATGGGAGAGAGTTTTCAAAGGAAGTCTCCAGGGAATCCTTTGGCCAAGTGAGTAATCACATGTTAACTTATCTGTTTTATAAGTTGGGAAACAAGATTCTGGTTTCTGTATCTCTGGTAGAGGAGAGGAGCCTGAGGACAAAGAGCATCTCTCGATGGCCCAAGAGGAAAGGGTGAGATGAGCAGAGAGAGCAGTCTGCATTCTTTCCTTGAAAAGTTAAATGTCAGCAGGGTTAGGCCTCGCCAATATAAATACAATCACAATGATGGTATAAAAAGACATGTATTTTCACCTCTATTGACTTTTCACGTTCATAGGATAATTATTGTAACATTTTCTTAAAGGGCAAAAAGCTTTTGATGATGAATACATCTCATTACATGGAATTTTACGTGTAATCCTTACATGAATCTCATTGTAATTCAATGGATGAATTACGTGTTAATGCTAGCATAACAAGCCTTTAACCTATTTGACTTAATTACAGGCATATCATCAGATTTACTGGGGAAAGGTTTCTTCCCTTGCTCTAAAAAGTCTTTCTACTTTTTTAACCCTTTGATTAAGCCTTTGGAAGGCAGGAACAAACCCTGGTACAATCTCTTACTAGACTTTATAAACCTTCACCTGCTAGGAACAGTGGGAGCAGAGCTGAGAGAACATCATCTTGTTTGCTTATGCCAACATTTCACTAGGTGGGGGCTCCAGTATCTCTAGAACATTATGGGCAGGACCTTCTTCAGATACAGTCTGGTCTTTGGACAGGGATCTGGAAACCTAGTTCTGGAACTCATTAAAGGACAGCTTTAGGAAAGCCAATTAATCAGCATGACTTTCAGCTTTCTTTTCTACTAAATGTAAGTAATTTACCCAGCTGCCTGTTCACAAGCTAAGTGTTTTAACCAGGACTGTAAATGAATCGATGTATTTTATTATGTAAATAATAAAATATAATACCAATAGACAGTACAGATGATGAAGAGGAAGAAAAACAGATGTGAAAGAAGAGAAAGAAAAGGAAAGGGAAGAAGGAGGGGAGAGTAGGAAGCAGAGGAGAAGGAAGAGGTAGAGGAACAAAAGAAATGAAGGAGAAGAGGAGGCAGATAGATGAGGAAGCGCTCTCATTCAAAGAGAGTGAGGGGTTATAGTGGCATATATGTTATTACATGAAGGACTACTCTCTAGTTCCCTTCAAAATGTCAATGTTATGGATTGAGTTGTGTCTTCCCAAAAGACTCATTGATAGAGATATATGAAGTCATAGTAAATTAAGGTCCTAATCTGAATGGTCTCAATATCCTTATGCAAAGGGTAAATGTGAACACACACACACACACACACACGCACACACACGCATACATGTATGTGTGCATACACAATGCCCATTCATATCACACTTACTAACACCAGTAGGCTAAAGCAAGTAGCATGTCTACTCTAGTCTCAAAGCTATAAAACAAGGAAGTATATACAATTATCATAAGGTCATAAATGCATCATTTTATAAGAAGATTTTGAAAATCTGTGACCAATAATGTTGTAGACCATGGTCACTAAACTCAATTATTTGAACACCAGCTTCAGAAGAGAAATGTAAGACCTAAAAGAAGTGGACCCACAAGGACTTCACAGAAAGAGATTTGTAGGTGTGGCTCCTGGGGTTTTAGATAACACGGTGCTCATGCAGACTCCAGTTTTGCTGAAATCTGTGTGTTGTGACCCTAGGTCTTTTTAAGAACTTCAAGTCTAATATCGTTTGAAAATCACTGGTAAGTTTTGAAGGACCTATCCATGATTGTTCCTAGTCTTTGTATGAGGACCTCGAATGTTTCTGGAGTTACAACCATCTACTTTCTGGGAAAGTGGCCTTGAAGTGATTGGAGGCATTGGCACTGGACAGGTAAGAATTATCAAAATCGCTGCAGGTACTAGAAATGTGATTTAATTTCTCCCTCACTTTGTAAGTATTTATTCACATGAAAGTAAAAAGAAAATATCATACCTCAAGCCTCATGTAGTTTTAGAACTTAAGGAAAAAGTATTATGTATCCAATAAATCATTACTCAGCATATATTACAATTTAGAAGCAATTGAGCATGTTCAGGATGGTATGGCCATACACCAGATTCCTATTTAGGATAAGAAGTATAATCTTATAAATGAAGATTCTAAGGGGATCACCTCTACATGAGGGGTCATTTAAGTGAAATGGTTAACAAAATGCATAGGGCTCATACACTGACAGTCATTCTGTATCACTTTTTAATTCATCTCTCTATGTCATGCCATGGCTCAAGACATATTGGCTTCAATTGCCTTTGGTCAAGTTATTATTCAATGCTCCTAGGATGCATTGATGCTTATGATCTTGAAAGTGTCAAAGAAAACCTTCCACTGAAGGAGAAATTCTCCTTCACCTGCATACATTTTGTCATCTGCTGTAAGTCAAGGCTGTTTCCCAGACATGGAATAAATGGTAGAAAAGGAAAGCCAAATGAAAACAAGCAGCCATATTGCAGAACACTTGGGATGCAGCAGCAGAGAGCTTGCTGGCTGGAAGTTTATGAAGCATGAGGTGCTAACACTCAGTAGCCAAAAATCCTCAGGGCAGTCTGCCTCTCTGGCTCTTATTGGCTGAGAGCAAACAATAGCACTCAGAGCAAAGAAATATATGCACATCCAGAAATGGTTATGATTTATTCATATCCATATCTAAAAATTAGAAATTATTTTAAGCTAACCAACATTTTTCTCTTTAAAGGACTTGAGTAAATGTGCATGTAATACACTGGTCAAAACTTAGGGAATGAGTAAAATACCCATGAAGCTCACAAAAGAGATACCTCACCTAGAAAAGGGTCCTCAAGAGAAAGCACACCTAATCTGAGAATTGAAGGATAAATAGAAAAGAATTAAATGTAGAATTGTGTTAAGATGAAGTGGGTATCAGAGTAAGAAGTGACAGTGTTTGTGTGAGAGAGCTGATAATCTGTGTCTTCCAGTATAGTCAGGATCCAGTAAGCTTTTGTCGAGTGAATGGATGAAAGGGTGTGTTTGGTAAGAGTATAGAGCCAGGAGGGATCAGAGACCCGAGTGAGAAGTGGAGATGTGGCATGCAGCATTCAGTTTTAGGACTGTGTGAAGGACTCTGCAGTGAGAGATGTGGAGATGGAGCAGAAAAATGTCAGGTAGGAGGCTTTGAAAGCAAGCCCTTAGCCTTGGAGATATGGAGAGAAATAACTATTGTTGGGGAGAGGGTTGTGAAGTTAGTCTGAGGAAAGTGTTAAGGAAACAGTGACATCTGGGTCTAATAAGATGAGAGGTACTGAGCCCCGGTTTTTAAGCTTCACTACAACTAACAAGAGTTGATGGGAATAAAAGCCATAGTATACTCTCCCAGAAATAAGACCTCTTAGGTGAATCGAGAAGAAGCTCATCATGTGGATGGTAGAACATGGCCAATGCTTGCTACTCAGACACAGCAACAGGGGTAGCTGTGCAAGTTCCATGGGCTCGTCCCCAGGGCAGCCCTCGTCTGAACAAATATCTGCAAAAGAACAAATAGATATATGGAAGACTACTTCATGCATCCAACATCACACTGGATGCAGCAAGTACAGACCAAAGACAAATTCAAGGGGCAAAGAGGTCAGGAGTTCTATTCTGCCTTAAGTGAAAAGACACTGTGCAAGGTTATCTTCCAAAAACATGTAGATACAGTTGAAGCAGCTGAATGGTAAGACATGGGTGCTATTTCTCCTTCAATAAGGAGCATCCAGAGAGAATACATAAAGAAAGAGCATATGTAGCACCAATTACCTAATTGTATGACAAACTGAACAACGTTAATGTGATCTGAAAACAACTGTGCTCTTATATTGTAGAATCCCTTAAAAAATAAAAACATAAAAATTTAAAAAAAGAAAGAGTGTATGTGATGATTAAGCAGAAATCAGTGCTGCTCAGCTTTATAGCACAAGGGAGGTAGAGGAAAGAGAACAAGACTGGGATGAAGGAAGGTCAAGTGAAGGACGTGAGATGAGAGATGAGCAGATGAGAGATCAACTGGCACTAGCCCCATCTCTGGGATTTGTTAGGAAAACCCACTAAACAAAGAAATCAGCGTGGGTGTGGGCCAAACCCATGGAGCTCCGTGGGCTTCAGCAAAGCCCGAGCTCATTGTCTGAAGACGTGTGGCCTTTCTGGCCCTTTGTGGCCCTGACTTTGTCAAGGTTTTATACTTCTGCAAAGTAGCAAGACTCAGTGATCTGAGAGACACTTCAAGAGAATATTGAGTTCCCACTCCTTAAAATAAACCCTCGACGCATCTGGAAGCCAGTGGCATCTGGAGTGGTTTGCACTGTAACTGGAGAGGGTAGGAGTTTGATCTGAGTGCTGCACTGAGCACAGCTCAGTCTATGGCAGGTGCTGGACAAGGATCAAACTGTTTGCTCTCCAATCAGCAGGCTAGTTAATCCTCCAAAACCCTTGCCAGGAATATGCACCCAGTAAACAGTTCTGTGACAACTGACCCAACAAAAGCAAAAAGAGAGCATCTACCCCCTTGTAGCTCTCGGCCCCTTTTAGTACTGTGTCTCTACAATTTCCAGAGGTGATAATAGGTCTCCAAAAATGATGCCTCATTTCACAAGCCTGCTAACCCCTCCCCTTTCATCACTCAAGTACAAATATATATTCTATGTACATATGACTGAGGGAGGTCAGCCCACTCTAGAGAGTCACTTAAGGTCACCCCGAGTGAGTGGCTCAATGTGGATTAGAAAAGCCTGATGCCCTGTCAGGTCCCCAATCCTTTTTATCTAACCACAGAACAAGTTGCCATATGAACAAAACATAAAAGCATTAACCTCTGGTAAGTTACATTTATTTCCTCGTGCTTTTGGCATTTATTTTGGTTGTTTCAATTTGTGTGGCTCTGGATATAGAGTCCTGCACTTGTCCTCTGATTCCCGGGTCTTTTATTTCTGTTGGCATTTCCTTTTTTTCTTTAAAGTTGCTGTTTTCTGTTGCAATACCAGTTGTCTCAAAATCTGTCCTTCACTTTGGTTACCACTGACATGGGAAATTTAGCAGGATTTTTTAGTCAGCTCTTGCACATTAATGTGTCTTGATCAACTAATTTAAATGTTTCCTAGGAGAATAAAATTATCATAACAGTGATTTCACATTTTCTCTCTGGCCACTTTTCCCTCTGACGAAAGTCTCTAAGTATGCACAACTGCTTTCCACTACTCTCACAATGGAGTTTGTATCTGTTTAAATCTCTGGTGTGCTCTGTGAATGCTCGTAGCTAGTATTTTTTTTTTTAATCAGAATTGTTAAATTCATTGTGACAATACCATAGACTGGACACAGTGATCCCAGGGACACCAAGAGGCCACTTTCTGAAAACAACAGATTGACCCTTGGAAATTAAAGTGCTTTTCTTGATACAATCTAAACCGTCCATACATCTTTACTTTGTAATAACTGCCAAGCATATGTGTTGAGATTCACAGCTGACCTAGCTATAAATGAACATAAAAATAAACTCAATGTCCTCTGCCATACCATTTTTTTCCAAAAGGCTAAAAATGTACTCAAGAAATATAAGTAGTTCCCCATTTCTAAAGATCATTGATTAGAGCCACACAAAACAAGCAAACTCACACCAATTTCTAATAATGTGGTTCATCATAAAATAATTGGGCTTCTAAATTGGCAAGAAAATCACAAAAAGTGATTGTGATGGCATGGTCACTAATGAGCTTCATGATGTCCACATGGAAGAATACTCTTGCCTGCTGTGCTTGTAGAACTGGAAACTAGAGTGAGGTGGTCCCTTTAAACATGAAATATAAGGGTATCCTGACAGCTCAATAGTCAGGGATAGACATTTTACATCAATACTTTAAAAATAAAAGGTAATACAGAAAGGTTCACAATGAACTAAATATCAAACCTGATCAAATTGAGTGGATTGGCCTTAAAGGTACGCCAATCAGAGGGAATTAAAAGAAGAGCAGAAAGAGGATTCGATTTGAAATGCATGCTTATTGGGATAATATTTTATATATTCCTATTCGTTGTGGATACACAGATAAAGACGATTGCATTTGTTCACTCTTGTATTCTGTGTTCCTTGGGTTAAAGGGGACAGAAGCAAAAAGAGGACATGAAGATTATAAAAGAAAAAAGGAGCCCAAGAGCAGCCCAACACTATCTTAGTCCTGATATTTAGCATCAACCCCAGAGCCCCGACTTGGACAAGTACATGGAGCTCTCTAGTTTCGGCTCAGGCTTTTCCCGCAGCTGCATGCCTTTGTTCATCAGCCCTGGGAACTATTTTCTTTTCCATGCCCTCTTCACTGCTGTCCAGGCGGAGGGATATGGGAGACGACAGTAATAACTCAGGTAACCACCAAGAGTACCTGGCCATAATTATCACTCGAATCATCTTGTGGGTCATATCAGCCATTGAAGTTGCAGTTAAAGATGTCACATAAAGGAACATTAGGCTTTCATGAACAGGTCAGCTGGCATAATGCGCACTGTTGAGCACTCAATAGCTGGAGTGGAGAAAGTACAGAAGCCAAAGCACTGCTGAGAGAGAGTAATTCCCAGAGCAGAGGAGAGGCATGCATGTACACAGGACAAGTTGAGGACATTGTCTTTGTGATGACTGATACTTTATTAATTTTCACTGCTGAGAATGTAGGATTTTTTTGCTTATTAGTATATTTACTGAGTTGTACCCTCAGGCTTTCCAAGTCTGTGGCATAATTTTAAAAATTAAGTTTCATGTCATCATGCATCCAAAGTTTTTCATTGCTATGAATATTTTTAATATGGGGAGATGCTGGAACTGTCACGTAAATATGTTGAAATTAAATGAACTAAAGTGAAAATGTATCTTTGAGAAAGGGATACCATAAATAGGTCAGATCAGAAGACATGTTGCATCAGTCTTAATTGTTCTCATGCCTAGTTAGGCAGACCCAGTAGAGTCATAGTAACCCAGCTTGTCATTCAGTTATTCATTCAACAAGAATTTACTGGAAGCTTTCTATATGTTAAGTTCTGAACAAGACTATAAACAATGCAGACTCCATCACTGATCTCCTGGAATGTAACAGAACTATGGAAAACATACTCTTTTAAGGGAATCATACCTTAAGTAAATGTAAAAATAGACTTTCAGAATTCAATGAAAGATACTATGTAGCAGTAAGATGGACCTTCAGCCCCAGATGGATACAGTATAGCTAACTCAGTGAAAGGATGTCTATCTGGGAATAGGGATGCACACTAGACACATGGGAAGCACATACTCACTATTATACAAGATAGCAAAGTTTAAAATGCAATGAATTCAAGAATTAGTAGGTCATATAAGCAGGTGCAGCTTTCATAAAGGGGGGGGTCTTGGGAAGAACAGCTGAGAAGGAAAGTCTAGAAGGATATACCTGGAAATGTGATGACATGGTCTCCTGACTTGGGTGTAGAGCCCTGGAGGGTGTAAGGTGTGAAGAATTTGCAGGGAAGCCTGAAAATCCCACCTCCACTATGGTGTTTTTATGAAGCTCTGTGAAGCTACTGGGTGTGTGACCACACTGGCATCTGAACCACAGTCCCCAGAGAATAGCATCTTCCCCTCACTCTTGGCTTGAGAATCTCTCATTAGTTTCTTTCATTAGCAATTTCTAACGCAGGACTATGAAGGAAAGACATTTCTGGAAATCCACATTGCCATCCTGAGCAGAGAGCTAATGGTAGGAAACTCAGTGCACAATGGACATTCATACCTTGTCGAGCACCTTAGAATGCAAGTTTTAATCCTCAAAGCGTTAGGAGACCACTGTACAGATGAGCCTCATTAGAAATCCCTGTCCTCCATGGTTAGTAGAAGGAGGCATGCATGAATATGTCTTGTCTTTGCCTGAAAATGTCATTGCACCACTATGAACCTGGAAAGCATAGTGCAAGCATGCTCTCTCCTACTGGCTCTCATGAGATTGGCACACTAGCCAGAACTAGAAGACAGAATGTCCCATGCTCTGTTGTAAGAAGGCAAAGCTGTGCTGGATCAGTAATGAGAGGATCACATTTAGAGATGGTTTAAGAGTGGAAGTGAAAGGGGATTTGCAGGTGATGAGAAGAAATTCTGCCCTTAAGTGGTTGAAGAGATATCGCAGCAAGGAAGTCAACAGTCTTCACCATCTACTTCATCTGTCTGGGGAGCTATGGACTGCCAGGAGCTGCCTCATTTTGAGAGAAACACTAAGATAAGTTAATTATGTGTTTCTATTGGACACCATTTGTTTAGAAGAATGCCAGCTTCCTGACATGCAGAGATACAACTATTGTAAATGAGAAACTCTGATAATATTTATTCTAAGTAAATAACAGGCTTTCCAGTTTATTAAACTTTATCGAGTTATTAAGACGCTGATTTTTGTCTGTAATTTGAACTTGGGATTTTATGAATCAGGCATGAGAGGGTGAAGCCTACTGGCAGAGTACCCTGTTTCAGCCTGGGGTTTGTATGAAGAGGAGAGAGCTAGGAATAACCTTAGACAGTAAACCAAGGAAGGAGACAGCCACAACTTTGCTGGGTTTAAGTATGTAGCAAATGAACCAATAGGAAGGAGATGTTTATGGATCCACTTGACATAAGAGGAAATTAAAAGGAAGAAGATGACACCCAATATTCAGGAGAATATTTAAGAAAAAAGAAAAGTTCCAATTTAAGTCTTTAAGTCTTTATTGAGTGGATATCCTCTAATGAAATGCTGTACTATGAGGTCCAATAGGCCTAGAATTGGAAACATCATAACAGTTTCTACTGCCAAAGGTGGGTTCGATTCCCAGCACCCACATGGCAGCTAAGAACCATCTTTAATTCCAGTTCCAGGGGAATCTGACACCCTCTTCTGACCTCCGCGGCATTGCATGACACGGATGCACCAACCTACATGCAGACAATACACACATACACATAAAAAAATTTAAAAAATTAAAAAGTTTAAATATTTACTTATTTATTTTTATTTAAACTAGACTTGGGTCCTCAGGCTTGGCAGCAAACACATCTCACCTGGCCAAGAGGAATTTATTTCTAATTGCGTAAAAATATGAATCAGAAATATCATTCAAGCTCAAGAAATATTTTATGAAAAGCTTTATTATAAGACTCATAGCTGTGTTCTGTTAAACATCTTCTAAACAGCTCATAGAACGGTCTGAATAATCAACCTTTTCTAAAATACCTTGAATGAACTATGAAACCATTATTTCAATTTTAGAATAAACACACAGTGACATGCAGTTGAAACGTGGGTTCTTCATCAGCATTAATCATATTTGCAATGCCCTTCTCTTCCTTAGAACTACTTAGTATGTAGTTGTCAACCGATGAAGCATGTAGCAGGCACTCAAATTACTTTCAAGTATAAAATAACGGTATATTTTGAAATTTTAATTTATTTCCTTTACTGAAAGCAAATTTTCAGAAACTGTAATGTGTTATTCAAATTCAGAAGGAATGACACCGAAGATCTCGGAACCAGACCAGCAGTATCGTCTCAAATAGCGACTTTCTGTTCATGAATGACACAAAACCATTTTATTTTTTAATTTTTTTTAATTTTATTTATTTATGTGTATGAATGTACTGTCTGCATGTAGGTTTGTGCACCTGTGTCGTGCAAAGCCGCAGAGGTCAGAAGAGGGTGTCGGATTCCCCTGGAACTGGAGTTCTCCTGGAATTGGAGTTACGGATGGTTCTCAGCAGCCATGTGGGTGCTGGGGATCGAACCCGGGTACTCTGCAAGAGCAGTCGGTGCTCTTAACTGCTAGGCCATCTCTCCAGCCCTCACAAAACCATTTTAGAGGGACCTGTTTGTGGCGCAAGAGGGATCTTGATGGTGTCTGTCACATAGAATGCAATGTACTAATGCCCAAAGTGGCCTGAGAAGATAGTCCCTCATAAACTTCTTGTGGGCACCCCAGCTCACCTTCCAACTGCATTTCTAATGTAGTAATGTATGGAAAACAGCAGAACAATTTCTTAAATTTTTGCAAAGATTAAATGAGATAATGCATGAAAAGCATTTAACACAATGCCTAATATAAAGGGACTGGTCAATAAACAACTGCTATTATTACAATCTAACCTTCCTGTCAAACAGAGAAATCCCATTAGCTGGAACATAACTACAGTCTTCTATTGAGGGTTGAGATGATTTCAATAATTTATCCCCTGTCATCTTCATCTAATGACAATAAAAGAGAGTCGATGAGAGATCGGCTAGTTATCCTTTGTGGGTGACTTTCAGAGGGACATAAATCAACACATATCCTAAAGCTGAAAGAATTTAGTAAAATGCCTCCAGGTTTTAAAACTTCAAAGAAGTACTTAGAAGTCCACAGTGATCTGTGCTCTCTGTGTGAGTTGGGCACAGAATCAAAAGATGGGATTTCTATTCTTAATTTACATAGAACTCATTTTGGGACCATGAGACATAACAGAAGACTTCTTGATGCAGATATATGTAAATCTTTAAAATCAGGACATTAATAATATCTCCTGAAAAAAGTTCCACAAAGAGCTATGGGTCTTGGAGCCCAAGTAACTTCTAGCTTGCCTCTTTTCCTCTTCCCTTTCCATTTATTTATTTTTGAGGAAGGTCTCCCTGTTTTAAGTCGGGATTGATAAAATTTATGAACCTCCTATATCAGCATCCAAAGTAGTGGGATTACAGATGGGAATGGTCATGTCCAGCTTCCTTTTTCTACAATTTCACATACCGAAGTTGTCTCCACAATTGAATGGCCAAAATAAGCAATACTTATGGCTCTCAATAACAAAAGCAAACTACAATATCAACCCAAGCTAATAACAAGATAAAGGGCTAGAAGAATACATGTGAGATGAAGGAACAGGAGGAACACTAGGTGGGGGATGGGGACATGGGGTAGCTGAAAGAGGGAAGGGAAGGGCTAACCAAAACTAAGGATGTCTGAAGAAGCCTTATTAAACCCTGCTAGTTCGTAGCTAATTAAAATGCATGTTTTTAGAGGAGTTTCAACATAGGTACTCCTAGGTAAACCACACTATTCGCAGAAGACATGGGTTATTAAATGAAAATCTCAGTCCCAGGCACCGGTTACCTCCCTATGATTTTTTGGTCAGGGAAGCCCAAGAAGCTCCTAAAACCACAGAGGAAATTGCCATTGCTCTTGGCTGCCCATCATAAACAGGCCCTATTGTTTAAGACACCACGCATCCACACATCGGCTCTAGGACATAGAGAAATCAATCTTGACTAGCCCAGGAAATGCACTTTCCCTCTCTGCTGGCCAGCTTTCATAATGCAGAATGCTTGGGGAGAAAACTCACCGGCAGTCTGACCCAGCCCTGAGCCCTGCGTGCTACAATACCAAACGCTGTGCTCACTGGACTGTTAATGGGAATCACCAATTACTCTCTTTAATGGATTTGAGGCATGCTACGCAGGAGGTAATTCATGGCTTGTACTATAAACATGACCAAGACTCATGGCTGGGGAAGTCATAGGCACTAGGAGGGAGCCTACTGATGTTGTTTTGATAAATGGTTATGTTGTCAAACTGCTTTCTAAGTATTTATGTTTATATCTGTAGATTTGCCCTACTCAAAACCTTGGTCAGAAGAGCTTACTGCAACAGGTAATGATTAAAGCAGACTCACAACTGTTCAAACTGCTGAGAATAAGTGACTGTGAGTGCTTAGCCATAGACAGGAAATCTACATCTGTATCAACTCCTCTTCCCCCAAGGCTCAAAGAACACCATGGAAGAAGGGATATAAAGGATGTAAGAGCTGGAGGATGAGGGGGAGTGCTGTGAAATTCTTCTCTCTGAGCATGACATGCCCATTGTGCTCATGAGCTCACTGTAGCTATGGTTACCAGCACAAGACTTGTACAAAAACAAGCCAGTTAAGAACTGCAGCACGGAGTTACGGGGAGCTCCCAATGCTTCACACTTAACCAAAGAGCTCTTGGCAGTTGATGGCTGCTGGAGCTCCCAATGCTTCACACCTAACCAAACAGCTCTTGGCAGTTGATGGCTGCTGGGGAACGGAGAGTCACTTTTCTTTGGAGGGAGTGAGCACTAATAGGTTTTCCATGCCACGGGTGGAAGAATTCCATACCACCGGTGCACAAGTGGCAGCACTAATTGCACCCTGTGGGTTATAAAAAAATTAAAGACAGTAAATGGAAGGCAGATGCACTGGGAGTGAGTGTCGTTCCGGTGAACTAGGAGGAGGAGGTGGGCAGTGGATATACTTAAGAGATGTTGGATGCATGTGTGAAACTTTCAAAGAATAACAAAAGAATGGGCTAGAGAGACAGTTCAGCAATTAAGAGCACTGGCAGCTCTTGTAGAGAACCCAGATTTGGTTCCCAGCACCCACATGGCTGCTAACGACCTCTGCAACTTCAGTTCCAGGGGCATCTGATGCCTTTTTCTGACCTCCAGGAGGCATGGGTGCACTTACATACATTCAGGCAATATACTCATACACATAAAATAAAGTAAATTAATTAATAAAATATTTTAAAAGAAGAAAAATCAATGTAGTGTAAGTAGAAAAGTCACTGTATTACTTATGCTTTTAGAAAGGACAATGGTTTGAATCTTGTTTAACTCAAGGTTCCAGCCCTGAGTTTACACAAAGACCTGTATCTCTGTCCTTCTGGTCAGCCTTGTCTTTAGCCTGTCTTCTCACATGGAGCAACATGGATTCATCAGGTTCAGAGAGGATATTGACCTCTCCATGAAACATAAGGCTTTCACTTTATGTAAGTAGCCCTACATCTTGTGCTCATCTTAGAAACCAGCCTGTAAGGTGAGACAATGAAGTGCAAATTAAACCAAGATGTGAAGGCAGAAGCTCATACCTACTACAAAAATGCTGCCCAGCAAGAAAGGGCTGAGTGTGGAGACAGTGAAAAGCTGTACCACTTGTTAGATTAAGCCACAGAGGTAACATGGAGAGAATTAAAGTGATTCCTTTGTCAGACCTGCCACCTCAGAGATCTACTCAAGTCCCAGATTGCCAGAGAACAATCTGGAAGGTCTACTTCTTTCTCTGCTAAAACACGGTAACCCTCTCACAGCAGCTCAGTGTCCTGTGACTAATCTCATGTGTTGTTTCCACTGCTTTTACTTGAGATTAATTCTTTTCATGAACTCTTTGGTCCTACCTACAAATAGGTCCTTGATGAATCCTTCCTTGATACTGGGCATGTGTCTTAGAATAATGTCTAGAATGATGTCTAGAATGCCCTTGGTATACTCCTACTAAAACCTCAATTAGACGTCAATAGCTGAAGCCTAGCATGGTGGCGCATGCCTTTAATCCCAGCACTTGGGAGGCAGAGCCAGGTGGATCTCTGTGAGTTCAAGGCCAGCCAGGTCTACATAGTGAGCTCCAGGCCAGCTGAGACTAAAGGGAGACTCCGTCTCAAAAATACAAAAAAAAAAAGAAGTCAGTAGTTTTATAAGAACAAATTGAGGTTTTGTATCATCAGGAAGAAGTGCTTGATAACTTGTCAACTTGAGACACCTAGGTAGAGGAATTGCCTCCATTGGACCATGTATGGACCATGCCTGTCAGGTATTTTCTTGATGGTTCGATGATGTGGAAAGGCCCAGCCCACTGAGGGCTGTGGGAGGGGTGAAGTATGCCACTTGTGGGCAGGCTTTCCTGGACTGTATAAGAAAGCAGGTTGAGGGGATGGAGCGATGGCTCAGCAATTCAGAGCACTGACTGCTCTTGCAGAGGACCAGGGTTCAATTCCCAGCACCTACATGGTGGCTAAGGGCCATCTTAACTCTAGTTCCAGGGTAATCCAACACCCTCTTCTGACCTCAGCAGCATTGCACGACACAGGTGTATCTACTTTCATGCAGACAGTACACTCATACACATCAAATTAAAAAATAAAAAATAAAAATGTTTTAAGGGGGCTGGAGAGATGGCTCACAGGTTAAGAGCACCAACTGCTCTTGCAGAGGACCAGGGTTCAATTCCCAGCACCCACATGGCAGCTAAGAACCATCTTTAATTCCAGTTCTAGGGGAATCTGACACTCTCTTCTGACCTCCGCAGCATTGCACAACACAAGTGCACCAACCTACATGCAGACAGTACATTCATACACATAATAATAAATTTTTAAAAATTAAAAAAAAGGGGCTGGAGAGATGGCCTAGCGGTTAAGAGCGCCGACTGCTCTTGCAGAGGACCCGGGTTTGATCCCCAGCACCCACATGGCAGCCGAGAGCCATCTGAAACTCCAATTCCAGGAGAACTCCAGTTCCAGGGGAGTCTGACACTCTCTTCTGACCTCCGCGGTGTTGCACATCATGGGTGCACAGACTTGCATGCAGACAATACATTCACACACATACGGAAATAAATAAAAATTTTAAAAAATTAAAAAAAAAAAAAGAAAGCAGGTTGAGCATGGGCCAGGGGTGCAAGCCAGTAAGCAGCCATCCTCCATGGCCTGTGTCTCAGCTCCTGCTTCCAGGTTCTTACTTCGAGTTCCTACCTTGGGCTCGCTAAGGTATGTAAGATGAATAAACCCTTTCCTTCCCATGTTGGTATTGGTCAGAGTGTTTTTGTCATAGCAATTGAAGGAAAACTAGAAGAGAAGTCAAATGATGAGAATGAATACATAGGTGTAAACCAAGTCAGCCCTCCACGGAAGGATCTCAGCCACAGAAGGATCTCAGCCACAGAAGGATCTCAGCCACAGCGCACTGTGCATCCATGTGTAATACATAGGTGTAAACCAAGTCAGCCCTCCACTGAAGGATCTCAGCCACAAAGCACTGTGCATCGATGGTTTTAGTATGTTTTAGGAAATGCTGTTTTAGGAGAAAAGTTGTAAGGGTGTTATATTGTCTAACCCTCATGTTTTAGACTGAAAGAAATAACCCAAAGATTGATCAGATGTGAAATTTTCTCAAGGGTTTTCAGAAGTTATTTAGAACTTGAATGGTTTTTTGGGGGGAGGGAACTGTATGTGGTAGATGCATGCATGATTCTAGGTACATGGAGAGGTACACATGTGTATGTGTGTGCGAGTGTGTGTGTGTGTGTGTGTGCATGTGGAGGGCCATTATTGAGGCTGGGTGTCTTTCTCAATCACTCTCCACTTTACTTATGGAGGAGGGTCTCTCCTGAAATCTGAAGCCACCTGTTTTGGCTAACCCAGCTGCCAGGTTGCTGCCAGGATCACCTGTGCCTCTGTTTCCTGTTTTGAGATAACAGGTGGCTGCCCCAAACACCCAGGTTTTTAAAAATATTTTTATTGACTTGAGAATTTCATATAGTGTATTTTTATCATGTTCAGACTCCTCCTCTCACCACCTTTGCCTTACTAATCCCTCCCACCAACTCCCAACTGATTTTATGTCTCCTCCTGTGATTCATCTCTTTTTAAGTTCTATCAAGTCTAATATGTGCTTCCTAAATGCTGTTGGGTGCGGGTCTATCCAGTGGATAGACCTACCAGGTGTCACATCAGTAAGGAAAACTGATCCTCCCTCTCCCAGCATCTCTAAATTACCAATAGAACCTCAGCTCGGAATGAGGCTTCTTGCCTACCCCCTCTATCCATGCTGGGGCCGTCTGGCTTGGGTCTACACAAGTCCTGGGTTCTAGGTATCCAAACTCCTGTCCTCACAATTGCACAATAAGTGCTTTACCCATTAAGCCATCTTCCCATATTTCAACATGATTAAATCAACTTTAAAGAAGTATTTTCCCTTTGTGAAGCAAAGGGAAGCACATTTTCCTTCTTGTATTTAATGTGTTGAATTTTCAACACCTTGTTACTCATCTTCCAAAAAATAAATGCAGACCATCTATCAAAAGGAAAGACAAGCTTCAAAATATATAGTATGGGAATGAAAAGGGAATAGAATGGTTTTTCTCACACTTCCTTGGGCTACTTAAGCTTTTCTATGCACTTAGAAGTTTCTCCCTATGAAAGTGCATGCTTATGAGTTTAGAGACTAGGCAGGTTTTCAGAAAAGATGATGAATCCTTTGTCTCCCTGGTGAACCCTATAGAATTTGCATCCAGAACATGGGTTTGTGCAAAGTGAATGAAGTCTATTAAAATGCAGATTGTTATCAAAATAGAAAATATATGATGTAGTAATGTATGTGTTCCTTATTCACACACCCAATAACAAAATCTAGAAACAATACCACTAACAACTATAATGTTGAGTATTATACATGATTTTTTTTTTTTGGTCTTTTTGAGAGAGGATCTCCCTGTAGCTCCAGCTGTCCTAGAACTCACTATGTACACCAGGCTGGCTTTGAACTCACAAAGATCCGCCTGCCTCTGCTTCTTAGATGCTTGGATTAAAGGCATGTGCTACCACACTGTGTAAAACCTGTCTTAAAGTTACATCACATAATACAGATGTGCTTAAATGTTACTGCTTCATTTTGAACTTTGTTCTAAGGTAATTAATTTTCTAGAACTCATTCATTTCTAGAACTCACTATCATATTACTAAGTTTAATCATATTGTTAAATGCACCTGTCATTCAATTATTGCTCAAAACTCATGTAGCTCTGTGATGTTCATGGAAAACAAATTTGAACTCCAGTCTTCTATGTGAAAGCCCAGCCCCTGGTCCACCACCCTTTACCTGTCACTCCTTCCCTCCATATGTCCCTTGCTCCTCTGTCTGACTGGCATTTTGTTCAGAAAGGGCTCTTCCTAGAGCACGAATTTGCAACAGTAGGTGACTGCTAACCAAGCCTCATGCAAGCCTGGCCCATAATCTAAAACGTAAATAAATTGGCACTGATCATCTCTGGCGTGGTGGAAAGAAAGGAAGATCCAGTTCACAGAGTACACTGAGGCCAGAGAGATGGCCTACCTGGGGAACAATGGTAGCTCAGTCCCAATCCATCCAGCAGTTGGGGGTGAAGACAACTCCCGTGTTGCTTCACTTGGGCCAAGATCAAAAGCCAAGCACGGTGAGAGGCTTTGGAGGCAGGACTCGGTGCCATGTTGCTATGGCAATTCTTCCACCAGCTCAGAGGCTTCTTCTCTTTCCAGCAGAGCTCAGTCTCCAAGATCAGAGGGGTGAGAGTGGGAAGCACAGTGGAAACTGCTGAGGCCAAGTCCACAGGAAGTCTACTGAGGGAGAGCCCTCCTGCGGGGTGTGTGTGTGTGTGTGTGTGTGTGTGTGTGTGTGTGTGTCTGTGTCTGTGTCTGTGTCTGTGTGTCTGTGTCTGTGTGTCTGTGTGTATGTGTGTGTGTGCAGGCACAGGCACACCTTTCTGTATATGTATGTATGTGCATGTTATGTGTCCACATAGCAGAGGAAGAGTTAAAACCACATTTTCTGGGTTTTGTTGTACGTAGGGAATGTATCTTTAATTCACTCTAAACCTCAGTTCCTTCCCAAATGATGAGAACTAATTCAAGTAACTCTAGACTACAGAAATTTCATTTATGCTGAATTATTGTGTAAGTACCCCTTTCACCACACACACACACACACACACACACACACACACACCTTCTGCCATCTTTTCTAAACAAACAACAGATTGCATTGCTGCTGTTCAGAATATTATGCCAGAAATATGGGGATAAATTAAAAAAAAACTTCCTCATCAAGATTCATACCAAATATATGTCTCTACCAAGTAATATACTGCACAGTTATGACCAATTCATGAATGTGCATTGAAGCCCATGCTGTGAAGATTGAGAGAAATCATTGCGCAGCCCAACTCTCTAGGGAAGGCCCATATGTGAAAGGGAATCAGACTTAGTATCTGCACAGCACATTCCTGAGTGCTCGCCTGCACTCTCTATGAGGATACTCGTGGTCTCCATTATGCAGAAGATGGACAACTAGAGAGAGGAGGAGAGGTGATGTGCTGCCTTTCTCCCCTGCTCCTCCAAAGAGCCACAGGAATAATAGGCTCACTGAGCAGATTCATTGAACAGAATCTTTCAAAGCAAAAACAACACAAGGCCAGACATGGTGACATACACCTGAAATCCCAGTACTTGTTTACCATCATTTGGGAAGATGCTGAGATTTAGAGTAAATGAGTTAAATTACTACTCAGGAGGCAGAAGTAGGGGTTTTGCCACAGTTCAAGACCAGACTGCTGTATGTAGCATATTCTAGACTAGCCAGGGGTACAAGGTGATAGATACCCTGTCTCAATCAATCAAACAACAAAGAAACCCAACTTTTGTCAGGTCAGACACAGAGTTCAGCATATGATTGGTTTACATCAGAAAAGATGACCTCTACCGTGACTGCCATAAAATGTAAATGAAGACTATATTTCTTTCTCCTTGTTAGGATAACTCAACATGAAACTTATGATGTCAGATACTTAAACTCTCTATAGCCAACGGCCATTGTGAGTAGATGTCGAACAGAAACTAAGTTTTTGTCATATTGTGGCATCATTTGATATTCTATTAAAAGTAAAATGAGACTAAGACAGTCAAAAACCCATTTACTTTTTCCAGAATGAAAAAAATACATGTATCCATAAATTTAAAATGGAAATCTCTCCCATTCATCAACTCTAATGACATGACTAGAAAATGTCATTATTTTATATGTGACCTCAGGCAATCTATTGTAATTTTCCTAAACCTCATTTTCCTCATCTGTAAAACGGGGGTATAAATATATAAATAGTATGAATGTCTCAATCAAAGTGATCTTGATGATTAAATGATTCATTGTGTATGAAAAAAATTTGCACTGTGCCTAGCACATAGCAAGACCTCAGCCAATACTAAGAATTCATGTTCTAATTTCTTTTTTTTTTTTTTTTTGTTCTTTTCAAGACAGGGTCTCTATGTAGCCCCAGCTGTCCTGGAATTCACTCTGTAGACCAGGCTGGCCTTGAACTCACAAAGATCTGCTTGCCTCTGCCTCCCAAGTGCTAGGATTAAAGGTGTGTGCCACCATGCCCGGCTTATGTTCTAATTTTAAAAAAAGAAAAAAAAACTTTTATTTTATCTTATTTTGTGTGTATATGTGTATTTCTTGCATGTATGTAAGTGTACCCATGTCATGAAATGCCCCCAGAATCAGAAGAGGGTATTAGATTCCCTGGAACTGGAGTTGTGGATGGTTGTTAGCCACCATGTAGTTGCTGGAATTCGAACCAGGCTCTTCTGCAAGAACAGCCAGTGATCTTAACTGCTAAGCTATCAATCTAGCCTCTAAAAAGTCATATTCTATGTCAAGTTCAAATGACCCCTCTCAATGAAAGTATGAGAAAAGTCTCTGCTTTGTGAATTACACATAGGCACTAGCAAAATACTGGTGTTTGACAAATGCATCCTTAAATTATTTTTAAGCACAGATTTTTTTCATAATTTACATGAAAATAAGGCCTCTGTATAATTTCTGAAATAATGACAGTACTCTCTGCTCAGAGGTGACTGTGCTGTATTAGTAGGGTGAACTGAAGTGAAGAAACCATATGCAGGGAGGGATCTGGGTTGCTTCGGGGCATATATTCCAACTCTGGGGCCATGGATGTGGGCAGCTGGGCAAGCAGCACCAGCCTGGCAGCAGTTATGCCCAAAGTAGTTCCTCTGAATAAAGATTTCCAGCTGACTGCACACCTAAGTGGCAGGGTTATGACTGGTCTGAGGGTCTGGGAAGCAGGAATATAGCCACAATCTAAGAAAAGCTTTTACTCCAGAGACATTTGAAGAGGATGGCTCGTGCCCAGCCATCTCTCGATGTACAGGCACAGATGCCAGGAAGAAGAAACACTCTCCCTAAAGCTGTCCTCTTTGAGGATGCTTGGTTATTACAAAGAAGTTCATAACTCGTTAGACATCTTCAATTATAAAGCTCAAGATCTAACATGAATCCTTCTTGTGATCACCCCCAAGGAAAAAAATATCACAATTCATTTAAATGAGCAATGGAAAAATATGATATAATCAGATTAATCTGTGGCCAGTATCATTGTAGAATCCTAGATTTTAGAGAATCGGAAAGAAATTTAGATATCCCCTAACTCCTCATTTCACCATGTGAAGACAATAAATTCAAGGGAGATCTGTTGAGTGGTGCAGTCCCTCACAATTTCTCACACCAACCAGGAATACAAAAAAACTTAGAATTATATAATTCCATTGCAAAACTATATGGCACCACTCCATCCCCAACTCAAGATCACAACTCAAAATCCTGTGGGCTTAAATAAAGAACATTCTATTGATCCCACTGGATCCAGGAATTCAACAGACATAGGGTACTTCTTTCTGTCTGGTCATCTTCCCAAACTTTAGGTCTACTTACCTGCAACCAATAAGGACAGTCATATATACTAAAAGTGTCCCATTCACTTTCCAATAAAACTTAAGGGGATAGACTATACCCTTTTGTCCTATGAAATCCATTCACCTTTTTAACCTTTGAAATCCTATAGAAGCATTAGATATTCCCCTTGCTACATCAAGCAAATGTAGAAACAACCTTTGGTTTTGGCATGGTAGGATTTGAAAAGAAATATATTATTTACAATTCTTACTCACTGAAGAGCATCTTTAAATATCGATTTTAGAGTCCAGCAGCTCCAGATCAACTTAATGGCTATTTCTACTGGAACTGTCTGAACTGAGGCAGTGTCGTACAGAGTTCATGCATGATTCAAACTTTTTCCCCTTTTGTGGCCCCAGCAATATTCCAGATGCTATGATCTCTTTCATTCTGTGTTCTTGAGTCACACATGGTACATAAATTCATGCTGACCCATTTTATACATGTATAATAAATGAGATATAAACTTGCAAGTACCAGGCATTGAAAATTTGCAGAGGTTGGGGGCTGGAGAGATGGCCTAGCTGTTAAGAGCGCCGACCGCTCTTGCAGAGGACCCGGGTTCGATCCCCAGCACCCACATGGCGGCCGAAAACCGTCTGAAACTCCAATTCCAGGAGAACTCCAGTTCCAGGGGAATCTGAGACCCTCTTCTGACCTCCGCAGCATTGCACGACACGGGTGCCCAGACCTGCATGCAGACAGTACATTCATACACATACGGAAATAAATAAAATTAAATTAAAAAAATTTAAAAAAAAAAAGAAAATTTGCAGAGGTTGTTGGTACAGTTGTATCCTGCTCCATCCTGACTAAACCACCTAGCTTAGTGCTTTACATTGGGCAAGTACACAAGAGATAGTGTTCATGCAAATTAGTTAGAAACAATTGACTTAACACCGTTAATTATTCTAATTTAAGGTTTACTAACTTTGGGGAGTTTTAGTTCAAGTCTGGAGAGTAGAAAAGGCATCAAGACATATCCACGGACAACTGTTAATACAAAACCCATACAAAATGCTATGATAGAAAGATAATTCTGAGAGCACAGAATGAGGTTGGGATTAGCTCTGCTTGGGGGATATGAGACAGGCTCAAGAAAAATATATCATTAAATCATTAAATCTATGCCCAGAAGAACATCTCTGGGTAGAGATGAGAAGGCAGGCAAAGGGGAAATATGAACAAAGGCCTACCCTGCAGTTCTGTTGGGTCATAGAACTAAACTAATAATTAAAGATGAGCCTACAATAGCCCCATGTGGTTTTGCCAACGGATAAAATCAAGAGATCATTTTCTGCCTGCTAAATGATCTCACTGGAAGTCTGCATATGAAAGACAATACTTGATGTGAGTCTCTTCCGCAGCCATTAAACTGTTCTGAAGAAACTAGACTCTAAAAATCTGTATTTTTTAAATGTTAAAGTGAGAGAATATTTAGGTGATATCTTCTTATTCAAATTCTACTGCACCCAAACCAAAATTAAGTTGGAGATCAAATTAGCGAAGGCTGCTTACGTTCATATGCTTGCTGCGGCAAAGCACACCGTCAGTCCCTCACTTACAGTTTATGATGCCCACCGTCCCAGCCTGTCCCAAGGGCTCCAACAAAGTGATATTCTCCCTTACTGTAGTGAGCAATGAACTGAACTTGTCTTATAAATACACTGTTTTGGTGACATTTTGAGGAGTCAACATTCAACAATGGCCACCTCTTCAGTCTCCTAGATCAGCTGATTCAGCCACCGACTGTGGCCTGATCATTAATTCAAAGTTACATATATCTGTGCCTTATTTTCTACTGCACTTAAGTACCAGTTTCCACTGGGGGGAACATACCTCCACATAATCAATGCTAGATACAGAAGCCAACAGCTGACATTATTCTAAATGGACCAAAACTGGAGGCACTCTTATTAAAATCAGGAATCAGACAGGACTGTCCACTATCTCAAATCCTTTTCAATATAGTTCTTGGAACTCTTGCAGGGAGCAATAAGACAAGAATAAGAAAAGAAAATTAAAGGGGTACTTATTGGAAAAGAAGTGGTCAAATTCTCCTTATTTAAAGATGGTATGATATTAAGCATAAACGATCCAAAAACTCCACCAGAAAACCTTTAGAAATGATCAACATTTTCAGCAAAGTGGCAGGTTACAAAATCAATTTACAAAAATCAGTAGCATGTTCTATACAACAATACACTAACAAACAATTAAATAAGAATTCATGGAAATCTTCCCATTCACAATAGCCTCAATAAAACAAAGTAAAATATCTAGGAATAAACCTAACCAAAGACATTAAAGATCTCTATAGTGAAAAATTCTAAATCATGGGGATGGAGAAATAGCTCAGCAGCTAAGAGCAATGGTTCTTTTTGCGAGGACCCAGGTTTGATTCCCAGCACCCACAAGGCAGCTAACAACTGTCTGTAATGCCAGTTCCAGGGGACTCTAACAGTTTCTTCTGACCTTTGAGGACTTTACATGTCATGGGTGCACTTATATCCATACAGGCAATACATTCATACGTGTAAAATAAAATTAAAGTAATTTTTAAAAGGAAAATTTTTTAAATCTTTGAAGAAAGATATTGAGGAAGATACAAGAATCTGGAGAGTCCTCCTGTGTTAGTAGAATTCATATTGTGAAAACAACCATCCTATCAAAACCAGTCTGTATATTCAATGCAAGCCCAGTCAAAATCCCTATGGCATTCTTCACATAATTAGAAAAAAATCCTAAAATTCACACAGATTCACAGAAGTCCCTGGATATCCAAAACAACCTTGAGCACAAAAAGCAATCCTAGGGGGATTACCATATCAGATCTCCAACTATATTATAGAGCTATAGACATAAAAGAGCATGGTACTGACACAAAACCAGACACACCAATCAATGGAACATAATAGAAAACCCATGAGTACGTGCATTTTAACTTTTGTACTATTTGACAAAGGTGCTGAAAACACACACTGGAAGAAAGACAGAACCTTCAACAAATAGTATTGGCAAAACTGGACCCCCACCTTAGAAGAATGAAATTAGAGCCTTTATTGATATATTTTGCTTAAGCGCATAGTTTAAGGACTTTAGTGTTATATTTGGTTCTGAACAGAGAGTAATCCTTTTCACAGTTCTATGTCTATTAGTCAATTAAAGAAGGAAGTTTTACCAGTTTTATAAGAGATTACCTCTATAATAGTTGTCTCCAATTTACAGTTGGAGAGCAACCCCATCATCGTCATATTTCTCCTTGTTCTGGGGGGGAGGCAAGAAAGTCTCTCATATCAAAACCTTTGTGGCACCTAGAAAGTAAGTTTCATCAGGACCCACTATAAATAGTTGTTACACAACAGTGAATTATATCTCCATTTAACTCGGATGCATTACCGTTTTTATCAGAGTCT